>CM024756.1:52892575-53004868 GCA_014218235.1 Colocasia esculenta
AACACGTCGTGCACTGCTGCCAACTCTGACGGAAGCTCAAGTCTGTACGCCAAACCTCCGACACGCTCAGCAATGGTAAAAGGTCCAATAAAGCGAGGACTCAACTTTCCACGCTTACCGACCTCACCACTCCCTTCATAGGAGACACACGAACAAACACCTGGTCTCCTACCTGAAATCGAGCGGTCGCTGCGCTGATCTGCATAATCTTTGCCGACTCTGAGCTGACTGAAGCCTCTGTCTCACAAGCTGAACTACCTCAACTGACTGCTGAACCAACTCCGGCCCCGTGACAACTCACTCGCAACCTCGAACCAGTCAAGAGGAGTGCGACACGATCGTCCGTACAAAGCCTCATATGGTGCCAAACCGATACTGGAGTGATAACTATTATTATATGCAAACTCGACAACGGTAAGTGGGCTGTCCACGACCCCTGCCACTCCAGGCAACAAGCTCTAAGCATGTCCTCCAAAGTCTGGATAGTCGCTCTGACTGACCGTCTGACTGAGGGTGGTAGGCGGAACTAAAAGCTAACTCTGTCCCCAAGCTCTCTGGAAACTGCACCAGAACCCAGAAGTGAAGCGAGGATCCCTGTCTGACACAATAGAGATCGGCACTCCATGCAAAGGAACAATCCGCTCTACATACAACGCGGCCAACCTACTCACACCCCAACTAGTCCTGATAGGCAAGAATCTGGAAGTCTTCGTCAATCTGTCCAAAAGAACCAAATACTGTCAAAAACCTCCAGCTGTCTCGGCAAACCACAAACAAAGTCAGTCACGTGGTCACGTGGTCCACTTCCACATCGGATTCTAACGGGCACAAGTCCTCCTGGACGCTGATGTTCGGCCTTCACCTGCTGACAGACCAAACACCTAGCAACAAAAGCCGCTATATCTCTCTTCATCCCAGGCCACCAAACTGACGTCTCAACCTGTGGTACATCTTGTCGCCCCTGGATGAATAGAGTACCTGGAACCATGTGCCTCCTGCAACACACGACTCCTGATAGACTCCTCAACAGGAACATAGAGTCTATCGGAACCTAACAATCCCGTCCTCACAAAGCTCAACCTCTGGGAGAAGCAACACACTGTTCAACTCGGGATCTGTCTGCTGAGCCTCAGCAACTGTCTCACAACTGCGGGAGCTGCTAACAAAGACCCACAAATCTGACGACGACTGGACGAAACTCTGAAAGATCCCTCTGTCGCAGACTGCCACAACTGCCACTCTCTAAGCATCAGATGACTCATCTGTGCTTTCCTACTCAAGGCATCTGCAACTACATTCGCCTTTCCAGGCTTATACTCATGCTGAAATCATAGTCTTTCAGATATCCATCCATCGACGCTGCCTCATATTCAGATCCCTCTGAGAAAACACATATCTCAAGCTCTGGTGGTCGGTACAGACTACAAAACTCACTTCGTACAGGTAAAGACGCCAAATCCGCAAAGCAAACACCACAGCTGCAAGCTCTAGGTCGTGGGTCGGGTAACTCTCCTCGTGGGGCTTAAGCTGGCGAGACGCATAAGCCACACCGGCTTTGCATCAAGACCGCACCCAAACCAACACCTGAACCATCTGTGCAAACCTCAAAACCCTCCTCACCTGAAGGTAAGGCAAGAACTGGCGCCGACGTAAGCAGTCGCTTCAACTCTATGAAGCTCTGCTCACACTGCTCGACCACTCAAACGGAACTCCCTTTCTCGTCAACCGAGTCAAGGGTTGCAGCAACCTGAGAAAAGTCTCGAACAAACCTGCGGTAGTAACCTGCCAAACCCAGAAAGCTACGAATCTCAGGACACAGATCTGGGACTCTCCCACTGCAAAACTGCCTCAACCTTCGCTGGATCCACAGAAACTCCCTCACCTGAGATCACGTGCCCCCAAAAGTGAACCTGTTGTAGCCAAAACTCACACTTACTAAGTTGGCATACAACTGGTGCTCTCGAAAGGTCTGCAACACGATCCTCAGGTGCTCGGCGTGCTCTTCCTCCTAAGCGGAGTATACCAGAATGTCGTCAACAAACACTACGACAAACGGTCCAAGAACTGGTGGAACACCCGGTGCATCAGATCCATGAGGCTGCTGGAGCATTGGTGAGCCCAAACGGCCTCACCAAAAACTCAAAGTGTCCATATCTGGTCCGAAAAGCAGTCCTCTCAATATCAGAATCTCTAATCCGCAATAGTAGCCCGACCTCAAGTCAATCTTCGAGAAGACACGAGCAGACTGAAGCTGATCAAAGAGATCATCAATCCTAGGCAAAGGATACCTATTCTTGATGGTCACTTGATTAGCTTCCTATAATCAATACACAATCTCAGGTACCATCCTTCTTCCGGACAAACAAAACAGGTGACCCCCACGGAGAAAAGCTAGGACGAATATAGCCCTTCTCCAACAACTCCTCAAGCTGCCTCTTCAACTCCCTCAACTCTGCTGGTGCCATACGGTACGGTGCCTGAGCAAAAGGTACAGTGCCAGGAAACAACTCTACAGTAAACTCTATCTCTCTCCCTGGTGGAAGACCAGGCAACTCTTCCGGAAAGACATCCGGAAATTCACACACTACAGGAATGTCTCCCACTCCCGAGGCAATCTGGTCAAGAGTCACTGCAGAAACTAGGAAACCCTGACAACCAGAAGCAAGTAACCTCCCTGCCCTCAAAGCAGAAACTAAAAAGCGAGAAGTAAGAGGTACGATACCCTGGAAGTAGAACGCCGCTGCTCCAGGTATCCGCAAGTGCACCCTCTTCCTCTGGCAATCCATCATTGCACCATACTGCTCTAACAGTCCATACCCAAAATCACATCATAGTCATGTAACTGCAAGGCAAAAGACGGGCTGACAAACACTGATCCTGCAACTGCACAGGTACCTCCTCGAGACAGTAGGACGTAAGGACAAAGTCCCCTGTCGGCAACTCTACTGCTAACTCAACAGACTCTCCCGAACTCAACTCTCCAAGGGAGTCTAAAAAGTCCTCAGACAAAAGAGTGAGAGGCACCGGAATCAAACAAGACTCTAGCTGCACAACCAAAAACTGAAACAGTACCTTCCACCAGGTGAGCTGCCTCCGCGTCTGCACGGGTCAAGTGAGTAACACGACCTCTACCTCTCGACCCACCAGAACCTCCGGTCTGCTGACGCTGCTGCACAGGTGCCTGCTGCTGCTGCTGCTGCTGCTGCACTCGGGGCTGTGTCTGAGTCTTTGCTGCGGCACACGGGTAGCAAAGGACAATCTCGCGCCATGTGACCCATCTGGTCACACGGTAACACTGACCAGCAAAAGTACGCTGTACCTGCTGCGAAGGCTGACCTGCCGGCTGCTGAACACTCCCAACCGACTGTTTCCTCTGCTCTGCCTGCCTCCTATCACGCCGAAACTTCCTCCGAGATCCTGACTTCGCCGTCGCGTACCAGTAGAATGGACGCGTAGGAAGTCGCAGTCCTCGGGGTCGTCTGCACACTACCCTGCTGCTGGTGAGGCTGAGAAGGAACTACCTGTGTCTGAACCTCTGCGCTCCGAGCACGAGTCCGCAGGTATCTGCCTCCAACGCTGCCGCTGTCTGATAGGCCGCATCCAAGTCTGTGACACAAGCAACTATCAGCGCTTGCCTGAGCTCTGGCCTCAAGCCTCTCACAAACTGCTGAGTCCTCAGACCTTCATCTCCCATAATCTGCGGAGCGTAACGCCCTAGCTCCACAAATCTGGCCCTGTACTGCACCATAGTAGAGTCCCTCTGCTGCAAGTCTAGGTACTGGTACAACCTCTCCATCCGGACGTAAGTAGGACAGAAGGCTCTCTCAAAAGAAATGACAAACTCCTGCCACGGAATCTGCCTAAGTGGGCGAGACTGAAAAGTAGTCTCCCACTCAGCGGACCACCAAGTCAACGCTGCGCCTGCAACTGGTAACTGGCTAGCAGCACTCGCTCCTCTGGAACACACTCCATGGAACGAAAAGTCCGCTCCACTGCATCTAACCATGCTCGTGCTGCATCTGGATCAGGCTGGCCCAAAAACTGAGGAGGCTGAAAACTGCAAAAACTCCCTCAACACCCTCCCAGTACCACCCTGGGGTACCAGCGCGTCACGGTGCTGAGCACAAACTGAGCCATCCCCTCAAGAAATCGAGTCATGTCTAATCCCTGTGCTACCTGAGGTGGAGGTGGCGGCGGCGGAACAATACCACTATGTGCGTCCTGTGGCAAAGGCTGCGTCTGCTGAGGGGCGGAGCATCTCCAACCTCCTGACGAGTTGCCTGCTCAGCTACTCCCTCTCTAGGACGTCGCCTAGGCGCCATAGAACTACACAAAAACAAAAATACACACATAAATACACTAACTACCTCCGGGCTAGTTAGCTGCAACTGTACTCTTTGTACTCTGAGTTAACATGATGGGTATTTTCTTATATTGTGACGGCCCTCATTATACCGGTACGGTTATACCAACCACACGGTATAACAAGTGCTGCCACAGTGGGACATTTACCCAAACGATACAAACAGCTGAGATACACGCGAATACAACAGAGTAGCGGAAGTAAAAAGACCAATGTCATCACTCATTCATCATCCACATTAAACATACATGCAGTTTGCAATTAACAAAAGGGGACTAAGAGTTCACATAAATTAAATTGCTGAAATTAAATACAATGTCCACACTTATACATTCTTCTCATGATAATTCTAATACAATGTTCAAAATTACATACTGGGAAATACACAAACTCAAAGAACTCCAACAACTATCTAGTCTCCGCGCTCGGAGTCCGTCTCCACGTCGTCTCCTCAAGCGGTGTCGGTCACCAAAACTATACCTGTACGCCGAAGCAAGGAGTGAGTCCAGGGACTCAGCAAGCAACACTATTCATGATATACACGTACAAATCCTAGCGGTTTCTACATGCACATTACAATTAGCAACACATAGCATGCTAGTCAATTCGAGTTTTCAACCTATCATGAAAGTTCTACGATTTTATACATAACTCATGCTTTCAGATTTTAAAATAAAATCCACCTATCACATGGTCTCTATTCAATTTACTCATGAACTTTTTAATCTTTTACAGAATCAAACATGAGAGCTATCAATATGGACAATTTACATGCATAAAAAGGGAAACACAATTCGCATGGATTCCACATATTCTTAAGTGCATACATAACTTTTCACATGCTTTAGGTTGCTGATTTCACATGGTTCAATGACTATGAATCTATACATGAGAGTTACAACGTTGCTTAAAACCTCACATATGAACAATCCATCATGCCATTTTGCACACATATTCATTTGTTGTCCCTACCATGGATTCTAAACACTTTGTACACATAACATGAGAATAATAACATGCATTTTCTGAATTCACATGGTTTCAGATTTTGTCTCACATGGTTTCCGTAACACATTTACACATCGAGAGTTTCACATTTTCTTTTACACAAATTCCCTCTTTTCACGTGGTTACACTTTACACATACACATTCACATGTCACTTACACATTTACACATGGTCACATACACATTTCACATTACACTTTACACATATTTAGGTGCCGTGACACATAGTCCAAACCACCAAAGAAGGACACAAACACATCACATCACATAGATGCCATCTAGGCAATACAATGGCGACTCTTGGACTGCGCAGACCGGGAGAACAAGTCTCCACCCTAACCAGTGGTACTTGTCCACCTCCGGATTTCCCCCTAATGCCCTTAGGGTCACTTAACACAATGAACTTTCTCAGGGGACTTTTCCTGATACGGCTCCATTGCCCTCTCGGAAGCAGTATCACATTGGCACAATTCACTTTTACACATTTACCATTTTACACATGGTTTTTACCTTTTACACTTTTCATCACATTCACACTAATCTAAATCATGAATCATGGATTTTACAAAATTGCCTATAAGTCATGCTCACAAGTTTACAAAATATCATTATCCTACATTCACCATTCACTCCCACATTCATTCACACACCACAACTAACCATATACATAGAGTATAAGCTTTACCATATATCCTCATCGCATAAAACATACCAAAATTACTGCATAAGTGGGACAGAATAGCCCACTGTTCTGTCCAGAAGAAACTAGGCGGCGGTCTCTGGCCGCTGACTCAAGGTCAGCGGCATGGTCGATGGACGCCAAGGATGAACTGGGCGTCCAGGGACCTTGCCTTCTACTCAAGTCTGTGCAGAAACACAGACCCGAGCTCTAAATCTTGGGTGAATTGGAGGGTCTAGGACTCGAGAAAATTCCATAAAAATCACAAAACCCACCTAGACTCATACGGGAGGGACACCATAGATAGGTCACTTGCCTCTCGAAAATTCCTCCAAGAGATTATGGCTCGAAGAAGACCTCCTTGGGCAGTTCCAAGAAGTTGCAGAAGAAGTGCCTCCAAGATCGCCTTCCTCCGGGCTCCTGGGTGATCTCCACGCCGAGGGGATGATGGGGATCCTTCCCCTTTGCTTCAGCTTCCTCCTTGTTGCAGAAGATCTCCAAATCTAGCTCCAAGGGGTCGGATTTGAGGGTTCTAAATGGGGTTTTCTCACAGAATGCTCTAGGGTTTTTCTCTCTTCTTCTCTCCTCTTGCAAGGGTGAAAATGAGAAGGGGGAGAGGCCAATTCGGGTTCAGGATGTAGGAGAGCCCCTCACCCACATCACCATACCGATTAGACAGCCTTAGAGCCGTTGGGGGACATCTCCCCCAATGGTGGCCATGCCTTGTTCAGAAGCTTGCAGCTCTGCTGCGCATGCAGGTCAGAGAAGTTGACGTCCAGATCGCTGGACGCCGGAGTGAGTGTTGGCGTCCAGGGCTGGACGCTGACACTGGCTAAACGTGCAGGGGTTTGACGCCAATAGGGCCTTCGGCCAGAACCTTAATTATGCAGAAAACTATGCATACCGGACATATATACATGCAATATGTATACGGTATTGTATCCATACTATCATCATGCAATACATACATTATTTATGTTTAATATAAACACATGCACACGTAATTATACTAATTAATACGTACGTAAATATGTACATACACACACAAGCACAAATATTCACACATAGATACAAATAATACGACGGAAATTAGAGGGCCTTACACCCTCACCCCCTTAAAGAAACTTCATCCTCGAAGTTAGAACGACACTACTCAAACAAAGGGGATACTTCTTCTTCATCGCATCCTCAAGCTCCCACGTAGCCTCCTCACGTGAGAAGTTCCGCCATAGAACTTTCACCGACGCGATACTCTTGTTCCGGAGATGCTGAACCTCGGGTCAAGAATGGCTACTGGTTGCTCGACATACGAAAGATCTGGCTGGATCTCCACAAGCTCATGACTAATCACATGAGACGGATCTCGGACATACTTCCTGAGCATAGATACGTGGAATACAGGGTGAACGCTAGCCAAAGCCGGGGGTAAAGCTAGCTCGTACGCCACGTTGCCCAAACGTCTGAGAATCTCATATGGACCAATGAACCTAGGGCTTAGCTTGCTATGCCTGCCAAATCTGACGACACCCCGAGTAGGCGATATCTTCAAGAAGACATGATCGCCAACCTCGAACTCCAAATCCTTTTCCTGTTGTCGCATAAACTCTTCTGCCTATCCTGTGCCGCAACAAGCCCTTTCCTGATAAGCTGAATCTTATCCGAAGTTTCCTGAACCAACTCCGGTCCGATCAACTGCCTATCACCAGTCTCCTCCCAACATAAAGGAGATCTGCAGGGCCTACCATACAACGCCTTGAATGGAGCCATTCCAATACTAGCGTGAAAGCTGTTGTTGTATGCGAACTCCACAAGAGGTAAATGACGCTCCCAATCATCCTTCCAATCCAGAACACACCGCTCTCAAACATCCTCGAGCGTCTGGATAGTCCTCTCGGACTGTCCATCGGTCTGGGGATGAAACGCCGAACTGAGCTTAAGCTCCGAACCTAACGCATCCTGAAGACCCTTCCACAATCTCGAAGTAAATCTCGGATCTCGATCCGAAATGATCGACTTCGGCACACCATGCAATCTAATGATACGCTAACATACAATCTAGCTAAACTCTCTACTGACTGCTTCTTCTTCATAGGCAAGAAATGAGCAGTCTTAGAGAATCTATCTACAACTACCCAAATCGAGTCATTGCCTCTTCTAGATCGAGGCAAACCCGATACGAAATCCATAGTGACAGCTTCCCACTTCCATACGGGGATATCCATCCTCTGCATAAGGCCGGATGGTCGCTGCCGCTCGGCTTTCACCTGCTGACATACAAGGCATCTAGACACATAATCCGCAACATCTTCTTCATGCCGGACCACCAAAATCTCTCTTCAGGTCTTGATACATCTTAGTGTTACCCGGATGAATAGAGAATCGCGATCTATGAGCCTCCGCTAACACATGCTCACGGACACCTACCACATCGGGGACACAAACACGGTGTTGAAATCTAATCACACCGTCCTCATCACGAGCAATGCCCGCCTTACCCACTAACTCTAACAATCTAGGATCGGTTTTTGCTGCTCAATCATCTCATCCAAGACTGAGGATCTAAGAGATAGCTGAGCTACAAAAGCCTGACACAACGATGGCTCTAACTCGGTCATAGAGCACGCTGCATCCTCCAACATCTTCCAATCCTGCTGGAGCGAAGACTCTTTCTACTAAGAGCATCTGCTACGACGTTCGCCTTTCCAGGATGATACTGAAGGTTGAAGTCATAGTCCTTCAAGAACTCAGTCCATCTTCTCTGCCTCAGGTTTAAATCCTTTTGGGAGAAAAGATACTTCAAGCTCTTGTGGTCGGTAAACACCTCAAATCTGACACCAAAAAGATAGTGCCTCCAGATCTTTAGTGCATGAACCACAGCTGCGAGCTCCAAATCATGAGTCGGATAGTTCCTCTCATGCTCCTTCAACTGACGAGAAGCATAAGCCACTACCCTTTCTTACTGCATGAGCACACAGCCTAAAACAATCTGAGATGCATCCGTATAAATGGCAAAACCTTCTAGACCACTAGGCAATACCAATACCGGAGCAGAAGTAAGCTTAGCCTTCAATAGCTGAAAGCTGCGCTCACATGCCTCAAACCATACGAACTTCTCACCTTTTCTGGTCAGCTTTGTCATAGGGGCGGCGATGGATGAGAACCCTCAATGAATCGCCGGTAGTAACCAGCTAACCCAAGGAAACTACGAATCTCCGAAGGAGTCTTGGGAACATCCCAATCCATAACTGCTGGATCTTTGCTGGGTCAACAGCTACACCAGCGCCGAAGATGACATGCCCGAGAAAATGAACCTCGCGCAACCAGAACTCGCACTTGCTGAACTTCGCATACAGCTTGTGCTCACGGAGAACCTCTAAGACTAACCTCAAATGCTGACGATGTGTGGCCTTATCCGGAGAATAGACCAACACGTCATCAATAAACACAACAACAAAGCTATCTAGATACGGACTAACACCCGGTTCATGAGATCCATGAACGCTGCAGGGGCGTTGGTCAATCCGAAGGGAAGAACCAAAAATTCATAATGTCCATAACGGGTTCTAAATGCCGTCTTGGACACATCCTCACTCCTAATCCTCAACTGATGATAACCAGATCGCAAGTAAATCTTGGAAAAGACTGATGCCTCTCGCAACTGGTCAAACAGATCATCAATCCGAGGTAAGGGATACCTGTTCTTCACAGTCACCTGGTTTAGCTTCCTATAATCAATGCACAACCGAAGTGACCCGTCTTTCTCTTGACGAATAATACAGGTGCGCCCCAAGGGGAAACACTGGGGCGAATAAATCCCTTATCGAGCAATTCTTGCAATTGCTTCCTCAACTCGGCTAACTCTGTAGGGGCCATCCGATATGGGGCCTTCAAGATAGGAGAGGTGCCTGGAAGCAACTCTATAGTGAACTCTATCTCCCTATCTGGTGGCAATCCAGACAAGTCGTCGGGAAAGACATCTGGAAATTCCTGCACCACATCAATCTCTGCAAGAGTCAGTGACGAACCAGCATCGGGTACTAACATAACGCTGGCAAGAAATGCGTCACAACCCTTGTTCACCATGCGCATCGCCTCATGGCAGAGATAACTAACTTTCCCGCTAAGTTCTTTGGCAAGGGATGAGAGAACTCATCCTCACCAAGAATGCGGAAAACAATCTTCTTCCTACGACAATCCACTAACGCATAGTGCTCCTCTAGCCAATCCAGACCAAGGATACAATCATAATCCTTCATCTTTAGCAAGAAGAAACACCCATCTAAGAATCTATCCTCAATGCACACAGGTAACGACGGAATGCACTTCCTAGTCGATACCGTACCCACAGGGGTGTGCACAGACAAAGGGACCTCTAACTCCTCAGAGACACTCTAGGGCTAACTGCCTAGCGAACCGCTCGGAAATGAACGAGTGAGTAGCACCCGTATCAAACAAAACCGAGCGTGCACACCGAAAAGTAAAACTGTACCTTCGGTGACATGCTCCGCCTGCTCGCGCCTCCTCACGAGCTAACGCAAACACTCGAGCTGGGGCTCGAGGCCTCCTGGTCGTCCTGTAGCTGGCGCGGCCGCCGCTATGCTGGTACTGGCGCTCCACGCTGAAATTCCTGCTGAAGTTTTGGGCAATCCTTGATCTTGGTCGCTGCTCCCACACTTTAAGCATCTACCCGCTATAACCAGCACTCGGAACCTCCATGGGTCTTCCCACAATGGGGACACTCTCTCTTCGCACGGGGGAACGTACAGAAGGTACCTGAGAGTTGCTGACTGCCATTTGTTTCTGCGGTGTGGTACACCATTTTCCTCTTATCTGCCGCTGGAAAGTCGCTGCCGGCCTCTTCTGCGAAGCTTTCTTCTCCTCCAGATACTGCTCCATTTCTCCCTCCTGTCTGCAAGCTGCGCTGAGGGCCTCGTCTAGTGTGTGGTGGTCGAACGCCACGAGCCTCGTCCTCAGTGATGGTTTGAGACCCATCACGAACTTCTTGGTCTTCCTGCGCTCATCCTCTACTATATGCGGTGCATATTTAGAAAGTTCAGAAAACCTTGCCTCGTATTCCAGGACGGTCATCGATCCTTGCGTCAGGGAAAGAATTCTTGCTCCATCTTGTCCTGGATATGCTCTGGGACGAACTTGGCTCGGAAGAGCCTCACGAACGCGTCCCATGCCACATCTACTGCTCCGTCCTCGAAGCGCGTACGCAGTAGGGAGGACCACCATACATCAGCTCTCTCCTGCAACACACCTTCTATAAGCCTAACCACAAGTGCTAACTTGACAAACAACGTACAAGCATAAACTAAAGCATACCTGTAGCATGTAGGTGGCTAAGGTCACCTTGTCCTCGTCAGGACACCTGATAGCTCGGAAGATTTTCTCCGTCTCCCTCATCCAGCTTTCTGCCATTAGCAGATCACTCTCCCCCTTAAAAGAGGGTGGGGTCATCCTCTTGAATCGCTCCATGATGGAAGGTCCACCATGGTCCTGAGCTGGGGCCTGAGCTTGCTACATTTAAACAATAACAATATACAATAAACACAATATCATGCAATTTAAATAGCAAACAACTAGGTTGTTTTATTATTCTACCTGGGCCTCCAACTGGGCCTGGAGTGCTGCCTGGGTGTGGGCCTGCGTCTGCATGGCTTGCACCAGACCTTGCATGAATACTCCATAGTCCACTGGCGGTGGTGGGGGAAGCACAGGACCCTGTGGGGCCGGGGCCTGTTGCTCCGCCCGCTCCTCACGCCTCTGCTCGTCGTCGCGAGCTGGCGCACCTCCACGTCGTCCACGGGAAGCCATGGCTGTAATAAAATTTCAGCCACCGATTAGAGCTAGGTTACTAATTTCTCTAACCATTTCTTATCTATCTTCACTTCTTATTAGTGTTTTCTACACATGTGGACATACTTAGCATGCAATGGGGATGATGACTTAGGTATATTCATGTGCAATCTCAACGGTCTCTCTGATACCAATCTCTGTGACGGCCCTCATTATACCGGTACGGTTATACCAACCCACGTCGGTATAACATGCTGCCACAGTGGGACATTTACCCAAACGATACAAACAGCTGAGATACACGCGAATATACAACAGAGTACGGAAGTACAAAGACCAATGTCATCACTCATTCATCATCCACATTAAACATACATGCAGTTTGCAATTAACAAAAGGGAACTAAGAGTTCACATAAATTAAATGCTGAAATTAAATACAATGTCCACACTTATACATTCTTCTCATGATAATTCTAATACAATGTTCAAAATTACATACTGGGAAATACACAAACTCAAAGAACTCCAACAACTATCTAGTCTCCGCGCTCGGAGTCCGTCTCCACCGTCTCCTCAAGCGGTGTCGTGTCACCAACTATACCTGTACGCCGAAGCAAGGAGTGAGTCCAGGGACTCAGCAAGCACACATTCATGATATACACGTACAAATCCTAGCGGTTTCTACATGCCATACATTAGCAACACATAGCATGCTAGTCAATTAGAGTTTTCAACCTATCATGAAAGTTCTACGATTTTATACATAACTCATGCTTTCAGATTTTTAAAATAAAATCCACCTATCAATGGTCTCTATTCAATTTACTCATAAACTTTTTCATCTTTTACAGAATCAAACATGAGAGCTATCAATATGACAATTTACATGCATAAAAAGGGAAACACAATTGCATGGATTCCACATATTCTTAAGTGATACATAACTTTTTCACATGCTTTAGGTTGCTGATTTCACATGGTTCAATGACTATGAATCTACACATGAGTTACAACGTTGCTTAAAACCTCACATATGAACATCCATCATGCCATTTTGCACACATATTCATTTGTTGTCCCTACCATGGATTCTAAACACTTTGTACACATAAAATGAGAATAATAACATGCATTTTCTGAATTCACCTGGTTCAGATTTTGTCTCACATGGTTTCCGTAACACATTTACACATCGAGAGTTTCACATTTTCTTTTACACACAATTCCCTCTTTTCACGTGGTTACACTTTACACATACACATTCCATGTCACTTACACATTTACACATGGTCACATACACATTTCACATTACACTTTACACATATTTAGGTGCCGTGACACATAGTCCAAACCACCAAAGAGGACACAACACATCACAACATCACATAGACGCCATCTAGGCAATACAATGGCGACTCGGACTGCGCAGACCGGAGAAACAAGTCTCCACCCTAACCAGTGGTACTTGTCCACCTCCAGGATTTCCCCCTAATGCCCTTAGGGTCACTTAACACAATGAACTTGTCTCAGGGGGACTTTTCCCTGATACGGCTCCACTGCCTTCTCGAAAGCAGTATCACATTGGCACAATTTCACTTTTACACATTTACCGTTTTAACACATGTTTTTACACTTTACCTTTTCATCACATTCCACACTAATCTAAATCATGAATCATGGATTTTGCAAAATTGCCTATAAGTCATGCCTCACAAGTTTACAAAATATCATTATCCACATTCACCATTCACATCCCACATTCATTCACACACCACAACTAACCATATACATAGAGTATAAGCTTTACCATATATCCTCTCGCAAAAACATACCGAAATTACTGCATAAGTGGACAGAACAGCCACTGTTCTGTCCAGAAGAACTAGGCGGCGGTCTCTGGCCGCTGACTCAAGGTCAGCGGCATGTCGTCGAGGACGCCAAGGATGAACTGGGCGTCCAGGGACCTTGCCGTCTACTCAAGTCTGTGCAGAAACACAGACCCGAGCTCTAAATCTTGGGTGAATTGGAGGGTCTAGGACTCGAGGAAAATTCCATAAAAATCACAAAACCCACCTAGACTCATACGGGGACACCATAGATAGGTCACTTGCCTCTCGAAATTCCTCCAAGAGATTTATGGCTCGAAGAAGACCTCCTTGGGCAGTTCCAAGAAGTTGCAGAAGTGCCTCCAAGATCGCCTTCCTCCGGGCTCCTGGGTGATCTCCACGCCGAGGGGATGATGGGGATCCTTCCCCTTTGCTTTAGCTCCTCCTGTTGCAGAAGATCTCCAAATCCAGCTCCAAGGGGTCGGATTTGAGGGTTCTAAATGGGGTTTTCTCACAGAATGCTCTAGGGTTTTTTTCTCTCTTCTTCTCTCCTCTTGCAAGGGTGAAAATGAGAAGTGGGGAGAGGCCAATTCGGGTTCAGGATGTAGGAGAGCCCCTCACCCACTCACCATACCGATTAGACAGCCTTAGAGCCGTTGGGGGACATCCCCCCCAATGGTGGCCATGCCTTGTTTCAGAAGCTTGCAGCTCTGCTGCGCATGCAGGTCAGAGAAGTTGACATCCAGATCGCTGGACGTCGGAGTGAGTGTTGGCGTCCAGGGCTGGACGCTGACACTGGCTAAACGTCCAGGGGTTGATGCCAATAGGGCCTTCGGCCAGAACCCTAATTATGCAGAAAACCATGCATACTGGACATATATACATGCAATATGTATACGGTATTGTATCCATACTATCATCATGCAATACATACATTATTTATGTTTAATATAAACACATGCACACGTAATTATACTAATTAATACGTACGTAAATATGTACATACACACACAAGCACAAATATTCACACATAGATACAAATAATACGACGAAAATTAGAGGGCCTTACATATATATATCTCATCAGACCAGGCTCTGATACCAAACTGTAACGACCCAGAATCCGCATTACCAGTAACAACCAGTAACCCGAATTCTGACCCGCTAACCCACGAGACAAGCTCGGAAGGGTAGGAAGTGAAAGTCCGAGGAGACTATATGTAAGAAGATACACACCATGCAAAGCTGTAAAATTCCACTATATGAACATATCATATACATCTCAGAGTCTGAGCAAGTACAGAGTACAGAAGTACAACAAAAAAGTACTACTCACTGCAGCTAGGGAGCACCAACACCGGAGTGGCTAGACTCGCCTGGAACGGTAGTCGACGAAGACCCACCTGAAAGGGAAGGGAGTGAGTCTCAAGAAAAGAGACCCAGTAGGGAAAAGTAACCCCACCGGCAACTAAACTAAAGTGCGGAAAGTAAAAACTAAAAGTAAGTACACGTCGCACCACAACACAAAACTGTAAACCACGCGACTCAGTAACACACACTCACACACACAGCAGTAGGACTCAGCTAGGGTCTGTGACTCGGCGTCCCGTCACCACAGAGGCTCTCAACCCCAGCCACGTGTGCACACTACGACGCTCTCTCTCACGTCTGGTCCACGACCGGTTTTTCCCCTACGCTTGACCCTAGCGGTAGAGAAGGGGCTCCACGGAGACCGGCTCAAAACCACCACAAGGAGTACGCACAGGACAAAGTCGCACTCGATGTCCTGGCTCACTAGCGGAGGATAACCACACGCTAGTCGTCTAGACGGAGTCGCACCCACGCCTAGGTAACACAACAGAAACGGGTACACGGTAACGCAACGCGGCGTACAACAGACGAAACACACTCAACGTCTGAAACCCCGTACAGTAGTAAACACCTCGTGCCACAATCAACTACTCTTATGCACAGGCGGAGTCACACTCTAAGCCTGGCCCACATGTGTTATTAGGGCGGACATCACATGTCAATCGCCTCTAAACACAACTTAAGTCTGCTAGGACACAGGAGATTAACGGCCACATCGATTGCCGCCAATAAGAGGTAAACGGCACTCACCATGTCGTTTATCCTGATTAAACGGCAATCGACCTTGTCGTTTAAATCACCCCTAAAGATCTCAACGTCAACAGTTGTGGACGTTGATATCTTCAGTCCCCTAAACCCAGAACTGAACTAAATCAGTTCCATTGGGCAGAACCACCCAACAGAACCTCGACTGATGGAGGGAAACACTTCCTCTCATCAATCAAAACTACCAGTACAACAAAATTAAACAGTTTAATGCCTAGATTGTCCAATTCACCCTCAATTCCGGCATGATACAACCCAACCCTAAACCATGATTTGCATACCAATTCACTTAATTGATCATGCTGGTTTGATAAGGAGAGTTGTAGGGGTTAAGTCCCTACCTCAGAAAGCCTTAAGAATCCCCAAACAGCCACTAAATGCGCCGGATTCCTCCGAAGACTCCGCGCGAATCGCACCAAAACCACGCGTTCCCGCCCGATCAAGCACTGCCACACGATCCAGGGCCTTCCCACGAGCTCAAATCAACCAACAGAAGCTAAGGGAACGGAGAAAAGCTAAGGTGGAAGAAAGGAGAGGAAAAGAGAAGAAGGAACTCTGCTCTCGGGCTGCCCTATTTCAACAGGCCCGACCAGTCAACGTCAACATCTCTGGTCGCCTACTGAACCGCCTACAAACTGACGTCCAGATCCCTTGTCGCTGAGTTCTACATCAAACGTCCACATCGCTGGACGCTGACTCTGACTCAACGGCAAGCCCTGGCCGTCAACCACACAGGACTTCTAACAGACCCAATAAGGATCCACTAAAGACCCGAGATCTTACACCCACAGTCATTAATAATGACCAATGAGAGTTTCAAGATGTAAGCATGTGTCATGTCATGTTCATAATGATGATGAGAATCAAGTAATAAGTAAATTGAACACGATTTCATGATAACAATGGTCAAGAGATAAATTTGGCAGCATAACGGTATGATTAATACTTTAGTTCAATCTTTACATTAATGGCTTGAGTCTAGATTGTAAATCACACTCACGAGAACAAGATGAGATAGGAAGTGCATGCTACCTCCAGGGAACTTCAATGGTACAACCAACTCGGTCTCTATGAGGGAATCCATGAAGTATGGAGATTTACGGAGGTCTTAGAGAAAAGGTCGCTTGTCTACCGATACGGAATGATCGATAGAGAGCTTCCAAATCCCCAAGAAAGGGCTTCCTAGATGTGCAAGTGTGTAGTATATACGCATCTCAATCCACAATCCACCGGTTTCAAACTCGAGGAAAGCACTTAACATGATAACATGGGAATAAAACTATGCACTTTAACTAATCATGGTTTGCAAGATTTTAAGATAACAATTATCATTTAAACATGGTAGAACAATAGGAAGAGTGAATCACAAGTTACATGAATGGTCACACCATTAAGAAAGTAATTAGAATAACGTTCATGTAATTATAGCTTTTAAATGGGTTAATAAATTTAAGCCATTTACAGACATCATGTAATGATTAGACCCAAGATAAGTCAATTACACACTGGACACCATGTTAAACATACCGGTTAAGCTTGTAAATACACGTCCTACACAGTGGATGCACTTCAAAACACAGTGCACAGTGAAAACAAGCGAAATAGTGAAGACTCAAAATCGCGTCCACCTTGGTGGTCGCGTTCATGCTTGAATCGCAGGGGGATCCGGACGCATTTAAGGAAAATCATTAATAAAACTTGGGTGGGAAAACTACCTGAAATGCATCGGGGCATACCGCCACGGTTCAGACAGGCTCCGACTCCCAGGCGGCGCAAAGACCCACGTGCCGCCGTTGACTGGTCAGCATGAGAATCACATCGTACCAGATGGTCACGATTCACTAAATCATGTCGGCCACAAGCAACGCAATTCCAGATGCTTGAAACGCATCTCCTGAACCGAACGCAGTTTAGGGATCAGACCGAAAATGTCGAAACATGTAGGAAACTGGTGCTCGGTCCATGCAACACTTATATCCTCTAAACTAGGGCTCTTGGGACAAAAGTCTCAACATGAAAGTTTTAGGGAACGTGGAGTAGAAGAGAACTATGATTTTAAATAATTAAAACAAACTCAGGATGCACGATAAATCAACATGAACGTAAAAGTCCCTATTACTGGCGACTATGGCAAAACGACTATAACTCAAGATGTACTCATTGGAATTAGACGAAACCAATTGGGAATGAAACTAGACTTGATGCTCTACACATTGATATAAGATTTGTTCAAGTTTGGCCCGAGAAAACCTACCTTCTGGGTTGAGGAAGTTTCGTTCTTTAGAAATCCCTTGTTCCGACCACTGTTTGAAGAATGCCTAGTACTTTGAGTATACTGCATGAAAATTGTGCATTCTAGTTGGGTTAGGAAGTAGACTTGACCCTCTTTCCAGGGGTATAAGCCTTGCACAAGGGATTTAGGTTTGACCTACCTTTGGTCGACTCCAAGTGGACGGTATGTGCAATCCTGAAGCAGACACGATGGGGAAGAAGATGGGCTTGGTGTGCTCGTTCTCCTGCTCCCCAGCCGCCAAGAGCTCCTCCACACGACCCCAACAAGATGTAAACTCATCCCCAAGGGTTTGGTGGAGAGTATTTAAGCATCTATGGCTTTTGGAAGTCATAATGCAACAAGGAAAGGAGAGTTGCGGTTTTAGCTTGTGTCTTTCCATATTTTGAAGATCTCTTCCTCCATTGGAGAGTCTTGGCCATCAAGCAACCTCCATGGATGGCTAGGCACGAATTTGGGTTGCTAAGAGAGCATTATTGCCTTCAATTTTTTACCCTAATTGCCTCTATCTAATTCCAGCTTATTTAGGGTTACGAATTTCCATGCATTTTTCTATTTCATTTGATTTTTGGGCCAAAAGTGATCCATTGGCCCAATATCGATAATGGTTCATCAATATATAATGTTGGAAGTCTCTCCAACATTTTATTTAATTTTATGATCGTGTCGCGTTTCCGTGTTAACGGTTTTCCGACCTAGTTTCCTAATTTGGATAATTTATTGCAATGTGACGTACACTTAGTCAATCGGATTTTTTGTTGCATAAATTTCTTCGTGTAACATTTAAGAATAATGTTTGGGGTTGATTTATAATTTTCACGGAATTTTCCGATGTGTTCTTGCACATACGATAATGGTACGTATGTTTTAAATATTTCGATATTATGGAAATTATTTATTCCCATTTATTGAATTTTTATGTAATTAAATTTTCTGGGGTGCTACACCTCCCCCACTTAAGAGAATTTGGTCTCCAAATTCATGGATAGTAATTTATTGTACAAGCGAGGTGTACTTACTTGTGAATAGCTCCGGATATCTTTTGCGCATAGCTTCCTCGTTTCTCACGTCTCATCCTCTTCTCTGCGGTGATTCCATCTCACTCTTACTAGTGGAATGACCTTGTTCCTTAGTTGACGCAGTTCTCGGTCCACGATCTTACTTGGCCTTCTTGATAGGTTCCGTCTTTGTTGAACTCCAGAAGTTCATATTCTATAACATGATACAGATCTCGTACATACTTCTTCAACATGGATATATGGAGCACATTGTGTATTCCATCCATTTGTGGTGGTAATGCCAGATGGTATGCAACTTCGCCGACTCTCTCGAAGATTTCGAAAGGCTCGATGAACCTTGATGACAACTTGCCTTTAATGCCAAACCGCCTGATCCCACATCCTGTGACACTTTCAAGAATACATGATCACCAACCTGAAACTCCAAGTCTCTTCTTCTATTATCTGCATATGCCTTTTGTCTTTGCTGCACCACTGCCATTCTTTCCTTAATAAGCTTCACTTTTTCTGTGGTTTCCTGATCATCTCTAGTCCTAGCATTTGTTTTTCACCAACTTCATACCAGCATATTGGAGATCAGCAACTCCTGCCATAAAGTGCTTCAAATGGTGCCATTTGAATACTAACTTGGTAGCTATTGTATAGGCGAACTCCACAAGAGGTAAGTGTTCATGCCAACTACCTCCAAAATCTAGGACACAGGCTCTAAGCATATCTTCAATCACCTGATTGGTTCTTTCCGTCTGACCATCAGTCTGTGGATGGAAAGTCGTGCTAAAGTTTAGTTTAGATCCCAAGGAATAGTGCAGTCCTTTCCAAAAGTGAGATGTAAACCCAGGGTCTCTATCAGACACGATAGACACCGGTACTCCATGTAATCTGACTATTTCCTTCACATACAATGCAGCCAAAACATCTACTGACCACTTGTTCTTCACTGGTAAAAAGTGAGCCGACTTAGTTAAGCGGTCGACTATAACCCAGATACCATCGAATCCCCCTCTAGATTTAGGTAGTCCGAAAATAAAGTCCATCCCTATACCTTCCCATTTCCATGCCAGGATTTCTAGGGGTTTGAGTTTACCTGCAGGTTGCAAGTGTTCCGCCTTGATCTTTTGACATGTTAAGCATCGGGCGACATATTCCGCCACCTCCCTCTTCATATTAAGCCACCAAAAGCTTCTTTTCAGATCCTGATACATTTTGGTAGTTCCAGGATGGATGGTATACCTGGTCTTGTGAGCCTCATCCATAATCATCTTCTTTGTCTCCGCATGGTCAGGTACACATACTCGATCCCGGAACAATAGTCTTCCATCTTCAGTTAAAGAGAAATCCGGCCTCTGATCTAGATTAGCCTTATCTCCATGAGCACAGGGTCATTGTCTTGGAGTGCTATAATGTCCTCCATAGTGTAGGTTGTGCCCTAACACTAGCAATAAGACATCCTTCTTCTTGATGTCAGCATCAATATTTAACTTAGCAAAATCTTCTAATAATCTCCATTCGCCCACCATTAGACTTGACAATGTGATCATTAGCTTTCTACTTAGAGCATCTGCCACAGCATTTGCTTTACCTGGATGATATTGGATAGTGAAGTCGAAGTCTTTGAGATACTCCAACCACCTCCGCTGTCTCATGTTCAAGTCTTGCTGAGAAAACAGATACTTCAAACTTTTATGGTCAGAAAACACAATGAACTTCTCACCATATAGGTAATGATGCCATATCTTCAAGGCGAAGACTATAGCAGCTAGCTCAAGATCATGTACAGGATAATTGTTCTCGTGCTTCTTCAATTGTCTGGACGCATAGCATATGACTTTCCCATTTTGCATCAGCACACAGCCTAGGCCGATCCCGGATGCATCTGTGTATACTTCAAAACTACCCCCAGTCACTGGCAACGTCAGTATAGGTGCTGAGGTGAGGTGCTCCTTCAATGCCCTGAAACTTCTTCACATTCATCAGTCCATGCAAATGGATTCCTTCCTGGTAAGCTGGTTAGCCTGGTTAATGGTACAGCTATCTTTGAGAAATCTTTAATAAAACGACGATAATATCCAGCTAGACCCAGAAAGCTCCTGATCTCCGACATAGTTGTCGGCCTTGCCCAGTTCTTTACCGCTTCAACCTTAGATGGATCTACCGAGATTCCCTCCTTGGATATGATGTGGCCAAGGAAAGACACTTCCTCCATCCAGAACTCACACTTACTAAGTTTTGTATAGAGTTGATTATCTCTAAGCACTTGCAGAGCAACCTTCAAGTGTTTCTCATGTTCTTCTTTGGACTTGGAGTAAATAAGAATGTCATCTATGAACACCACCACGAATTGGTCTAAGTATGGCCTATAAATATGTTCATAAGTTGCATGAAAGCTGCTGGGGCATTTGTCAACCCAAACGGCATGACCACGAACTCATAGTGACCATATTTACTCCGGAATGCAGAACGTGTATATCCTCTTCTTTATTCTCAGTTGATGGTAGCCTGATCTTAGATCTATCTTGGAGAAATATTGTGCACCAGAGATCTGATCGAACAGTTCATCGATGCGGGGAGGTGGATACTTGTCTTTATTGTCAACTGGTTTAACTGACGGTAATCAATGCATAGCCTCATTGTCCCGTCCTTCTTTCTAACAAATAGTACTGGCACGCCCCAGGGAATGTGCTAGGCCTGATAAAGCCTTGATCAGTAATTCTTGGATCTGTCTCTTTAACTCCTGCAATTCAACAGGGGACATGCGATATGGAGCTTTGGAAAAGGGGCTGCCCCAGGAGTAACTCGATGGTGAAGTTTACCTCCCGCTCAGATGGTATACCAGGCAATTCCTCTAGGAATACATCAGGATAGTCTCTGGCTATGGGAATGTTTCTAGGGTTGGTTTCTTCTTTTCAGTTGCCACGACTGAAACTAGGAAAGCGTCACAACCCTGATGATCAGCTTGGAAGCCTTTAACGAGGATATCAAGATAGGGTGTTTATGATAACGGGTGCCAAGTAGCGAAAAGGTTGGAAGATTTAGACTTTAAAGGTGACCCTTCTATGATGACAGTTTACATTGGCATCATATTCAATTAGCTAATCGACACCCAAAATGGCATCATAACCCTTCATGTCTAAACAAATGAGGTCAGCAGGGAGATTGTGCCCTCCAATTATAGTTTCACATTTTGGCAAGTAGTGGGTGAGTTTAGATTCTGAGCCAAGGGGAGAGGCTATAGTGATCTTGGATTTCAGAGGTACAGGTTTGACAGGTAGAGTTGTAGCAAATGTGGTGGAAATAAATGAATATGCAGCTCCAGTATCAATAAGCACAAAAGCAGGTTGAGAGTGTATGGAAATGGTACCTTCCACCATACCCCTTCCTCGGGTAGGTCTGCTTCTACGATAGCATTAAGGTGTCCCTGATGCCGTGGTACATTCTGGGCCTTGCCTGGCTGGTCCTTCAACATTGGACAGTCAGGAATACGGTGGTCGCGACCACCACATCTTAAGCATGCCCGAGCTTCTTCCAGCATTCTTCAGCTCGGTGCCCTGGTTATCATAGAACTTGCAGTTCTCAGCAAACTGCCTTCCTTCTACCTTGACCTTCTAGTCTACAGCATTGTCTCTCCAGCATTTGGCCTCTTGTGTTGTTATGTTGTTGTTGTTGTTGTTGTTATGGAAAGTTCGAGCAATATTAGGTGCTCCCTTCTTGATGAAGACTGGCTTTGAGTTGTCCTTGCCCCTCATTCCTTCTACTTTGGCCATCGTGTCCTCTACCAGCTGGGCTCTTTGGACCATCTCAGTGTAAGTTTGAATGTTGTGAGATCTGAGCTTCTCGATGAACATGGCCTGAGCCCATCCATGAACCGGTTAGCCTTTAGTCTTTCTGTGCCCACTAGATGTGGGGCATACATAGCCAAACGCGCAAACTGAGCCTCATACTCAGCCACAAACATTCTTTCTGCTTCAGTGCGGTAAATTCCGCCGCCTTCTTTTCCTTAATTCTTTCCAAGAAATATTTTCTCCAGAATATCTCCAAAAATCCAGCCCACTCCAGTTCAACAACATTTGGCAGATGGCCGATGTGGCCTTCCACCGTGCTCGAGCATCCTTAGTAAATTGAAAAGTGGCCAGACCACCTTCTCCCTATTGGTGCATTGCATAACTTGAAAGATTCTTTCTATTTTTCCTGCCAGTTCTCTGCCTCGTCTGGGTCAGGGGATCCAGAGAAACAAGGAGGGTTTAAACTCCTAAAGTTACGTGTAGATCACCAGCTCCGTTTCTAACAGTAGCAGCCTGATTTCCAGCCTGAACCACATTTTGCGGCCTGTGTGAGTCCTGCCACAGTTTCTTGCATAGCTTGCCATTGGTTGCGAGCCATTGCGGTTGATAATAAGAGTTACAAGGTTCCTGAGAAAAAGGATGGAAACCAATTAATGTCTCTAGATACATTATGAGTCAATGGGTAAGAGTGTTTTGTTCTTTCAATCATATTCCCAGTCTCTACCCCTTTCTCACCAGGTAGTATATTTAAATTCCATAACCTAGGTTCCATAGGTATCTCTTATTCCTGAGACATATATCCTATTTGGTTTTCCTAGGCTCTGATACCACTAAACTGTCACATCCTGAGAATTATGCAGTGGATAATAATTCAGATAATTCGAGTCGATATTCCGAGACGTGAACAGTCGGCAAATAAGCCTCTAGCTAGCAAGCACTAATTGCGTATCAACACAACATCAGAATAGGGCCCAAATAATGAACTCGACTAATCTTGTATTCAAATCTCAACTCATTGTATTCCAAATGGAAACTAATACAGAACTAAGACTCAATAAAAACAATTACGTAATACCTCACTTCCTACTACATGAAACTAACACTCAAAACAAACTACTATAACTAGACTCATTGTTGGAACGCTCATCACTCGGACGCATTCCCATCCTCGACTTGCTCCTACTCTTGATTTTCATAATCACCTAGAATGGTTAAAAGTAGGGGATGAGCAAACTAGCCTACTAGGATTTATATCTCAATGTGCGGGCAATGATATAAGTGATTAGCAATTTAGAACTAGGTAAGCACGATGAATGTCATGATATGCATGTACGAATAAAACTCATTAAAATATGAAACAAGCTAGATAGAGTGATCATGATAGAGCAAGATTTCGAATGATATAACAATAGAGGTAGCAATAGATCACTTTGTACAAGCAAGCAAGATTTTCACTTGATGTCAATAGCTTTCAAGAACGCAAGATATCACTAATTGCAATAAATGCAGGATGGCCATATCACGCAAGCAAGCAAGCACGCACGAGCACGATCATTAACACTAATCAGGCACGAGACACTATGTACACCAAGGAAAGATCCACCTTGAAATGCACACTAGACACGTGTAAGTGGTTATTGTATCTATCATTCACCACGCAAGTACTCCCAGCGCAGATGCAACGCCAGTAATCATTATACCCTGGTTAACAGTATATTTATGACTCTCCGTCATTAGGGCTAGACTGGGCCCTTGGACACTCGCCGTGCCCAGTCAGCTCTCATTTCAATTTAAATGTAGATACCCACAGTCATTATAATGACCAATGAGAGTTTCAAGAGTAAGCATGTGTCATGTCATGTTCATATGATGATGAGAATCAAGTAATAATAAATTGAACATGATTTCATGATACAATGGTCAAGAGATAAATTGGCAGTATACGGTATGATTTATACTTTAGTTCAATCTTTACATTATGGCTGAGTCTAGATTGTAATCACACTTACGAGAACAAGATGAGATAGGAAGTGCTGCTAACCTCTAGGGAACTTCAATGGTACAACAACTCGGTCTCCTTGAGGGAATCCATAAAGTATGGAGATTTACGGAGGTCTTAGAGAAAAGGTCGCTTGTCTACCGATACGGAATGACCGATATAAGCTTCCAAATCCCCAAGAAAGGGCTGCCTAGATGTGCAAGTGTGTAGTGATATGTATAATATATATATTTTGCGAATACCTAGAAGAGGTAGAAGGAGAGTGCTCACCCCCTCAAAGAAGGGATAAGGTTACCACTCCACCACCACACAACTTCCAGGGAAAATTTTATTAATAACAATGATTGTAGCACCCCGGAAATTTTAGCTATGTAAGAATTCAAATAAATAGAAATAAATAATTTCCATGATATCCAAGTATGTAAACATACGCATCGTTATCGTACGTGCTATAACAAGTCAGAAAACCATTAACACGGGAATACGACGCAATCAAAAAATTAAATAAAAGTGTTGGAGAGACTTCCAAATTATACATTAATGACCCATATCTATAACTGGGCCATGGCACATTTGGCCCAAAAATCAAATAAATCTAGAAAATGTATGGAAATTTGTAACTTTAATTAGGCTGAAATTAGGAAGAGGCAATTTGAGTTGGATTGGGATGCAATCATGCATTCTTGGCAACCCAAATTCGTGCTTATCTATGGTTGGAGGTTTCCTAAAGCCTCACACACTCAAAGAGAGGAAAACATCCTCAAACAATAGGAAACTAACAAGCCCAAACCGCAACCCAGCTTGCCTAGTTACAATAGGACTCCTAACACCATGGTTGCTTAAAAACTCTTCGCCAACTCTTAGGGACAAGTTTTAGAACTTGCTGGGGTCATGTGGGGGAGCTCTTTGTGGCTTAGGAGTTGGGAACGACAACAAGAAACTCATCTTCTTCCCCGTTGAGTCTACTGCGACCTACGCAGACAGTCATCGTGAAGTCGACCAAAGGTGGGTCAAACCTATACCAAACCTTGCAAGACCTATACCCCTGGAAAGAGGGTCAAGTCTACATTCTAACCCAAGTGGAATGCCCAAATTCCATGTAGTATACCCGGAGCAGTAAGCGTTTTCCTCCAAGTGGTCTGAACACGGGTTTTCTAGAAAAATGAGACTTCTTCAACCCATAAGGTAGGCTTTCTCGGGCCAAACCTTAACATATACTATACCAATGTGTAGAGCATCAAGTTAACTTTCGATTCCCACTGGTTTCATCGAATTCTAATGAGTGTATTTTGAGTTATAAGTGTTTTCCCAAGTCACGTACTGTTAGGGCTTTTCCTGTTCTTCTTATAATGCACGTGATTTGGTACCAATTAGACTAAACTACTTCATGAAATTCTTCTATTTGTAGTCATGATCATCTTTTCTGTTGGACATTTTATCTAAAAGTCTTTTCTTAGAGAGTTATAAATGTGTTAAGAGTCGCTGCATGATACTGCGATTCGGGCTGCACTTAGCTTTATGTTTTCATATGTTTCTTGGGATTCTTGACCGAATTAGATAAACCCGCAACATCAAAGTTTTCTAATATTTATCCTCGTCATCTTTTGTGTTGGACGTTTGTCTGAATGTCATTAATTAGAGAGTTATAAGATGGGTAATTGAATCGCTGCATGAGACATGTTTTCGGGTTACACTTGACCTATAGGTTTTGTTCTGGAAGGGCCTAGTGTCGACACTAGTTGATCTAGTGTCGCCACACTGTCCCAAACCAGCCACAGAAGGTGTTCTGAGAAGTCTCTAGTGTCGACACTACTGATCTAGTGTCGACACACTGTCCCAGATTGGCCCAGAAGGTGTTCTGGGAAGTCTCTAGTGTCGACACTACCTGATCTAGTGTCGAACTACTACTTGACCTTTTTGCCTTGTGTTGAAGCACTGTGTCGACACTACCTGATCCTATGTCGACACCACTGATCATTTTTCCTTGTATTTGAAGCATTGTGTCGACACTACTTGAAATAGTGTCGACACTACTTGACCAGTTCTGTATTTTTTTGCTTGTGTTTGAAGCATTGTGTCGACACCAGTAAGGGGTGTGTCGACACTACCTTTGCAAAATATTGCATGTCTTGGGTCAAATCATTACATGAGTCTACTTAATGACTTAAAAAGTGTTTAACCCATTGAAAAAATCTTAATTACATAATATTATTCTAATTGCTTTCTTAATGATATGATCATACATGAAACTTGTGATTTACTCTTGTTACCATTCTAGCTTGCTTTAATGATAAATTTATATTAAAATCTTGTAAACCAATATGTAGTTAAACGCATTGTTCATTGCATGCCATCATGTTAAGTGTTTTTCCGAGAGTTTTGAGACCGACGGATTGTGAATTGACACGCGTGCATCACTACACACTTATACATCTAGGCGTGCACTTCTTTCTCTTCTTGTTCTCGTGAGCGTGATTTACCAATCTAGACTAAAACAATTATGTAAAGATTGAACTAAATTATAAACCGTACCGTTCTGCGCTGCCGAATTTATTTCTTGACCACTATTCTCATGAAATCATGTTCTATTACTTGTTTCCATCCTCATCATGAACATGACATTACACATGCTGACTTATTGAAACTCTCATTGGCCATTATTAATGACTGTGGGTATTCTACATTTAAAAATTTACATGAGATGCGACAGGGCACGGCTTGTGTCCAAGGCTCCAGTCTAGCCCCAATGACGGCGAGTCATAAATATACTATTAACATGGGGTATAATGATTACTGGAGTTGCATCTGCGCTGGGAGTACTTTCTTGCTTGTTGAATGTTACATACATAACCACATACATGTGACCTGTGTGCACTCTTGGTGGATCTTTCCTTGGTGTACATTAGTGTTTACGTGCTGATTAGTGTTACTTGATCGTGCTTGTGCAATCTTGCTTGCTTGCTTGCGTGATATGGCCATCCTGCATTTATTGCAACTAGTGATCTTTGTTTTATTGAAAACTATTGATGTAAGACCCTCGAATTTCCGTCGTATTTTTCGTATTTACATGTGTATGATTGTGCTTGTGTATTTATGTACGTATTTACGTAGGTATCAAAGTAGTATAATTACGTGTACATGTGTTTATATTAAATGTAACTATTGCATGTATTGCATTGTGATAGTGTGAATATAATATCATGTACATATTGCGGTATAAAAGCTTAGTGTGTATGGTTTTCTGCATAATTAGGGTTCTGGCGAAGGCCATCTTGGCGTCAAGCCCAGGCCGTTGAGCCAGTGTCAGCGTCCAGGCATGGACGCCAGCACTAGCTCCGGCGTCCAGCGATCTGGACGCCAACCTCTCTGACCTGCATGCCTGGCAGAGCTGCTATCTTCTGAAGCAAGGCATGGCAGCCATTGGGGGGATGTCCCCCAACGGCTCTGAGGGTGTCCCATCACCCTAGGAGTGGGGGAAGACCCTCCTTAGGTCTGAACCCGAAATGGCCCTCCCCACTCTTCCCTTCACTCTTGCAAGAGGAGAGAAGTGAGAAGGAAAAAACCTAGAGCTCTGTGAGAGAAAAACCCCAGTTGAACCCTAAAAATCCGACCCTTGGAGTTTGTTTTGGAAGATCTACTGCATCAAGGAGGGAGCTGAAGCCAAGGAGAAGGCTTCCCCATCATCCCCGGCGTGGTGATCATCCAGGAGCCGGAGAAGGCGTTTTGGAGGTGCTTCGGCAACTTCTTGGGACTGCCCAAGGAGAGCTCTCCAACCATCTTGATCCCTTTAGGAGTTTTTCTAAGGCAAGTAACCTGTCATTGATGTCCCCGTATGAGTCTAGGATGTTTCTATTATTTTTGTGGAATTTATCTCGAGTCCTAGACCCTCCTTTTCACCCCATTTTCAGAGCTCGGGGTCCTGTGTCTTCTGCACAGACATGAGTAGACGGCAAGGTCCCTGGACGCCCAGTTCCTCCTTGGCGTCCATCGACCATGCCGCTGACTCTGATCAGCGGCCAGAGACCGCCGTTTATTCTTCTGGGCAGAACAGTGAGCTGTTCTGTCCCACTTCTACAGTTAATTTCGGTATGTTTATGCGATTAGGATATATGGTAATCTATACTATGTACATTATGTATTGTGGTTGTGGATGTGTGTGGGTTGTGTGATGAATGTGGCTTATGGTGTCTTGTAAGCATGTGAGCATGACTTGTAGACCATCTTTGCAAAGTCCATGATTCATGATTTGATTAATGTGAATGCCTTAATTTCGGTCATCATGATGAGTTGTGGGTCATGTGTGCATGTTCTGAAATTTAGGTAATCCATACATGCTTGTGGATTGTTAATAAGTGCGGTTCGGAAAAAAAAAATGAAAACGTGTAAAAATAGTTTTGTGAAATGATTATAGATGTATGAATTAGGATGGATGTTGTATTCTAAATTCATGCCATGTTAGTAATTTCTGTGCAAACAGCAAGTGGATAATTGTAAATTTGTTTAGACCCATGTTAGTTTTAAATTGTGAATATATGCTAATTTGGTGTGTTTGATTTTCATAATCCTATTTAGCTCAAAAAATCTGAAAAATTGAGGGTATGATCATGAGCCCGAAAAACAGCATGTGGTTAAATTTTCAGACCAATTGACCCGTAAATGGAGAGTTATGGTTTTCATGTGAGACGTGAATAATTGTACATACGATCGCAATGTGATTAGATTTTGTTTAAATCAGCATGATTGGATGTTTACTGTGTGTTAAACCTGAACTCTGTAGTACCATGTTAGTAAAAACAGAGGAGTTCATGTGAGTGAGGATTGAATGTGATGAGAAGTGTAAGTGTGAAAACCAATGTTTAAAACGTTAATTGAGTAAAAGTGTAAATTGTGCCAATGTGATACTGCTTCCGAGAAGGCAGTGAGCCGTATCAGGGAAAAGTCCCCCTGAGAAAGTTCATTGTGTTAAGTGACCTAAGGGCATTAGGGGGAAATCCTGAGGTGGACAAGTACCACTGGTTAGGGTGGAGACTTGTTCTCCCGGTCTGCGCAGTCAAGAGTCACCATTGCTTGCCTAGATGGTGCCAAGTGTTATGTGATGTGAATGTGTCCTTCTTTGGTGGTTTGGACTATGTGTCACGGCACCTAATTGCGTAATATGTGTAAAGTGTAATGTGTAAAGTGGTGTGACAATGTGACAGTGTATGTGACCATGTGTAAATGTGTAAGTGACACGTGAATGTGTATGTGTAAAGTGTAATCACGTGAAAAGAGGAAATTGTGTGAAAAGAACATGTGGAAATTCTCATGTGTAAATGTGCTATTGAAACCATGTGAGACTAAAACTGAAACCATGTGAATCTAGAAAATGCTGTCATCTTCTCATGTTCATTGTACAATTGCTTAGAATCCATGTTAGGAGCAACAAATGAATGTGTGTGCAAATGACATGATAGATTGTTTATATGTGATGTTTTTAAGAACCGTTGTAGCTCTCATGTGTAGGGTTATAGCCACTGGACATGTAAAATCAGCAACTTAACTGATAGAAAGTTATGCATGCACTTATGAACATGTGGAATCCATGCTAATTATGTTCCCCCGTCCATGTATGTAATTGTCCATGTTAATAAATCTCATGTGGATTCTTTAAAAGTTAAGTTCATGAGTGAATGGATTAGAGACCATGTGATAGGTAAATTTTAGTTTTAGAAATCTGAAGCATGCTTATGTAAGATGAATGTAGAACCTTCATGATAGGTTGGAAAACTTAAATGGACTAGCATGCTATGTGATTGCTAATTGTATGTGCTTGTAGAAACCACTAGGGCTTGTACGTGTATATCATGTATAGTGTTACTTGCTGAGTCTTTAAGACTCACTCTGCTTCGGCGTACAGGTTTAGACGGTGACAGACCTTCCGTGGAGGAGACAGTGGAGACAGATTCCGAGCGCGGAGTTTAGCTTGTGAGTCGTGCACCCTCTTGTTGTAGTTTTCATAGTATGTATTTGAAACATTGTATTAGAATTTACATGGGAGGAATGTGTTATGTGGACATTCTGTATTTAAATTTCAGCAGCTTATCTATGAGAACTTTAGTTCCCTTTTGCAAAATATTTGAGTTGCATGTATGCTTAATATGGATGATGAATGAATGGAGATAGTTCTCTTTTACTTCCGCTACTCTGTTATTTATATTCACGTGTATCTCAGCTGTTTGTATTGTTGGTTAAATGTCCCACTGTGACTGGCAGCACTCGTTGTATCGACGTGGGTCGGTATGACCGTACCGGTATAATGAGGGCCGTCACAATTGACATCAAGTGAAATATTGCGTGCATGTACAAAGGGATCTATTGCTAGTTCTATCTTGTTATATCGTTCCAGATCTTATTCTATCATGATCACTCTATCTAGCTTGTTTCATGTATCCTGTTTTAAAGAGTTTTATTCGTACATGCACATCATGTCATTCATCAGCTTACCTAGTTCTAAATTGCTAATCACTTATATCATTGCCCGCACATTGAGATGTAAATCCTACTGGGCTAGTTTGCTCATTCCCCTACTTTACCAATCTAGGTGACTATGACATTCAAGAGGAAGAGCAAGCCGAGGATGGGATGCGTTCGAGTGATGAGCGTCCCATTAATGAGTCTAGTTATAGTCGTTTATTTGAGAGTTAAACATATAGTAGGAAGGAGGGGTAAATGTACTTTCCTTTTATTGAGTCTAGTCGTTATCCCATAGTCTAAGAGTTGCAACAGTTCCATTTGGAATACAATAGTTTGATTTGATTACAATTCATATTGAGTTCAACAGTTGGGCCCTATTATGATGTTGTGTTGATATACATTTAGTGCGTGCTAGCTAGAGGCTTATCTGCCGACTGTCCACGTTCCGGATATCGATTCGAATTCTTTGAATAATATTCGCTGTGTAATTCTCGAGACGTGACAATGATAATCATGAGTACATTAGGGCTATGGAGGGAAACCCTGCCTTATCAAACGGCAGGGTCCCTTTACAGAAGGGGGAAGATCAGCCCAAGAGGACTAGAAATTACAAGAAACTGTAGAGGAACAACCAAAGTTAGTGAGAGCATCCGCAACCTGATTGCCTCCCTACAGACATGACAAATAGAAACCTGGAGAGACTGACACTTAGATAAATGTCATTGACAGGAAAGCAAGCCTCCAAGGACAAGAAATTGACCCTTGATGATTTACACTAGAACCAAAGAGTCTGACTCAATCAAAAGACTAGTACACCCACGAGCGCAACACAGAGTGAGCCCATCCCTTATGCTAGTGCTTCAGTCTCAAGGCTGGAACGAATCTGGGGATAGCGGGTGGGCAAGGAAAAAGATACATCCCCACGATCATTCCGGAGAATACCAACCACCTGCTGCAATACCCGTGAGAATGCTTGAAGAGGCGCCATCAACATTGAGCTTGAACCTCCCCGTTGGGGGAAGTAACCATCTGACAATCTTTTGGAAGGATTAGGAGACTGTTAAGATGAATCCCCCACTAAGATAAGTACCTAAGCTGAGCTAGTGTGAGGTCTTTCAGAGCAGCAAGAGGCGCTAATAGCATCCTGCACATTCATCCGAACTTTAAACAACACCTGATTGCTGGACATAGGAACAAAGTCATATCTGGCACGTTTCCGACTGCACATAATTCCCAAATGACAGAAAGGAAAATAAACTGAGCTAGCTTCCCAAGGAAGTACAACCAAAGTGACCAGACAAGAAGTTGATAGTTTCCATGCGCTGCATTTAGGACTGTCAGATTATAAAATTGGAGAATATCAAAGAGAGTCCCCCACACATCCTTAGCACATCACTATGAAAAAACAAGTGTGTACCGATTCAACACTAGGGAGAGCGCAACAAGAACACATGGAGCAAGAGGGATACCACGGCCTGCCAGGACTTCATCAGTAGGCACACAACCCTTCACCAGATGCCCAGCAAGGATAGACCATTTCAAAGGGATAGTGGGGCTCCACAACTTGTCCCATCCAGCTATGATGACACCTTGTGAAAGTTTCCGCACAGAAGAGGAGGTGAAAATGCCATCTGGATTTGGACACCAAATCCACTTGTCGATGTCCCCATGACCGCAATAGAGTTGTTTAAGACCATTGTCGGGCAATACTGATGGGCAACATCAGATGATACCCCCAGCTCATGAACACTTGCTTAACAGATAAGTGTTTCCCTGGGAATTCCGCCAGATACTTCTGGAATGAAGTTATGTAAAGGGTAGACCCAGTCCAGACATCAAACCAGAAGCTAGCATTAGAGTCCATATGCGCAAGGTCCCCGATGGTTGGAAGCACAAGGGAGGACGCATGCCTCCAAAGGCGGCTATCAGCAGCAGACATCAACTCATAAGAGGCTTCAGAGAAATGACTATTATGAAGATATCTGGCCTTGAAAAATTTGCCCCACAGGGAAACTCCAGAAATCCTCGCCTTCCATAACATTTTGGTTCTTAAAGCAGCAATCTGCATGTCTTGGAGATTAAGGATCCCAAGGCCCCCACACTCTTGGGCTGAGCAATATTTTTCCAAGAGACCCAATGCTTCTTCGGAGAACCTTCATAAGAACCCTAGAAAAAAATTAGCAAGCACTTGTGGAAGGATTTGATAACCGTTATTGGGGATGGATAAGGAGGACATGGTGAGATAGGAATCGCTGATAGCACATGTCTCACAGAACCACCTGCCACCAGATGACAAAAATTTAGACTTCCAAGCTTGCAAATTTAGACTTTCAAGTACCTTGGTGTTTTCTATTTACTCTGGAAGATGAAGATCTCTATACTTCTCTCACATCCTGTCTAAAACGGCTAAAAAAAAAGTGTGTAGTGATATACGTATCTCAATCCACAATCCCCGGTTTCAAACTCGCGGAAAGCACTTAATATGATACATGGAATAAACTATGTACTTTAACTAATCATGGTTGCAAGATTTTAAGATAACAATTATCATTTAAACATGGTAGAATAGTAGGAAGAGTGAAGTCACAAGTTACATGAATGGTCACACCATTAAGAAAGCAATTAGAATAACGTTCGTGTAATTATAGCTTTTAAATGGGTTAGTAAATTTTAAGCCATTAAACATACATCATGTAATGATCAGACCCAAGATAAGTCAATTACATACTTGACACCATGTTAACAGACCTCGGTTAAGCCTGTAAATACGTGTCCTACACAGTGGACGCACTTCAAAACGCAGTGCACAGTGAAAACAAGCAAAATGTGAAGACTCAAAATCGCATCCACCTTGGTGGTCGCGTTCATGCTTGAATTGCGTCGGGGGATCTGGACACATTTAAAGAAAATCATTTAATAAAACCTTGGGTGGGAAAACCGCCTGAAACATGTCGGGGCATACTGCCGCGGTTCAGACAGGCTCCGACTCCTAGGCGGCGCGAAGACCCACGTGCGCGGTTGACTGGTCAGCACGAGAATCGCATCGTACCAGACGGTTGTGATTCATTGAATCGCATCGGCCACAAGCGACGCGATTCCAGACACTTGAAACGTGCCGCGTTAACTGGACGCAGTTCAGGGATCAGACCGAAAACACTGAAACATGCAGGAAACTGGTGCTCAGTCTATGCAACACTTATATCTTCTAACTAGGGCTCTTGGAATAAAAGTCTCAACATGAAAGTTGTAGGGAACATGGATTAGAAGAGAACTATGGTTTTTAAATAATGTGTAACCACGAAATGGCTTGCATGGGCTACGTGTCTAGGTAAAAATACCAAATGGTTTTTACCATGACACCATAGCTATTGACGTGTTGCGATGCATGGAGACCTTGGGGTTATAAATACACCCCATATCCTTTGTAACCATCTTTCTGAACCTTTCTCCCGTTATGCTACTGCTCTGTTGCAAGGTTTCTGAGTGGATGTCATAGCTGGAACCATTGTCTCTATGTTTGCACCCTCGTTCTTGCTCAAGTTGGTGCTGGAGCTGTTGCAGGGGATGTTGTGAGGCTGGTGAAACAGACCTGGGTGGATTCGGCTATTCTTTCTTTCCTGTTGGCTACTTCCTCAGTTGTTATACGTTGGGTTCTTTGGGAATTTAACATCAGGAGAAGGTTGTGTTAGTCCAAGGTAGGATTCAATTCCTAATCCTCCTCTTTTTCACTCTTGGATTGATTGTTTGAAGTGATCCTTATCATGTGTCTGTCATTCTTTAGTTCAGGAAATATGATCATGGGAGGATTCTCCTCCTAACCTTTCTTCGTTCCCTGTTATTCGTCCTTGTATTGCTGGTTAATGGTATGTGGTACCTTAGCATGCTATTTTCAAATCTGATAAGTCAGGTGATTTTCAAATCTGAAGAAGTCATGCTATTGTCCAAAGCTTAGAGAGGTTGTCCATGGTAGAAACCAGACTTTTCCTCATATTTAGTTAGTCCTTAAACCATGGGATTTACACATTACTCCTTTTTCATTCCCTCAACTTGTTAAAATCTGAAATCCTATCGGTTCCATGGTGTAGTGTAGACAGAACCAAAACGGTTCTTTCTTCTTCGTGAGATTGATTCATTGAGAGGCCATGGAAGTCTCAAGTAAGTGTACTTGATAAGTAATGAATGGAAGAAGAAGAAGAAAGAAATTTAGGAGTATTACTCTTCCAGTAAATTCTCCTTTCAGTTTGTCTTCTGATTGATCACCCATATGAACCATATCCCATGATTTATCCTTCACTCTCTTGTCATGTTAGCTTTATGTTTGTGGCTAAGATTATACTTGGATTAAGTCTTAATCATGTTAGGAGTGATAGAGGAACTTTGGAGAACCATTTAGATTGGATTTTAATGCCTTTTTGAAAGCTCATACAGGACCTGTCGACAGACGAACTTCTTGCTGTCGACAGGAACCTATTTCCAGAAACCAGAAAACCATCACTGTGTGTTGCTGTCGACAGGCCCATAACTTGCTGTCGACAGGAACATACAGAACTGAAATTCTAGTTTGGAAACCAGCCCCTGTCGACAGCAAGCTCTTGCTTGTCGACAGGTGTTGACAGTGTTATGTTTCCAGCACTTGTTTTGATCCATTCCTTGGTGCAAATTTTATGCAATTGTTCCAATCAATAGCCCACCTATGTTTTATGTTTTTTACCACCTAAACACCTACTAAAACCAGTCATGTTAAACCTCTTTGTACCATGAATCATTTTTCTAAAGTTCCGAGCAAAATTGACCTTGAAGGACTATCAATTTCTGAAATCAGTAATGAACAAAGTTCCTTCACTCTTGTGTGTAAACTTTGAATGAACCTTTGTGTATCCTTGATTCATTACAATGATGAGTGTGTGATGGTGACAAATTGAGAGTCTCGGACTCATTTAGAAATTATGCCTGGCAAATAAAGGGTTGGTTCAGTCCTGGGGGGAGTGCCCGAATTCGTCAGTGGCCGTGCGGGGGCGATGAGGACATCGTGGATGTTGGCATGCAACAGTTCGTGCTTGATTAGTCATCATATCATGCTTGTGTGTGTGATAATGTGTTTGATTCTGAATTCAAGTTTCATCCTGAGTTATTGATCTTGCTTCCAAAATTGTTCTTGTCTAATATGTGTTATCGATTATCTTGCTTATTCATTATCTTGAAAACTCCATGTCAGAAATCTATACTTGTCTTACCTTGAATATATGCATTTGAATCCTTTTGATGTAGAGGAATTGCTTTCTACTGGGCTAGTTAGCTCATTCAATTTACCATTTTCAGGTGAACCAAATGACGAGGAAGCATAAGGGGTTTTGTGTGCTGAGTGGACCACCCTATGTGAAGAAATGTTGTATCTTTTTTTTTTTTGTAGTTAGTTGAAATTTGATAAAGTTACAGTTACTTTTACTTGCTCCTCATTTAGACTATAATGAGGAGTATTATGTAATAACTTCCGCGGATCTAGTTGCTTATGAACAAACTTTATGTTACTTGTCTTGTAATAATTATCTGTCATATTCAGTAAATGTAATTTTTCTAGGACGTGACAGATTAAATTGGTATCAGAGCTTTAGTTCGATAAACCTAGGAATAACTAGTGAGTTGGGGTAGAAACATGGGACTAGTTAGCATGATCTCGTATTATATACATGCTTAACATGATATCTGTTTCAGTATGGATATGAATGCCCAAGAGAAGTTGGTGGCAACCTTGGAGATGCTTCGTCAAGATATGAGTTATATGCTCAGGTGCAGCAAAAACTCATGTGCAAATTAAGGAAGAAGTACTTAATTTGACTACGGGTGCCTTCTTTGTTGGCAATCCACGTGCTTCCCTGGACGTAATGACTCAAGTCATGTATAGGCTGGATAATCTCAGGTGGTGCACGATATGTTGCTTTACCAATTTGAAGGGTTGGGAAGCTTTAACGGATGCGGCAAGGGAATTGTACCACGGAGCCGGAGAACCATAACCGCTAGTGGAGCCTGTTATAGACCTGACCCAGAACTAGAAAGGTCTTAGATAACTTGTCCTTTTGTAAACCTCTCCTTTTGTGTAAATGTTAGTTGTATATATGAACTCCCATGCATATGGGAAGTGAGAGGTTAATGAAGTATGTTTTGTAATATGGAAAGTTTAAAGGAGGAGATTGTAGTGACGTAGTTGTGGGTTGTAATGACATGCCATGATGCACTTAGTTGACTAATGAATGGAAATGGAGTGTTATGTGAATTTGAAATGTGTATGTGATGATGCAAGTTTGGGTGGATTGTGAAATTAATGTATGTTTTACTGAATGTTTCAGATAATTCATCATAATTTTGTCATGGACGGAGGTGACGCCAATTTGAGGAAAATGGAAAGTTCGATACATGACTTGATCCGAGTGATGAGGACTGTAGCCAGGAATCACAGCCATAATGGGACAAGTCTATTCAGGGATTTCCGAAGCTTAGATCCTCCGAGATTTGCAGGAAGCATAGACCCGGATAAGGCTAAAAATTGGTTAAGGGATATTGAAAGGAGATGATAGAGCATGGTGGGACACCGTGACATCCACATTGGAAGATCCAACTCAAATTAGTTGGGATGAATTTGTAGAGTTGTTAATGACCAGTATTTCTCGGAAGTAGTCCAGGAAAAGAAAGCCACTGAATTTGCTAGTCTGAAATAGCTAAGAATGTCAGTGTCCGAATATGAGGCTCAGTTTGCTCGATTATCCAAGTATGCTCCACATCTCATAACCACGGATAAGCTAAAAGCCAAAAGGTTCATAAATGGACTACGTCCTATTTACATTATGTAGTTAACTTCACACCTGATCACTTCGTATTCGGAGATGGTCAAAAGAGCTTTGGCTTTGGAAGCTGCTAATGAGATGGTGGATAAAATTAAGGGAAGGTCAAGAGAAGGATCTTCGGATCGAAAGAGAAAGTTTGAGTCAGGAAATGCCCCGAAAGTGTAGCAAGCTGGGAAGAAGACAGGAAAGCTCCAAGTGGAAGTAAGGAGGTGTGTAAGCATTGTCATGTTAGTGGACATAAGGCGGAGGTTTGTTGGCGTAGGTTGGAAGCATGTCTTAAGTGTGGAAGCACTCAACATCGAATTTCAGAGTGTCCGATGATCAAGAATGTGTCGGCCAAACCAAATCCCCAAGCGAGGCAAGCAAGGCAAGGGAGAATACAAGCTATTCAAGAGATAGAGCCTGAATCTCCACAAGAAGGCAGACTGATTGAAGGTACACTAATAATAAACTCAAAGTCTGCACATGTATTGCTTGATTCAGGAGCTACGTACTCCTTTATTAGTTATAATTTTGCTAAATCTTTTGAAATGCAACCAGTCCTATTGTCTACACAATTGGAAGTGGCAACTCCTTTGAGTGAAGGTAAAAAGTTTAGGGAGTATTGCCATAATAGTCAGATTCTATTTGAAGGACACAACTTATATGGTGATTTGATATGTTTGAAATGTGTGATTATGATGTAATTCTAAGAATGGATTGGTTATCTAAATACCATGTCAATTTAGATTGCCAATAAGGCGGGTCACATTTCCAGGAAAGGAAATATGTTCTATAACTTTTGATAAACCCTACATTAAACAAATACCAATAATTTCAGCAGCAAAGGCTTGCAAGCTAGTACAGAAGGGTTGTCAAGGGTATCTGACTTCTATGACTCTATTAAATCAGAACATTGTGGGATTGGAAGATATTCCAGTAGTAAGGGAATTTCTTGATGTATTCCCTGAAGAATTACCTGGTATACCACCTAGCAGAGAGGTAAAATTTTCAATTGAATTGATACCAGGAGCTACACCAGTATTAACACCGTATAGAATGTCGATGGAAGAATTAAAAGAACTAAAAAGGCAGTTGTTGGAATTGATAGAAAAAGGATTTATTAGACCTAGTACCTCACCCTGGGGTGCTCCGGTGTTATTTGTTAAAAAGAAGGATGGATCTATGCGATTATGCATAGATTATCGACAGTTAAACCAGTTGACTATAAAGAACAAATACCCACTTCCAAGAATTGATGATCTATTTGATCAACTGTCTAGAGCTCAGTGTTTCTCTAAGATTGATTTAAGATCAGGATATCATCAACTCAGAATTCAAGAGCAGGATATTTACAAAATAGCTTTCCGAACAAGATATGGGCACTACGAATTTGTAGTGATGCCATTTGGATTAACTAATACACCTGTCGCATTTATGCGCCTCATGAATGACGTGTTCAGGACTTATTTGGATCAATTTGTGGTTGTGTTTATTGATGATATATTGATTTATTCTAAGAGCATAGAAGAACACGAGACACATTTACAGATTACTTTGCAACCATTTCGAGATCACAAGCTATATGCAAAGTTTAGTAAATGTGAATTTTGGATGAAGCAAGTGATGTTTTTGGGACACATTATTTCAAAAGAAGGATTGTCTGTGGACTCTTCGAAGATTGAGACCATACAAAAATGGGAACAACCAAAGAACCTTACTGAGGTTAGAAGCTTCTTGGGTATGGCAAGTTATTACGGCAGTTTGTCCAGAATTTTGCTAGAATTGCCTCTCCCCTCACACAATTGACTAGAAAAGGAACTGTATTTGCATGGAGTGAGAAGTGCGAGCAAGCATTTCAGTTATTAAAGGAATGTTTATCATCAGCACCAATTCTAGCTTTGCGGTAGAGGGAAAATTATTTGAGGTTTATACCGATGCTTCAAGTGTTGGACTAGGATGTGTATTAATGCAAGAAAGAAGAGTTATTGCTTATGCATCAAGACAATTAAAGACTCACGAAAAGAATTACCCAGTGCATGATTTGGAATTAGCTGTTGTAGTTTGCTCTTAAGCTTTGGAGACACTACTTGTATGATAATCAATTCATAGTGTACTCCGATCATAAGAGTCTCAAATATTTATTTTCACAAAAAGAATTGAATATGAGACAGAGAAGGTGGATAGAGTATATTAAAGATTATGATATCAAAATTGAATACCATCCAGGAAAAGGAAATACCGTGGCAGATGCACTTAGCAGAAACCCTATAGCTAAAGTATCCCAATTACAAGTAAAGGAATGGAGATTGCTAGAGGAATTTTCCACCTTGAGCATAAAAGTTGAAACTCATGAAGAAAGGGTATTGTAATTAATAACTTGGCAGTTCAATCAGATTTGATAAAACAAATTGGAGAGCAGCAGAATAATGATCCTATATTGCAGAGACCGAGAAAAGTTAACTTTCAGACCTGATTTTAATGAGGATTCTCATGGAAATCTCGATTCCGAGACCGGTTATGTTTGCCGGATAATTCCGAGATCAAAAAGCAAATTTTAGAAGAAGCTCACCGGTCACATTACACCATTCATCCTGGAGCTGTCAAAATGTATCAAGATTTAAAGAAACATTTTTGGTGGTGCAATATGAAGAAAGACATTGTGGGTTTCATAACAAGATGCTTAACGTGTCAGAAAGTTAAAGTTGAACATCAAAAACCAGCAGGGAAGTTAAAACCATTAGAAGTGCTAGAGTGGAAATGGGACAGTATCGGTATGGATTTTATTGTGGGATTACCCCGAACACGAAGTGGCTTTGATGCCATATGGGTAATCATTGACCGACTTACTAAGTCAGCTCATTTTCTATCAATCAAAACGAGATGGTCAGTGGGTGTCTTAGCCGCACTTTACATGAAAGAAATTGTTTGATTACATGGAATTCCGAAAGACATAGTGTCTGACAGGGACGCAAGATTCACCTCACATTTCTGGAGAGAACTACAAGATGCTATGGGGACTAAGTTAAAATTTAGCATAGCATTTCATCCTCAGACTGATGGACAAACAGAACGGGTGAATCAAGTTATCGAAGATATGTGCCGAGCTTGTATATTGGAGTTTGGAAATGACTGAAACACTCATTTAGCAATTATGGAATTTGCCTATAATAATAGTTACCAGTCTACTATTCAAATGGCACCATTTGATGCCTTATACGGTCGCCAGTGTAGATCACCACTGTGTTGGGTGGAACTAAAAGAATCCATATTCATGGACCTGAAATGATTCAAGAAACCATAGAAATTATCAAATTAGTGCAAGACAGAATGAAAGCTGCCCAAGACCGACAGAAAAGCTATGGTGATTGTCGAAGAAGGGAATTGGAGTTTCAGGAAGGAGAACATGTATTTCTTAAAGTCTCTCCTCGACGTGAAATTAGAAGATTTGGAATCAAAAGAAAATTGAGTCCAAGATACATTGGACCATTTGAGATATTAAAAAGAATTGGAGAAGTAACATATCAATTGGCACTTCCACCACAGTTGTCTACCATACATGATATTTTCCACGGTGTCAATGCTAAGAAAATATGTTTACGATCCAGACACGTATTAAATATCAAGATCTGGCGATACAATAAAACTTAGCATATGAGGAAAGACCTATACAAATTCTTGACCGAAAAATCAAGCAACTTCGAAACAAAGAAGTTCCTTTGTTGAAGATTCAATGGAATAAACGTGGACAAGAAGAGGCAACGTGGGAACTGGAAGATGCCATCAGAACTAAATACCCAGAATTGTTTACAGGTTAGTATTCATACCTTTGTGTTATTAAATTTGGAGGACCAAATCTCTGTCAGTAGGGGAGAGTTGTTGTCACGTCCCGAGAATTATGCTGCGGATATTAGTTCGAATAATTCGAGTCGATATCTCGAGACGTGAACAGTCAGAAAATAAGCCTCTAGCTAGCACACACTAAATGTGTATCAACACAACATCATAATAGGGCCCATATGTTGAACTCAATTAAATTGTATTCAAATCTCAACTTATTGTATTCAAAGTGGAAACTATTACAGGACTAAGACTCAATAAATCAAAAGTACATGATACCTCACTTCCTACTACAAGAATCTAACACTCAAAATAAACTAACTATAGGTAGACTCATAATTGGAACGCTCATCACTCGGACGCAGTCCCATCCTTGACTTGCTCTTCCTCTTGAACTTCATAGTCACCTAGATTGGGTAAAAGGTACGGGGATGAGCAAACTAGCCCAGTAGGATTTATATCTCAATGTGCGGGCAATGATATAAGTGATTAGCAATTTAGGACTAGGTAAGCACGAGGAATGTCATGATATGCATGTACGAATAAAACTCATTTAAACACGATACATGAAACAAGCTAGAGAGAGTGATTATGGTAGAACAAGAGTTGTGAACAAGGTGACGAGATAGAACTAGCAATAGATCACTTTGTACAAGCACGCAAGATTTCAATTGATGTCAAGAATGCAGGATATCACTAATTGCATTAAATGCAGGATGGTCATATCACGCAAGCAAGCAAGCAAGAATGTACGAGCACGATCAAGTAACACTAATCCGGCACGTAGACACTAATGTACACCGAGAAAAGATCCATCAAGAGTGTACACCAGGACACGTGTATGTGGTATTGTATCTATCATTCAACAAGCAAGAAAGTACTCCCAGCACAGATGCAACGCCAGTAATCATTATACCCCATGGTTAACAGTATATCTATGACTCGCCGTCATTGGGGCTAGATTGGAGCCCTTGGACACACGTCGTGCCCTGTCAACATCTCATGTAAATTTTAAATGTAGATACCCACAGTCATTAATAATGGCCAATGAGAGTTTCAAAACGTAGCATGTGTAAGTCATGTTCATGATGATGATGAGAAGAAGTAATAATTAAATTGAACATGATTTCATGAGAACAATGGTCAAGAGATAAATTCGGCAGCTTAACGGTACAATTTATACTTTCGTTCAATCTTTACATTAATGGCTTTAGTCTAGTTTGTAAGTCACACTCACGAGATCAAGAAGAGAAAGGAAGTGCACGCTATCTCCAGCGAACTTCAAAGGTACAACCAACTCGTCGGCCATGTGGGAATCCATGGTCAGAGGAGATTTACGGAGGCCTTGGTGAAAAGGTCGCTAGTCTACCAATTCAGAATGACCGGTAGAGAGTTTCCAATTTCCCAAGAAAAGGGCAGCCTAGATGTGCAAGTGTGTAGTGATGTACGAGTGTCTCAATTCACAAAGCATCGGCCTTAACTCACGGAAAGTACATAAAATGATGGCATGACATGAAACTATGCACTTTAACAAATCATGGTTTGCAAGATTTTTATGGCAACAAAATTATCATTTTAGTCAAGCTAGAATAGTAAGAAGAGTATATCATAAGTTGCCTGAATGATCACGTCATTAGGAGAGCAATTAGAATATCGTTATGTAATTATAGATTTTAAATGTGTTAATCACTTTTAAGCCATTAAAAGACATCATGTAATGCTTAGACACAAGATATGTAATTTACACACTGGACACCATGTTAAACTGACCTCGGGTTAGCATGATAATACCTTGTAGAACCTTTCTATAATAGTTCAAAACTCACACATATGAAGAGTGGCATAAAACGACAGAAACCGGAACATATGCCTTTTAGGAAGTAGATGTAGTCCCAACCCTTCGACTTCTAGAGTCATAACTCACTAATTTCAAATGAAAATCTGACACATGAATATATCACATTGAAGCCCTTTGAATAAGAAATCCAACAAAAAAAACGGCGCATCAATCCGAGGTCTATAGAACAAGTTACAACCATTTAAGCGAACACTGCGCAGAGGCCAGGTCGCGACACGAAACCAGTCGCGTTCTGAATGCGACAGGACGATACGTCCCCTTCTAGAGAGAGGTTTTGGGTTGCCAAATACACCCAGTTCGACTCATACTTGGACTTGGTTGATATAGGGAACTTATACGGCTTATAACTCCTAATCTAGTGCTCTTGGGATAAAACTTTCAACATGAAAATTGTCAAGAACATTTAGTAGAAGAACTTTGATGTTGGTGGTTTGATCTAATTTGATCTTGAATCTCATGAAAAAACTGAAGAACGAAAAAGGAAGTGCAACCCGAAAACGCAATTTCCTGTAGCGGCTTTCTTACAACGCTTATAACTCTCTAACTAATGATATTTAGACAAAAGACTCAACATAAAAGTTGTAGGGAACCTGAAATAGGTGCAAACTATGATTTTTAAATAATTTACATGACCTCAAGATGTATGATAAATCGACTTGAACAAGAAAGGACCCGGACAAGCGCGACTTTGGCAAAACGCCTATAACTCATGATGTACTAAATGGAAAATGATGAAATCAGTGGGAAATGAAAGTTAACTTGATGATATACACATTGGTATAGGATATGTTAAGGTTTGGCCCGAGAAAACCTACCTTCTGGGTTGAAGAAGTCTCGTTTTTCCAGAAAATCCGAGTTCAGACCACTTGGAGGAGAACGCTTACTGCTCCGTGTATACTGCATGGAATTTGGGCATTCCACTTGGGTTAGAACGTAGACTTGATCCTCTTTCCAGGGGTATAAGCCTTGCAAGGTTTGGTTTAGGTTTGACTTACCTTTGGTCGACTTCAAGATGACTGTCTGTGCAGGTCGCAGCAGACACAACGGGGAAGAAGATGAACTTCTTGTGGTCGTTCCACAGCTCCTCAGCCCCAAGAGCTCTTCCACACGACCCCAGCAAGTTCTAAACTCGTCCCTAGGTTTGGGTGAAGAGTATTTAAGCAACCAAGGTGTTTAGGAGTCCTATTGTAACTAGGAAAGCTAGGTTGCGGTTTTGACATATTAGTTTCCTATTTAGACGATTTCTTCCTCCATTAGAGTGTGAGGCTTTAGGAAACATCCCATCATTGTTAGGCACAAATTTAGGTTGCCAAGAATGCATGATTGCATCCCAATTCAACTCAATTGCCTCTTTCTAATTTCAGCCTATTAGAGTTACGAATTCCCATGCATTTTCTAGATTATTTGATTTTTGGACCATATGTGGTCCATTGGCCCATTATGATATTGGGTCATTAATATATAATGTTAGATCTCTCCAACATTTTATTTAATTTATGGTTTGTCGTATTTCCGTGTTAACGGTTTCCGACTTGTTTCCTAATTTGGATAATCGGTCACAATAACTCTTAAACCTAGTCCAAATGATTTTTATTCACCCCATTTCTTTATGGGTCATTAGAAGATATTATTTGAAGCCCATATATGATTTTTATTTAATTTTCTGACTCATCCAAGTACATGTGATAATGCTTTTCCGACTTATTCATAATTACGATAATAAGTCATGAACACTTTAAACTTGGCTAATCCGATTTTTCTTGGCACAAATTTATTTGTGGAACATTTAGTAAGAATGTTTAGGGTTGATCTATGATTTTTACGGAACTTTTCGATGTGTTTTATAACATACGATAATGAAACGTATGTTTTAAATACTCCGATATTATGGAATTATTTATTTCCATTTATTTGAGTTTTTATGTAGTTAAATTTTCGGGGTGCTACACCCTCCCCCACTTAAGAATTTGGTCCCCAATTCATTGATCATTAATTGGATTTTGAAAGTTATGATCCTTGAGGTCGTTTCAGATTTAATTCCTCTAACTTGTTTCAACATCGTGGATGCTAGTCCAACATCTACACCTATAGCCACCAGTACTATTCATTTGGTTCCCTCCACTCCTGTCTTCTTCCATGACTGTCATAACTCCATCTTAATCCATCAGATGAACTATGGTATATTTACTAGATTATCCCTTTCTAATTTCTCCTCAATGATCTCCCCAACTTAGAAATGTACTAATAAGAAAACATCATAAGATCAGTCTAAGGGTTTAACAATCATACCTCCTTCCGGGAGCTCCGCTTGCGTTATTGCATTCACCCGTCCCTGACGCTTTACTACTTCTTGGTTCCTTCCAGCTTGGTCTTTTAGCATGGGACAGTTCGGTATACGATGTTCATGACTACCACATTGCAAGCAAGCCCCGACCTTCTTCCAGCACTTGTCTGCATGGTGCCCCAGCTTGTTGCAAAATTTACAATACTCCACCGTCATTGATTCTTCTACTTTGATCTTTTTCTCCATGCCATAGTCCTTCCCAGTGGTTGGCCCTTTGTTGTTGTTATTATTGTTATTGGGGAAAGTTCCAGTTGTATCGATTGCTCCCCTTTTTGTGAAGGTCGGCTTTAAGATGTCCTTTCCCCTCATGCCTTCCACCTTAGCCATAGTATCTTCTACCAGTTGAGCTCTTTGGACCATCTCAGTGTAGGTTTGAATGTTGTGTGGTTCGAGCCTTTCAAAGAACATGGGCCTGAGCCCGTCCATGAAACGGTTAGCCTTTAATCTTTTTTGTTCCCACCAAATGTGGGGCATACACAGCAAGTCATGCGAACTGAGCCTCATACTGAGCCACGGACATCCCTTTCTATTTTAGTGTGGCAAACTCTGCTGCCTTCTTCTCCTTGACTCTCTCAGAGAATACTTTCCTCGGAATATCTCCAGGAATCTGGCCCACTCCAGTTCAGCTACGTTTGGCAGGTGGCCGAGGTGGCCTTTCACCATGCTCGAGCATCTTTAGTAAATTGGAAAGTGGCCAGTGCCACTTTCTCTCTGTTGGTGCATGCATTACTTGGAAAATCCTTTCTTCTCCTCTTGCCAATTTTCTGCCTCATCTGGTCCAGGGATCCAGAGAAACGAGGAGGGTTCAAACTCCTAAAATTTCAGTGCATATCACCGGCTCCGTTCCTTGCAGCTGCAGCCTGATTTCCAGCCTGAACTACATTTTGCAGGGCCTGCGTAAGTCCAGCCACAGTGTCTTGCATAGCTTGCCACTGGTTGCGAGCCATTGCAGTTGTGTGAGAGTGTTATGAGGATTCTTGAGAAAAAGGATGGAAACCAATTAATGTCTCCAGATACATTATAAGAGTTAATGGGTAGGAGTGTTTAATTCTTTCAAACATATTCCCAGTCTCTACCCATTCTCACCAGGAACTGTATTTAATTTTTATGACCTAGGTTCCATAGGCATCTCCTATTCCTGAGACATATCCTATTTGTATTCCTAGGCTCTGATACCACTAAACTGTCACGTCCCGAGAATTACGCAGCGGATATTAGTTCGAATAATTCGAGTCGATATCTCGAGACGTGAACAGTCGGCAAATAAGCCTCTAGCTAGCACGCACTAAATGTGTATCAACACACATCATAATAGGGCCCATATGTTGAACTCAATATAAATTGTATTCAAATCTCAACTTATTGTATTCAAAGTGGAAACTATTACAGGACTAAGACTCAATAAAGCAAAGTACATGATACCTCACTTCCTACTACAAGAATCTAACACTCAAAATAAACTAACTAGGTAGACTCATAATTGGAACGCTCATCACTCGGACGCATTCCCATCCTCGACTTGCTCTTCCTCTTGAACTTCATAGTCACCTAGATTGGGTAAAAGGTAGGGGATGAGCAAACTAGTCCAGTAGGATTTATATCTCAATGTGCGGGCAATGATATAAGTGATTAGCAATTTAGGACTAGGTAAGCACGAGGAATGTCATGATATGCATGTACGAATAAAACTCATTAAAACACGATACATGAAACAAGCTAGAGAGAGTGATTATGGTAGAACAAGATTGTGAACAAGATGACGAGATAGAACTAGCAATAGATCACTTTGTACAAGCACGCAAGATTTCAATTGATGTCAAGAACGCAGGATATCACTAATTGCATTAAATGCAGGATGGCCATATCACGCAAGCAAGCAAGCAAGAATGTACAAGCACGATCAAGTAACACTAATCCGGCACGTATCACTAATGTACACCGAGAAAGATCCATCAAGAATGTACACCAGGACACGTGTATGTGGTATTGTATCTATCATTCAACAAGCAAGAAAGTACTCCCAGCGCAGATGCAACGCCAGTAATCATTATACCCCATGGTTAACAGTATATCTATGACTCGCCGTCATTGGGGCTAGATTGGAGCCCTTGGACACACGCCGTGCCCTGTCAGCATCTCATGTAAATTTTTAAATGTAGATACCCACAGTCATTAATAATGGCCAATGAGAGTTTCAAAACGTAGCATGTGTAATGTCATGTTCATGATGATGATGAGAAGAAGTAATAATTAAATTGAACATGATTTCATGAGAACAATGGTCAAGAGATAAATTCGGCAGCATATGGTACAATTTATACTTTTGTTCAATCTTTACATTAATGGCTTTAGTCTACTTTGTAAGTCACACTCACGAGATCAAGAACAGAAAGGAAGTGCACGCTATCTCCAGCGAACTTCAATGGTACAACCAACTCGTCGGCCATGTGGGAATCCATGGTCAGAGGAGATTTACGGAGGCCTTGGTGAAAAGGTCGCTAGTCTACCGATTCAGAATGACCGGTAGAGAGTTTCCATTTCCCAAGAAAAGGGCTGCCTAGATGTGCAAGTGTGTAGTGATGTACGAGTGTCTCAATTCACCTAGCATCGGTCTTAACTCACGGAAAGTACTTAAAATGATGGCATGACATGAAACTATGCACTTTAACAAATCATGGTTTGCAAGATTTTTATGGCAACAAAATTATCATTTTAGTCAAGCTAGAATAGTAAGAAGAGTAAATCATAAGTGCCCTGAATGATCACGTCATTAGGAGAGCAATTAGAATATCGTTCATGTAATTATAGATTTTAAATGTGTTAATCACTTTTAAGCCATTAAAAGACATCATGTAATGCTCAGACACAAGATATGTAATTTACACACTGGACACCAAGTTAAACTGACCTCGGGTAGCATGATAATACCTTGTAGAACCTTTCTATAATAGTTCAAAACTCACACATATGAAGAGTGGCATAAAACGATAGAAACCGGAACATATGCCTTTTAGGAAGTAGATGTAGTCCCTAACCCTTCCACTTCTAGAGTCATAACTCACTAATTTCAAATGAAAATCTGACACATGAATATACCACATTGAAGCCCTTTGAATAAGGAATCCAAAAAAAACACGGCGCATCAATCCGAGGTCTATAGAAAAAGTTGCAGCCATTTAAGCGAACACTGCGGAGAGGCCAGGTCGTGACACGAACCCAGTCACGTTCTGAATGCGACAGGACGATACATCGCCTTCTAGAGAGAGGTTTTGGGTTGCCAAATACACCCAGTTCGACTCATACTTGGACTGGGTTGATATAAGGAACTTATACAGCTTATAACTCCTAATCTAGTGCTTTTGGGATAAAACTTTCAACATGAAAATTGTCAAGAACATCTAGTAGAAGAACTTTGATGTTGGTGGTTTGATCTAATTCGATCTCGAATCTCATGAAAAAACTAAAGAACGAAAAAGGAAGTGCAACCCGAAAATGTAATTTCCTATAGCGGCTTTCTAACAACGCTTATAACTCTGTAACTAATGATATTTAGACAAAAGTCTCAACATAAAAGTTGTAGGGAACATGAAATGGTGCGAACTATGATTTTTAAATAATTTTAAAAGACCTCAAGATGTATGATAAATCGACTTGAACAGGAAAGGACCCGGACAGGCGCGACTTTGGCATAACGCCTATAACTCATGATGTACTAAATGTAAAATGATGAAATCAGTGGGAAATGAAAGTTAACTTGATGCTCTACACATTGGTATAGGATATGTTAAGTTTGGCCCGAGAAAACCTACCTTTTGGGTTGAAGAAGTCTCATTTTTCCAGAAAACCTGAGTTCAGACCACTTGGAGGAGAACGCTTACTGCTCCATGTATACTGCATGGAATTTGGGTATTCCACTTGGGTTAGAACGTAGACTTGATCCTCTTTGCAGGGGTATAAGCCTTGCAAGGTTTGGTTTAGGTTTGACCTACCTTTGGTCGACTTCAAGATGACTGTCTGTGCAGATCGCAGTAGACGCAACGGGGAAGAAGATGAGCTTCTTGTGGTCGTTCCACAGCTCCTCAGCCACCAAGAGCTCTTCCACACGACCCCAACAGTTCTAAACTCGTCCCTATGGTTTGGGTGAAGAGTATTTAAGCAACCAAGGTGTTTAGGAGTCCTATTGTAACTAGGAAAGCTAGGTTGCAGTTTTGACATATTAGTTTCCTATTTTGACGATTTCTTCCTCCATTAGAGTGTGTGAGGCTTTAGGAAACATCACATCATTGTTAGGCACGAATTTAGGTTGCCAAGAATGCATGATTGCATCCCAATTCAACTCAAATTGCGTCTTTCTAATTTCAGCCTATTTAGAGTTACGAATTCCCATGCATTTTCTAGATTTATTTGATTTTTGGGCCATATGTGGTCCATTGACCCAATTATGATATTGGGTCATTAATATATAATGTTAGAAGTCTCTCCAACATTTTTATTAATTTATGGTTGCGTCGTATTTCCGTGTTAACGGTTTTCTGACTTGTTTCCTAATTTGGATAATCGGTCACAATATCTTAAACCTAGTCCAAATGATTTTTATTGACCCAAATTTCTTGATGGGTCATTAGAAGATATTATTTGAAGCCCATATATGATTTTTATTTAATTTTCTGACTCATCTAAGTACATGTGATAATGCTTTTCCGACTTATTCGTAAATTACGATAATAAGTCATGAAACACTTTAACTTGGCTAATCCGACTTTTCTTGGCACAACATTCTTTGTGGAACATTTAGTAAGAATGTTTAGGGTTGATCTATGATTTTTACGGAACTTTTCGATGTGTTTTAGAACATACGATAATGATACGTATGTTTTAAATACTTCCATATTATGAAAATTATTTATTTCTATTTATTTGAGTTTTTATGTAGTTAAAATTTTCGGGGTGCTACAGTTGTAACACCCCCAACTTTAAAGTGCTAGAAAAATATGAATAATGTGGTTAATATACATTAGGATTGTCATTAAACTTAATAATTTATATTTAGGTATGATTAGTGGTAACGTACGTTACCCCAATGTCGTATATAGAGGTGGTGCGCTTCCATAGGGCGACACCGAAAATGACAAAGAAATAAAAATCCGAGAGCACCATAATTTCCAGAAAAATGTAGAGAAGTCAGAAATGTAATTATCTAAAATTTTTGATGCACGGATTTTGAGATTAAGTCGACGCGATCATTTTTCGGGTGATTTTTCACCTAGTGTAAAATAAAATTCAAAAATTAAATAAAATAAAAATTAAATAAAAATCACCATAATTACCAAAACCATAATATTGGCCTATGGTTGAAATTTCAATACAAAAGACATCGTTTGGACATGTTTTCAGAAGGATCTTTGACCACAGCACGAATTATAGTGTATTTATGGTTGGGATTTTTGTGGTTTTAGCTGGGCGCCTACGTGTAAGGTTTAAGGGAGGCCAGCACACCTATGAGGAAGGTAACATGTTAGTTACCTATGTGTAACCACGAAATGGCTTGCATGGGCTACGTGACTAGGTAAAAAACCAAATGGTTTTTACCATGACACCTTAGCTATGACGTGTTGCGATGCATGGAGACCTTTGGGATTATAAATACACCCCAATATCCTTTGTAACCATCTTTCTGAACTTTTCTCCCGTTATGCTGCTGCTCTGTTGCAAGGTTTCTGAGTGGATGTCATAGCTGGAATCATTGTCTCTATGTTTGCACCCTTGTTCTTGCTCAAGCAGGTGCTGGAGCTATTGCAGGGGATGTTGTGAGGCTGGCGAAATAGAGCTGGGAGGATTCGGATATTCTTTCTTTCCTGTTGGCTACTTCCTCAGCTGTTATACGTTGGGTTCTTTGGGAATTTAACATCAGAGAAGGTTGTGCTAGTCATAAGGTAGGATTCAATTCCTAATCCTCTTCTTTTCCATCTTGGATTGATTGAAGTGATCCTTATCATGTGTTTGTCATTCTTTAGTTCAGGAAATATGATCATGGGAGGATTCTCCTCCTAACCTTTCTTCATTCCCCTGTTATTCCTCCTTGAATTACTGGTTAATGGTATGTGGTACCTTAGCATGCTATTTTCAAATCTGATAAGTCAGGTGATTTCAAATCTGAAGAAGACATGCTATTGTCCAAAGCTTAGAGAGGTTGTCCATGGTAGAAACCATACTTTTCCTCATATTTAGTTAGTCTTTAAGCCATGGGAAGTTACACATTACTCCTTTTTCATTCCCTCAACTTGTTTAAAATCTGAAATCCTATCGGTTCCATGGTGTAGTGTAGACAGTACCAAAATGGTTCTTTCTTCTTCGTGAGATTGATTCATTGAGAGGCCATGGAAGTCTCAAGTAAGTGTACTTGATAAGTAATGAATGGAAGATGAAGAAAGAAAAAATTCAGGAGTATTACTCTTCCAGTAAATTCTCCTTTCAGTTTGTCTTCTTGATTGATCACCATATGAACCTATCCCCTGATTTATCCTTCACTCTCTTGTCATGTTAGCTTTATGTTTGTGGCTAAGATTAATCTTGGATTAAGTATTAATCATGTTAGGAGTGATAGAGGACTTTGGAGAACCATTTAGAGTGGATTCTAATGCCTTTTTGAAAGCTCATACAGGACCTGTCGACAGACGAACTTCTTGCTGTCGACAAGAATCTATTTCCAGAAACTAGAAAACCATCACTGTGTGTTGCTGTCGACAGACCCATAGCTCGCTGTCGACAGGGACATATAGAACTGAAATTCCAGTTTTGGAAACCAGCCCATGTCGATAGCAAGCTCTTGCCTGTCGACAGGTGCTGACAGTGTTATATTTCTAGCACTTGTTTTGATCCATTCCTTGGTGCAAATTGTATCCAACTGTTCCAATCAATAGCCCACCTAAGTTTTATGTTTTTTACCACCTAACACCTACCAAAATCAGTCATGTTAACCTTCTTTGTACCATAATCATTTTTCTAATGTTTCGAGCAAATTGACCTTGAAGGACTGCCAATTTCTGAAATCAGTAAGGAAACAAAGTTCCTTCTTCACTCTTGTGTGTAAACTTTGAATGAACCTTTGTGTATCCTTGATTCATTACAATGATGAGTGTGTGATGATGACAAATTGAGAGTCTCGGACTCATTTAGAATTATGCCTGGCAAATAAAGGGCTAGTTCAGTCTTGGGGGGGAGCGCCCGAATTCGTCAGTGGCCGCGCGGGGGCAATGAGGACATCGTGGATGTTGGCATGCATCAGTTCGTGCTTGATTAGTCATCATATCATGCTTGTGTGTGTGATAATGTGTTTGATTCTGAATTCAAGTTTCATCCTGAGTTATTGATCTTGCTTCCAAAATTGTTCTTGTCCAATATGTGTTATCGAATTATCTTGCTTATTCATTTTATTGAACACTCCTTGTCAGAAATCTATACTTGTCATACCTTGAATATTGCATTTGAATCCTTTTGAAGTAGAGGAATTGATTTCTACTGGGCTAGTTAGCTCATTCAATTTACCATTTTCAGGTGAACCAAATGACGAGGAAGCATAAGGGGTTTTGTGTGCTGAGTGGACCACCCTATGTGAGAAATGCTGTTATCTTTTGTTTTTTTTTTGTAGTTCAGTTGAAATGTGATAAGTTACAGTTACTTTTACTTGCTCCTCATTTAGACTATAATGAGGAGTATTAGTAATAACTTCCGCAGATCTAGTTGTTTATGAACAAACTTTATGTTTCTTGTCTTGTAATAATTATCTGTCATATTCAGTAAATGGAAATTTTCTAGGACGTGACAAGGACGATTGATTGATTGACCTTCTTGTCTGAACTCAGCTGCCATCTTCTCAAAATCGTTGGATTTCTTTTGAGAGAACCCGCTCTAATACCACTTGTTGGATCATTGATAGTAAAGCTTTTCACCTAGAGGGGGGGTGAATAGGTGTTTTTCATCGCGAAGCTGAATTATCAATTACTTAACATCACATGTTAGTTAGGTTAGTCAAACCACAAAGGACACACAAGTTTTATCCAGGTTCGGACCTTCCTGAAATGTTGCGGAAAACAACTATGATGAAATCTAGAAGGGGGGGGGGGTGAATAGATTTCACTGAATTAAAATTTACTCGATTAGAAACTAAGAGAAATTAATATGAAGCTTGGATTTAAGACTTAAGTACAATTCTGAACAGTTTAGACAAATTAAATGATATGATAGCAGTGAGCCTATCAAACATCTAACGCACAGACAATCAAACCACAATTGCACAATGATTTAGGGTGGTTCGGATTACACAATTGTGTATCCTACATCCACCATCCACACACACACACAAAGTGTCTTATCTTGCCAGTCCAAATGGATCACACAACACTACACACACTCTGAGATAACATATATCTCAGATCTAAGCACACAAGTGAAATTGAGCACAAGAGTTGCTCCAATTCCACAAAACACATAATAGAAGTTAAGTTTGAAGTAAGTAACTAGACAGAAACTTGAAGTGGAGATAACTGAGGTGTGTGTCCCCCAAGGTGCTTGAATCTCCAAATTCTTCAGATTTGGGCGCAATTCTCCAGGATGAAGCCTCTCTCTGAATTGCCTTCTACTTCTTGGAGTGGTGATAACTGAGGTGTGTGTCCCCCAAAGATGAGTGGATGATGGGCATTTATAGTCCCACGTGTCGACGAAATGACGTGGAATTTGGGGGCACAAAAATTCCCGCTCAAAAGACTTCAACCAAAATCATCCACGTGTCTTTAAACTCAGATCTGGAAAAATAGCCAAAGTGTGTCGACACAACATGAGATATGTGTCGACACATGTTCCTGGCTTTAAGTCCTGGTAGCTTTGACAGATGAGTTGTGTCGACACACTTTGCACTGGTATCGACACACTTTCCACTGGTTGCAAAACAAGCTTCTGGGAGGGATAGGGAGTGTCGACACACACTCATCCTGTGTCAGCACAACTAGCACTTAGGTTCTGACTGCTTCCGGGATTCATGCATTGTGTCGACACTACATCCACATGTGTCGACACCACTGTCATCATATGAACATTTTTGTGAGCTACACATGGAAAATAGTGTTAGATATAATTGAAGCATGATTTCCACATTTGTATGGATCATAGTTAAGCATCATCAAAACAAGAGATCTAGCAATCTCCCCCTTTTTGATGATGGCAACTATGATTCATTTATCATTTTTGTCTTTTCACACATAATGATTTAAAGCAATCAAGTACATCATTCCATTGCATACAAAAATGACAATTACATCACAAATTCACATCACATCAAGAGCAAACATATCATTCAATTTTCAATTCCTAAAATGAGCAAGCATATCATTCAATGTTTAAACCAACAACCAAAACTAAACTGAAATAAAGTAGCACCCATTACACCCTTCTCCCCCTTTGACATCATCAAAATAAAAAGAGCATCATGAAGTTGGAGGAGAAGGAGGAGGCAACTTGTCCTCAATGGTCTTCATTTGTGCTTCCAAAGCACTCAAATTATTCCTCAGCTGGAATTGCATAGTAGTCAGTTTGGTATGCAGTAACTCTTCCATTTTCTAAAGGTTTTCTGAAACATGTGCTTGGAGTTGAGTGAAGCCCTGAGACATGGGAGGAGCAGTAGTTGATGAACTAGCAACATTGTCTGTCTGCCATATTTTTACAAAATTAGTCCTGAGATCTACAATCTCCTAATCAATATGTGTTGTATGTAGCTTCATATGTTCCCATGTCTTCATCAAAATGTGCAAAGGACAGTCTACACTTTGACACTTGAACTACAACATCATGTCCATTTGAATACTTTGTTGGGTATGCTGAAGAATATTTGAAAGTATAGCATGCAAATCAAATTGAGAACTGAAGCACTGAGAGTAGATACATCACCCAAGGTACCAACAAGTCTATTAAACCTTCTTGTAGCATGCTCAACCATCTCTTGTTGTCTCAGAAATTGACTATTAACAGTATTCTCAAGCCTTTGAATGCGAAGCTCAAAATTAGCAGACATTTCTCTCATAGAGGAGTTCAAATTGTCAAATTGAACTTGAAGGAATTTGTAAAGCTCAAGAGGAATAGATGATCCACCAGATGAAGTGGATGCTGAGCTGTGATGTTGCTGGAAGAAATTGGAAGGAACAAGCAAATGGGAAGGAGTTGGAGGGGCTTGAGGAGTGGGTGGTACTGACATATCTTGTGGGATATTAGGTTCAACTTGTGGCTGTTCCACTGGATCACTCTGAGGAAGTTCAACATCTGGTATAGGTTCTTCTTCTAAATTTTCTGCTGGCTGTTCCACAACAAGCCCTCTAAACACTTGATCTCCTTCAACTCTGAACTTCATGAATTTTTTCAGATGGTGCAAATAGTAAATGTTGTTCTGAGGTATCTTTTGCACTTTCTCATTCAGAAAAGAGACCCTAAATGCTCAAAGACAGCAGTCAAATGAGCAGCATAAGGTAGAGATCTATGATGTTCTTTCCTAGTTGTCTCAGAGATGATCTGAGACAAGATCAAAACCAAATTTGCTTTGATATTCATCTTCATGCAGTACAAACAAATCCCTAAATGTCAGTAAGCCTGTTTCTACCACCACCTTGATGAGTGATTATGGTGGTAAAGACATGATGAACCAATCTGAGTATTGAAGGAAAAGTGTTGGTATTGAAGCTAGTAACATTGGTCTGTTTATAATTTTTCTTGTCATGAGGGAATCCAGTAAGAAGTGTAAATGACTCATGAACATCAAATTGATACGTGCAATAATCTTCACCAGAATCAGGTATGTGAAACAATTGAGATATCAATGCTGGAGAAAGTAGAATCTTAACACCCTTGACTTCAGACTTAAAACCTTCTTCTATATCCTCAATATTCTGAAAAAACTCTTGAACTAACTGAGGATAAAAAAATTCTAAATTTAGAGATGAACTTGAGCCAGCCTTGAAATTCAAAGTAAAGTATAAACTCAGGAAATGCATCTGCAAGATCTTGATCAGAGAGATGAATAGCCCTATGTTTTAGAATAGACATTCCTTCAGTGACAATCTTAGATGGTGTTGCTACTGAAGACCCAGATGTGTCAGAAGATGACTCTTCAATCAACTGTTGCTTAGGGTTTGTAGAAGGAGTACCATCAAAAGATGAATCATCTTCATCTTAATCACTGGAGTCATGAATAACCTTTCTCTTAGGGTATCTAGAAGGCATGGGAGACTTTCCTTTACTTTGTGGGGTTGATCTACTCCACTTGGAGGGTGTACCAGAATGACCCGAATCAGACTTTCTCTTGGACGGATCATGGCGAAACTTGCTTCTCCTCCCTGCTGGTGGTTCCTCAATAACCACACCTTTTACAGCCGCCTTGGACTTGGCTCCACACCTTGGAGTCTGCTTGGGTGCCATGACTGCTTGAGAGGAAGAGAGATGGAGAAGCCTGGAGGATGGATGAAGAACCCTGGAAGATGCAGAGGATCGGTTCCAGGTTGTGGGAGAGGAGGGAAGTTTGAAAGGTTGGAAAATTGAAATGTAGGGTCGACCTAGAAGTGAGTGCATTTATGAATAGGATTGACACAAAAAGAGAGGTGATAAGATGGACCCTAGGTTCACTTATCCCAACCGGAACCAGTGCCTGGGTCCAGTTGTGTCGACACATAGAAGATGTGTGTCGACCTGACAACATGTTGTGTCGATACATGAACAGGTATGTGTCAACTTGAGAGCAGACTGAGTCGACACAAGATGAATGTGTGTATGTTGAAGTTTGGAAAATGATGAGAAGGAAAGTCTTTATTAAGATTAAAATAATCTAAAACAAATTATTCAGGGATTTTTAACATGTTAATGATTTCACATACAAATTCTCATCATCATACCTTGGCAATTTTACTAATTTGAAGAATACCAAACAAGATTTGAACATTAAGTAATTCTGAAACACCTGAATTACAACTTAATTGAATTAAAATATTCTCTTCAGACAAATTCATTCTTTTAAAAACTTAATAAACACATAGTAAGGTGATTTCTTCAGGATAAATGCAATTAGTATTGAAGTTAAACACGCTTAAAAGATCTGAATTAGGCAATAAATTGTTCATTTTGTTTGAATATTTTTTCTTGAAATTGAAGCAAAAAGCATTCAATATAGTAAATGTATTTCACTCAAATACACATGTTTTTCACACATCAGAGTCCCTAGTTACTGAAGATTTACTAATTATCTTACTTCAAAGGGTTAAGAAAAACCTTTTGACATGAAAATATATGTTTATCAGACGCCAATATTTCTAGTTACTCAGTTAACATTGATCTTACATATTTTAATTTAACCCCTTAGAACAGAGATAGCATGACACCTCATGACATACATAGCTCATCACTTTTTGTGAAGGTGTGCAGTTTGTCAATGTACATTCCATTGCTCTGTCAGAAAACAGCTTGTTTAAATGAACATCAATAAATTGACACAATTTAAACCTTCATCAACCTCAAAAGAAATGTGTAAGGACAATACAAAATTGAACATTTTTCAACCAAAGAAATCAAATTACTTTAGGATTTCAAAAAATAAAAGAATGTTGACTTGAAGAATATGTTAAGACTATTAAGAATGTATTGATGGTTGTTTTCAAAAGTATTAATGATCATTTCATGAATTACATATTCATCAAATCACTAAATTGACTTTTGGTTTGATGAAAAAAAAATAGTGAAGCCTTTAGCTCCCCTGAATTATTGATCTGATTAATTTTCATCAAAAATAAAGAGAATCCTTCTTTAATCAAGGAATTCATAAGAAGTTAAAAGAAGTAAATGTGACTCAGATTGAAAGATTTGAGAATGGTATTGGAGAGATGTGTCGACACGGAAATGGATGTGTGTTGACACAGAATCTGTGTAAATATCACTTACCATTGAGGAACAACAATCTAGTGTCGACACTACACTGGATGTGTGTCGACCTGACAGCATTGCAGATACTCACATTTCCTCAACAAATCTGATCAATCACAGCAGCTTGGTCTCAAATACTTCATGTGCAAATCTGAGACCTTTGAAGTCTTCTTTGAGAACTCACTTTCATTTCTCAAACAATAATGCTCCCCCTCAAAATGTGCATTAATGAAACATATGGTATTCAAGGATGTACAATCAATTCAGCACACAGTTTCAGCATTCATCCAAGAATGATCAACATGAAAGATATGAACATGAACAAACAAACATGTTTCACTACAACCAATTTCATTTTTTTTTTCTTTAAGTTAATGACTCTTACACAAGGAAGATCATTGGTACTTGGCGGAGGTTATTCCTCACACATAATGATAGTTCCAGACAAGCTGACTGTCTTTCCACATTTCACCATTTGATATACCAATTTGACCTTTGCATAAGAGTCCCAACTGATTTCAATTTTTATTACATGTTGCAAATTCCAAGTTCTCTTCTCAATAATGTGAATCTTTCTTCAGCCAATGGTTTTGTAAAAATGTCAGCAATTTATTTTTCAGTAGGAATGAATTCTAGTTCAATGTTCTTGTTTGCAACTTCATCCCTAAGAAAATGATGTCTAATTTCAATATGTTTTGTTCTGGATGTTGAATTGCATTTTTGGAGAGATTAATGGCACTAGTGTTGTCACGCATGATAGATAAACATCCGATATCAATATTGTAGTCAAGTAATTGACTTTTGATCCACAACACTTGAGCTGCACAACTCCCTACAACAACATATTCTGCTTCTGCAGTAGAGAGTGCAACTGAGTGTTGCTTTTTGGATGCCCATGTTACCATGCAATTTCCCAAGAATTGACAATAACCACTAGTACTCTTCTATCAAGTTTACAACCAGCATAGTCAGCATCAGAATATGAAATTAACTCAGTATGACACCCAACTGGATACCATAAACCCAATTCACAAGTACCCCAGAGATATCTAAAAAATCTCTTAACAGTAAGCAAGTGAATTTCTTTGGGACTATATTGAAATCTAGCACAAAGACACACACTGAACTGAATATCAGGCCTACTTGCAGTAAGATATAAGAGAGATCCAATCATACCTCTGTATTACTTAGCATCAACCATTTTACCTTTTTCATCACTGTCCAATTTTGCTTGTACTCATGGGAGTGGATGTTGGCTTAGCTTGTTCAAATTTAAATCTTTTCAGCAATTTTTGTCATAGTTTGCTTGGTTGATGAAGAATCCATCTTTAAGTTGTTTAACCTGCAAGCCAAGAAAAAATTGTAATTCTCCCATGAGACTCATTTCAAATTCACTGTGCATGTGATGTAAGAATTCCTCACACATTGAAGGATTGGTGGAACCAAAAATGATATCGTCCACATAAACCTGAACTACAATGATGTGATTGTGGACAGATTTTGTGAAAAGAGTTTGATCCACCTTACCTCTGGAATAATTTTACTAACTAGAAAACTACTCAGCCTATCATACCATGCACTTGGAGCCTGTTTCAATCCATAAAGAGCTTTGTGTAGTTTATAAACATGGTTAGATTTATCATGATCCTCAAATCCAGGTGGTTGTGCAACAAACACTTCTTCTTTAATATAACCATTCAGAAAAGCAGTTTTCACATCCATTTGAAACAATTTGAAATTTTTTGAACATACATATGCTAATAAGATCCTTACAGCTTCTAGCCTGGCTACTAGTGCAAAGGACTCTTCGAAGTCAACCCCAAATTCCTGATTGTATCCTTTTGCAACTAGTCCAGCTTTATTTCTTACAACTTTTCCTTCTTCATTCAATTTATTCCTAAAAACCCATCTAGTTCCAATTATTGAATTTTCAGGATTATTAGGAACTAGACTCCAAACATTATTCCTTTTGAATTGATTCAATTCATCATGCATTGGTTCTACCCAAGAGTCATCTTTGAAGACTTCTTCAATGTTTTTTAGGTTCCACTTGAGATATAAAAGCCATTTGGTCTTGTTCAATGATATGTTTGAAATGAGACATAATATGAACTCTATCATTGACATTACCTACAATATTCTCAAGTGGATGATCTTTGGAATATTTTAAGTTACCTCTTGTCACTATACTGACTTGATCTGGTGTCGACCTGATGCTTTATTGAGTCGACACATCCTCATGTTCATCAATTCTTTATTCTTCTTCAGTGGTTGATCCATTCTTTCAAAAAATCAACAACTTCTTCTTGGTTCCTACAAGAATCATGGTCATTAGTTTTTTCACAATTTTCATCAAAAATGACATGTGGAGTTTCATCCACAGTTCTTGATACATTATTAAATACCCTATATGACCTTGAATTTTCAGAATACCCTAGAAAAATGCCTACATCACTTTTCTTTTCAAATTTATCTAGATCATGTTTATCATTATTGTGAATGAAGACTTTACTTCCAAAGACTCTAAAATAGCATGTGAGGTTTCTTACCTTTTAAGAGTTCATAGGAAGTTTTCTTAAGGACTGGTCTTACCATGACTCTGTTGAGAATATAGCATGTATTGACAGCTTCAGCTCAAATCTCCTTGGAAGCTAACTTTCAATCAACAAAGTTCGGGCCATTTCCACCAATGTCCTATTTTTCCTTTCAACAATGCCATTCTGTTCGGGAGTCCTTAGGGAAGCAAATCTGTGATCAATTCCTTTTTCTCTCTGCAAAAATCAAAAAACAGATTATGCCAAATTCTCCTCCATGATTAGTAAGTATGGAGCAGATCTTATTTATTTTTCCATTTTCAATTTTATTAACAAAATTCTGAAAGTTTTCAATTGTGTCACTCTTGTGAGACAAAAGAATACCCAGGTAAACCTAGAAAAATCATCAACAATCACAAATCCAAATCTATGTCCACTAAGACTGAGTGTCCTAGTAGGACCAAATAAATCCATATGCAACAATTAAAAGAGTTTGGAAGTTATAATGGTGCAACAGACTTGAATGATTTTCTAGTTTGTTTACCTTGAGCACATGCAGAACAAACAATTGCATTTTTTTTTTCTTTATTTTAGGTATACCATTCATAAGAGCATGTCTCATCAATTTATTCAAAACATTCTCACTAGCATGACCTAGCCTACGATGCCACAATTGAAATAGATCATGCTGGCTAGCACTAAACAAAGATTATCATGTTGATGCTCATTCAGGTCAACTAGATAAACATTGTTAATTCTTTGACCAAGAAACTTTATTTTTCCTGAATCTTTTTAAACAACTTCACATGATTCAGAGTTGAAAATTACCTTAAGGCCTTTGTCACAAAGTTGACTGATGCTCAATAAGTTATGATCAAGACCTTCAACTAGCAAGACATTTTTAATAGAGTTTGAAGGGTTCTTACCAAATTTTCTAGTTCCAATGATTTGACCCTTGTTTTTACCTCCAAAGATCACTTGTCCACCATCTTTCTTAGTTAATGAAGAAAATTTCTCCCTATCTCCAGTCATATGTCTTGAATAGCCACTGTCAAGGTACCATTTGTCTTTCTTGTGGGCTATAAGACATTCCTGCAAAAAGATTTAGAAAGAGGATTTTGGTACCCAAATTGCTTTGGGTCCCATCAGTTTTCTCAACTCAATAGCAATTTGTTTTGGAATCCACATTTGTTTCATTCTACATACATTCACTTTTGATCTGCATTTGTCATCAGTATGTCTAGATTTCTTGCAAATAGTGCATGTCATGATTCTTTGTGGTGTGAAATTTTTGTTGCTTTTGAAATGCGAGTTAGATCTAACTGTGAAGTTTTTATTATTTTCGGATATGAGGTACATCTAACACTGGGCTTCAAGTTCTGTTGATTATTACCTTGAACATTTCCATGTTTGAATTGTGTTGCAGAATCTTTCAATTGATTCTAATTTTTGAGTTTTGAGTTCATTGGTGGTTTTCCCTGAATGTTCTTCTTAGGCTGATTGTAAGAGGTGCTTCCTTAACAAATGAAGTTATCAAGATTTGTCCTTTTCTTCTTATTTTCTGACTGAAAACCTAAACCATGCTTAGTAGTGTTCATCAGAACTCTAATATAACATCTTGTGTTTTGTTTTCCTTTAACAAATTTGGACAAGGTTTCTTTCTTGTCATTCAGTTCCTTTTGAGCAATTTTCAGTTCTTCCTGAACCACCTCTTTTTCTTTCATAAGTTTTTCATTTTCATCCATCAGAATTTGTTTCTCTTTTTCAGTACTTTGACATCTTTCTTTGACATGATCAAGCTATTCATTTAAATCTTCTTGTTCCTTTTTCAAGCTAACAATTTCATTATTCAAAAGATTTATTTGTTCAGATTCTTGAGAATTATGCAATATACTATGAATTTTCTTTTTCAAGGATTTATTTCAGATTTTAATTTACACAATTTTTCAAATAAGGTGGCATATGCTTCTTCCCAATCATCAGTTTAAAATTCTTCAAATGAAGAGCTTACCTCATTGTTCTCTTCATTCCTGGCCATAAGACATGTAACTTCTTCTTCATCAGATCCACTTTCTTCTTGCTCTTCTTCATCTTCATCAGTCCATGTGGCCAGCATGGCTCTAGTCTTCTTGAACATTTGATTCTTCAACTTTCTCTTCATATCAGGACACTCTCCTCTCATGTGTCCTGGTTTCCTGCACTCATAACAAATTTATTAGTCTTTTTGTTTGTTTCCATTTTCTTACTGAAATCATTTTTCTTTGAAAAATCTTTCTTATTAGAAGGTTTGACTTACCTTTCCCTTTATTTCTCAAGAATTTCTTGAATTACCTTGTCAATAAGGCCAATTCATCATCATCATCATCTTCAGCAGAACATTTATTAGTTTCATCAAAATTTTCAATTATATTCTTTGAACTAGATGAGGCTTTCAAAGCAATAGTTTCGTAGATGTATTGACAGATGCATTTCTTTTCAGATTATTCTCATATGTCATTAATGATCCTATTAGTTCATCTAGTTGCATGGTCGATAAATTCTTTGAATGCTTAAAATAGTGGCCTTTGTATGCCAAGATGATGGAAGAGACCTAAGTACCTTCCTAACAAGATCACTGTTAGAATAATCTTTCCCTAGACCTCTAAGACCATTTATAATAAGCATGAACCTAGCAAACATTTTAGAAATGGTCTCATCACTCTTCATCCTAAACATTTCATATTCTGAGACTAGGATACTTGCCTTTGTTTCCCTTACCTCAGATGTTCCCTCATAGATTAGCTGGAGTTTATCACACATCTCCTTCACAGACTTACATGATGATACTCTGGAGTACTCTTTGGGATGAATTGCGCACTGCATCATATTCATAGCACTCCAGTTGAGTGTGGACTTCTTGATTTGCTCCTTAGTCCATAGATCTTCATCTTCTGGAAATTCAGCAGGTCCTTTGTCAACAATCTTCTAGAGTTCATAGTCCTGAGCTCTTAAGATACCTACATCCTACTATTCCAATAAGAGTAATCAGATCCATCGAAAAATGGAGGTCTAGAGACTGAATGACCCTCAGCCATGAATCCCTTAGTGATTTCCATAGCAAAAACTCTTAATCGCTAGATCAAGCACTTTGCAAGTGCAATGAGAACCTTCCTTTGATATCAAATGAAATGTTGTGGAAAATAGCTATGATGAAATCTAGAAGGGGGGGGGGTTGAATAGATTTCACTGAATTCAAAATTTACTCGATTAGAAACTGAGAGAAATTAATATGAAGCTTGGATTTAAGACTTAAGCACAATTCTAAATAGTTTAGACAGATTAAATGATATGATAGCAACAAGCCTATCAAACATCTAATGCATAGACAATCAAACCACAATTGCACAATGATTTAGGGTGGTTCGGATTACACAATTGTGTATCCTACATCCACCATCCACACACACACAAAGTGGCTTATCTTGTCAGTCCAAATGGATCACACAGCACCACACACACTCTGAGATAACAGAGATCTCAGATTTAAACACACAAGTGAAATTGAGCACAAGAGTTGCTCCAATTCCACAAAACACACACTAGAAGTTAAGTTTGAAGTAAGGAACTAGACAGAAAACTTGAATTGCAAATTGAAGAAGTCTAGTTCGATTCCCTCTATTCTGCTTCCAGATGAGAGATCAGATCTCCACGCTTCAGCTCCAGGATGCAGACTCTGGAATCTGAGAATTCCATTTGAGGTTGATCAACCAAAGTGCTTGGATCTCCCAATCTTCAGATCTGGGCACAATTCTCCAAGATGAAGCCTCTCTCTAAAATTGCCTTCTACTTCTTAGAGTGGAGAGAACTGAGGTGTGTGTTCCCCAAGAGATGAGTGGATGATGGGCATTTATAGTCCCATGTGTCCATGAAATGCCTTGGAATTTGGGGGCACAAAATTCTCGCTCAAAAGCCTTCAACCAAAATCATCCACGTGACTTTAAACTCAGTTCTGGAAAAATAGTCGAAGTGTGTCGACACAACATGAGATATGTGTCGACACATGTTCCTGGCTTTAAGTCCTGGCAGCTTTTACAGATGAGTTGTGTCGACACACTTTGCACTTGTGACGATACACTTTTCACTGGTTGCAAAATAAGCTTCTGGGAGGGATAGGGAGGGTTGACACACACTCATCCTGCGTCAACACAACTGGCACTTAGGTTCTAACTGCTTCCTGGATTTATGCACTATGTCAACACAACATCCACATGTGTCGACACCACCGTCATCATATGAACATTTATGTAAGCTACACATGGAAAATAGTGTTAGATATAATTGAAGCATGATTTCCACATTTGTATGGATCATAGTTAAGCATCATCAAAACAAGAGATCCAACACTTCTTTCCAATGGAAGTCCTATGTCCAGTCCCCAAGCCAAGCTTTGGATTTCACTATCTTTTCAAGATACAACACTCTGGTACTTACCTGTCTTCCCTTCTACACAAGGGGAAAAACAATCTGCTATCTACCACTAGCCTTCCCTTTACAAAGGAGAACAGACCACCAAGACTACCTTGGCCTTCCCTCTTGCAGAGGGGTACACACCTGCTCACCAGGTCTTCCCTTTCTAAAGGGGTGCACTTACCTTTAACAAGCTCCTTATATGGAGGACTGGACTTCAGAAAGACTCTAGACTAGAAGAGTAGGAAGGAGAGATTTAGTCTGAAGAATAACTTCCTGAGTCTAAGAAATGAACCTTTTACAAGGTGAAATTTGAACAGTTGCTTCACTCCATGCACAGGCAAGTCTTAAACGCAACGCCCATGCAATGTCTATGGAGAGGAAGCTTGAAGCATCACACTTTTTTTTTTTTTTCAAAAAGCCCAAAGGGCCGATTTATTATAAATAAGGGGAAATTCTGAATCAGAAATAAAACCAACTACAAGTCAAGTAAAAATGGGAGATAGCTAGAACTCCAAAGAGATCTATCCCAAGAATGAGTGCGCCGGAGTACTGCCTGAGGTCGCAGTCCTGGTCGTCGAGAATAGCACTCTATTTCATCTTCCTCTGAATCCATTCTAGTTGCTTCTGAATCAATTTTAAAATCAGGCATAAATATATTTTCGGCCCTGGCAAGCTCAGCAACAGAAGTAAACTTCATCCTCCAATCTGTGTAATTATTATCCGGAGTTGGGTCTGGGGCATTAATAATCTCTGATTGTCGCACCGGACTAGGGGAACATTCTCTAGCAACTGGTAGAGAAATCCTAATACCCCTTTTACGAGAAGGATGTGAAATATTTTTCTGACGTCCAGAAGAAAAAATTGCTAGAAATGGTGTTGGAGCACTCTCCATTAACCAGCTTTGCCTGAATAATTGGGGACTTAGGAGATTGATGCACTACTTGCGCAAATGACAAGCAGGTAACTACCTTAGCAGCAGAATTAGAATCTCCAGTTACCGCAGCTCTCCCAAAAGAAAATTGCTCCACTTGATCATCCTGCTCCACATGCACCTGTGTAGAAATAGGAAGAGTAGCCGCCTCGCAGGTAGATGCTACCTCTCGGGCAGCAGGAAAGACACCCGGAATGACTAGCAAAGGCGCAGACTCAGAAATAGCCACATTAGGCTCAACTTCATCTTGGGCGGCCTGGTTAGAGGAGCCCACCTTAGTGCTCAAAAAGCCCAGCATAACTGGCCTCCCATCTTCACCATCTACGGCAGCAGCAGCATTAGGTGGAGTGGGTCTTTCGGACGATGCGAAATTTACGCATCCTGCTGGCAGACTCTAGTTGGCCTCCCATCTTTAGAACGAACGGCATCAGCAGCATTAGGCGAAAGGTGGTATTCCAGAGAATGCGAGATCTGCACAACCTGCACATGGTAGTGTCTGCTGGCGATGGAATTAGCGATGATCCCCTCCTTTGCTGCGTTTCCGGGCCAAGAATAGCAGGGAATGGATCCTGCCCGATCAACTCGGGGTTGCCCTTTGTTGGCGGCGAGATCGGCCGGACGTAGGGAAGCGCCTCCGTAGTGCTAGCTCCGCCGGCGGCAGCGGCAGCACTTCCAGGTGAGGGAACTGCCAGGTCCGCCAGACCTATTGTCGCTGCTCCAAGAAAACCTTCGGCGACCAGACTCTGCTCCTTACCAGCCAATCAAAACTTTCTCTTGCATTCCAACGGGGTCATCCCTGACAGACTTGATCAAACAACATGGAGACCGGAGCAAACAGGGGCACATCTGAGAGAGCTCGAGCATAGCTTTTAGATGGAAACAGTGAAGGATGGAGAGAGGAGGAAGGGGAAGACAGGGGGGGGGCGCAAGCTCCCCCCTGGAGGACCATGGCCGCAGCCACAAGAAAACCAAAGCCTCTCTCTCTAGAGAACTAGAGAGAGAAGTACTCGAATTGCAGCTTGAAGCAGCACACTTGCACCTTTTTCACCTCTTCTTAAATATATGCATATCTCTATCTTTTTCTATCTTGTATAAAACTTGTTATCTCCCACGCTCATATATATTTGTTACTTCCAACTGTCAGTATATTTATAGGCTTCATCTTTGTAGCCATTGCTTGAACTATTTGAATCTATCCGTTGGAGAGATAGTCATTGCTTGCTCGACTAGAATCTACCCGTTGGAGAGATAGTTGTGCACATCTTCTATAGAGGGCGACGTGCAAGTCTTCTTCCAGGAGCGACATGCATGTCTTTTACATTCACATTGATCAGACAGTCGTTTGTGTTGATGCTATTTCGTCCTTATCTTGAAGTATACATGTTCCAAGGTACACTAGACTCGGTTCAGTATGTTAGCTATGGAGATGATGATAGGTACTTGTGAGATATTTCAAATGTTGATGGCTATCAGCAATAAATGTTCTGTTAAAAATGGTTCTGCATATAGGTAAAGTATGTAGTAGGTAGAGATCATCAGTGCAGATCTGACAGAGGACAATATAGATGTTCTTAGTGGCAGATGTCAGAAGATCTTTTTCACAGACTTTGACTCAGACTTTTTGGAAATGGATATTTTTAGAAATAGAGCCATGATATTTGTATATCCAAGGATCTTGTAAAAGTAAGAGTGAAATATTAGTTGATTTATCATTTGTACTAAAGATTCATAATTCAGAATGTAGTTGTATTCATGAATTTTACCGTGAGCTTTCTACATTAAAATGTCATGAATATGATATAAAATGTTAATGATGAGAAGAGATCATACAATTTGTATATTCTTCATTTTATCTGATAAAGATATAATGTTATTTAATCAAACAGATGAAGTGATCTTCGTATATGTCGAAGTAAACTTCAGATATGACGAAGCTGACTTCGGATATGACAAAGTGAACTTTGGATATGACGAAGCTGACTTCGGATATGACGAAGCTGATGACGAAGTGAACTTAGTATATTACAATTTCAACAAGATCAATCGAAGTAAGATCTTTGTGTTTTACTTTGCATATGATGAAGCTAACTTCAGATATGACGAAGTGAACTTCAGATATCATAATTTCAACATGATCATTCGAAGTAAGGTCTTCATGTTTCACTTCATATATGACGAAGTTAACATCAGATATGATGAAGCTAACTTCAGATGTGACGAAGTGGACTTCGTATATGACGAAGTGAACTTCGTACATTTCTTAGGCAAACGAAGTTATACTTAGAATTTTATGAAAGAATAATTTGTATGACTAAATATGCTTTAGAGATTTTGTTATATGTCATGTAAGAGAGAGAAATATAGTTTTGTTTATAAGTAGATATCGGTTAATTTTGTCATCTGCAAAACTATTGTGTGTTATGGATTAAATCTGTAAATATGCAATGTATATGTTAGGGCAGAGGTTCAACATAACAAATCATATTGAGTCCCAGGGATGGACTCTTCTGCTGGGGTCTTCTTCCTGTTGTTGGGGTGTCTGGTCCTGACTTTTGGGAAACAGCCTGTGGAATATGCGCCCACTCCAGAGCACCAATGTTTCCTCAGTCTCATCTCCCGCTATATGCACTTCTAGTACTGATGGCTTGCTCGACATGTCGGAAGTTGGGTGGATGGTGGAATGTTCAGTGTTGAACATCTGATGTGGCGGTTTGATGTTCACCACATATGGGGGTGACATGGAGAAGGTGGGTGGTATAGGATTTGGTGTGGAGGTAATGGGTGTAGGAAGGAGCTTGTGGGTTAGGTGTAATGATGCATGTAGTTGGTGGGGTGTGGAGAAGATGTGGATTGAATGGTGATGGTTGTGAGATAGTGATGGTGGTAGGTTGGCATATGCGTGTGGGGTTGGATTGCGGTGTCATGGTGGTCGTGTTACGTAGGAAGGGAGCTTGTAGGTTAGGCAGCTGTGGTGTGGAGGTTGTGGGTGGTTAGTGGATGAGCGGGTTTCCGGGTTGTGGTGGATGTAGTGTGGGGGGTGTAGAATGCCGAGAAAAGGTGGGAGTGGGTTGGAAGGTGTGGGGATGCAGATGAAAGGAGTAGTGTGTAGCCGGAGTGTGGTTTGGCGGTGGGTGCTTCCACATGCCCACTTGGCTTTCTATCTTCTTAAGGAGATGATCTGATAGCATTTAGTTGGTGATTTGGATCAGGGGGTTCCAGAAGTGGGTTCTGCACAATGCCCATATTGAGTTGTTGCCGGGGAACTTGGGACTATTGTGCAGGTGGCTGGGGTTGTTGCTGAGGATGTTTTTGTGGTTGTACATTCTGCCTAGGTGGCATCCTTGTCTTCATCTCCATGATGTACTTCCTCATTTCCTCCTAATGATTCCCTCCCTAGCCATTCAGATCATAGATATAGTCTTTGAAGTGAAAGCAAGCCTCTAGTGTATGACCAGGTCCCGTGTGGAATGCACACTAGCGAGATGTATCAACATTAGGAAACCATTGTAGTTGTTTCCTTAGCAGAGTGAGTACATTGGCAGCCATAAGAGCGCGGAATATGTTGGGGAGAGTCTGCAGCAATGAGGGTATTAGCCTCTTCTAGGGCCAGGGGGCCTTCTAGGTTGCTGAGGATAATAGTTCCCAGGTGGAGGTACTTGGTTGTATTGTTGGGGACGTTGAGGAGGTGGTGGCTGTTGTTGGTATTGAGGTGGAGCTTGTTGGTATTGCTAGTATTGTGGTGGTGGTAGAGGCTGTTGAGGCTGTGGAGTTGGGGTATGCAACATGGGAGGGTTATGAGCTTGAACTGTGGCTATTGTGGTTGTTGGTATTGAGGTTGTTGAGGCCTTTGGTTGGAGCTTAGGCGATATGGGTGGGGTTTGGGTTGCCCATTGCACTCACTTTGTTAATAACGCCTTCAATTGTGGGACCACCAGCTTGGGGATTGCCATTGTTCTTCTTGAATGTTCTGGTCTTTGGTTCGAATATAGACATGATGGGAGAGTCTTTCAATTGTGTTTGAATATATCTTGCCCTCTCACACAACTCTTCCATGGTTGTCAATTTATTCAAAGCCAAATGTGTCTAAACTATGGTGTAGCAATAGCAGTTATCATCTTCACTTGCTCAGACTCAGACAATGATCCCTCATTTCTCAGCCATAGATCTCCACCTATCAGCATTGTGCAAAAAGTCTTCATCCACCTTCATCTTTTCAGCCATCAAGTCCGTGATAGATAAGGAGTGACCAACCCGGTCTCTATATTTTTGTACAAACTTCCTTCGAACAACTTCAAAATTTCCAGCATCTATTAGTTTCAAAGAATAGAAGCACTCCAAAGTAGGACCATCCAAGGACCTTCTGAATAGGAATGCCAGAGCTCTATTATCATTCTTCCAAAAGGAGGACTCATACATAAATTCTTTAATGTGGACGAAGGGATTGCCAATGCCATTGTAGCGGCGATAGACAAGCAACTCTAAGAGGGGAAGGTGAAGACTGCATAGAGGAAGGGTCAGTTCAAGGGAGTCTTTGGGTGTGGACACCCTTTTCAAATCTTGTTCCAATCTTCTTACCTTTGCTAAGAGCGCTTGGGTGAGTTGATCGGATGATTGCTTGTGAGGTGCACTCATCTGAATAGAAGGATAGTGAGCAGGAGCACTAGTGGGTGCAGAAGAATAGGCGGGAGCCCGGGGGTAAGTGGCCTTGCCTCGAAGGGGCTTGGCCGGACAAATGAAGGCCGCCCAGTAGAACTCTGGGGGTGTGAATGGATAACAGAATTGGTCCGCGAGGGGCAAGGGAGTCGGACCATCGGGTCACGAGTGGTTTCAATATGAATAGCACTCATGTTTGGGTGACGAGATTGAGGTGGTATAGGGACAGATTTCCCCTTCTGAATATTTTGAACCTCCCTAAGTTGGAAGGGTTGAAGGTTGTTGAGAAGGTCCACTAGTTGGGACAAATCAATAGAGGCAGAGGTGTTTCCAGTAACATGCCTCGGGGAGTGATGGGGAGACTCAACTTGATTGGAATCCACCACATGAACTTGCAGATTGGATTGATCATTATAAGGTTCATTGGGAGTTGTGCAAATTGATCATTGGAGTTGTAAGTCTCATCATACAACTCATCTTGGTAACCCATATTTTCGTATTCAGCCATTCCAACAAATTTCCCTGAACGTAGCATCATGATATTTAAGCACACAAAGTTTACTAACAAACACTACTCAAACAAGTTTGAGAGAAGAAGTTAATAAGTTTTAATCAAACACTTGGGGGATGCTTACATCCAATATGATTATTTCAGTATAGTTCAATGTAGATTTTATTGAAATGTTTCACTCCAATATGGGTATGAACCTAGATGGGTATGAGGAGTAACTTTGGGCAAACTAAGCACTCTCCTTTTCAATGATAGGATTTTCTAGCACGGGTCTCCAGAGTGGTACAACCTGCTCGGTTCAACCGTGAGGGAATCCACGGGGTACGGAGACTTACGGAGGTCCGGTGAGGATTTTCTAGTCTAATGAGATGGAATGCCCAATGGAGAGATTGTCCTCACCGAGAAGGGTGTTTGGATCATAGGATAAGAAGGAAGGAGGTCTCTCGACCAAGTATTCCCTGTAATGCAATAAGAATGCAAAAATGATAGAAGACTCGGCATTCTGTGAAGACCTGAATGTGACGAGTTCAGTCGTCGCGCATCAGTGTGAATCGCGATCGTTCAATCAGACGCGGATCTGAATGCTCGCAGAAGCTGTTAGAGCCGTGACAACTCCCTCCGTTGCAACCTCTGTCACATAAATGCGACAGGTCAAGCCATCGCACAACAAGCAAAAGCGCGACGTCTGAACATGTCGTGAATGAAAGAACACCCGAGAGTTTAAAAAAATAGTAAATCAGGCAAGCAGGATATATGGCCACAATTGGCGAAATAAGAGCCAAATAATGATGGATTCTTCAAGTGAAAGCAAGTAAAAGGGGAAGGGAGCAGAATGTTGTTTTTTTTTTTAATTAGACTTTATGGGAGAAAGCTACAAACACAACTTGGCAATCATGATAGTTTCAAAGGAATACCACGTGGGGTACAAGGAGGGGAATTGCACTGTGTGGGGTACGAAGGGAGTGACACACATGAGTGTCGAAGGGAGGGGCACACGTGGGTGCCGAAGGAGTGATAACCAAAACTAAAATAAATAGAGTCCCACCATGATCGCCTATTTGTGAACGCTGCTTCAACACGCCACAAAGAATAATTAAAAAAAGAAAGGTTTTTAAAGAGATGATGGGATGAAATTAGATGGAAGAAAGAAAAGAAAGGAAAGAGTGCGTGTGTGCACTAGGGATGGAGTGTGATTTCCAGGTACACGTGGGTACCGAAGGAGTGAGCAAAGGAGAGGTTACTTACCATCACTCGAAGATCACGAGAGTAAAAGAGGGTGGGTTACTCTTACTTCTCCAACCGGCAGGCCGACAAGAATTTTAGTGCTTGGTTACCTTGCAAGAAAGACAAGAAAATAAACAAGTGAAAGAGACGGTTAGGCCAAGTTGTGTAGCATCACACTCAAAAGAATAGAGAGAACACTTCATGGGGGTTGAACACACCTTGTGGTGGTGTTTAAAACCCCTAAGAACTAGGTATGGATTGAATGAGGTGTTTGATGAAGAGGAAGAAAAACTAAGCTAGTGATGTGATATGCATGCATTAAAGATGAAGATGTAAATAAACAAGGGAAGGGAAGCAGAACCTGGTGTAGCTCCTGGCGCAGTAGAGGTTGAAGTATGGAAGAAGACTCCTCTTTGCTCCAATGGTTCGGAAGCTCTCCACTGAAGAACACTTAAAGCAAGACTTTAGAAGGAGTTCTTCTCTTCAAGCATCGGAGTATGATGGCTCTGGAATGCAGCACAGCTTTGCCTATGTATGTTGGATTGCTCCCTAAAAATATGGGCTTAGGGGTCCTTTTATAGGGATAAAATTATGAATCGTGATGAACACAGTGGTCACCTTTAAAGGTGAAGCACGTCTGACCAAAATCGTGTTTAAGAGCTTTCCTTACTTCGACTGGCCCTTTCCAAACTTCGAATATGGCAGTTATATAAATTGCGACGACAAGGGCCGTCGCTCTTCTGAACACTTCCAATATTGATCGGATTCTTGCCAATTTTCATAAATGGAAATTATGAATCGCGACGACATAGTCTGTCGTGCTTTGTAAAGAATCAATCTTTTAATAATAATTGATCTTTTAATAAAAGGGGTTAGAAATGCGACCACCTAAATGGACGCATTTACATTTAGCAATAACACTTTCTAAAACCTATTTTGGAAATTGCCAAAAATCGAATATAGAAACTCTTAAAACGTGACGACCTTAGCGGACGCGCTTCATATAAGAATCAGACTGGGAATCGGTGTATGAATCGCATCGGTCTGACCCACCGCAAATCAAATCGTTCAGTAATGGATGTTTAAGCTCAAATCAATTGTCCTCGGTAATATAATCGATTGTGTGAAAAACGTGACGAATTACCCGACGCAAATATTAACAATCGGTATAAGATTTAGCAATCGATGTAAGATAAAACGCGACCATCTATCCCGTCATGAATAAACTTGTTCATTAAGGACCCCTAAAGCCCTTAAAAAATTCCTAAAATTCTTATAAAATCTAGAAAGTAGGAAAATCACGAAAATGGTTAACTGAGGAGAGCCACTTTGAGGCATTGTGGTATAACATGAAATTTACTCAATATGTTGTCAAATTTGGTGTGTCTACAAAGAGCATGACTATTTTCCCAGGCTATGGCTTATCCAAAAGAGAGTGAATGGGTTTTTTCTAATTTTAAGATTAAAATGGTGATGAAAAGATGAGTTAAAGTGAATGAAACACTTCGATTGTGATGTTTGACATCTCCTATTTCTTCCTTATTTGGCATAGAGGTAGATGGAGCCTTAAATTTGACATTTGACATCTCCTATTATGTCAGGATTGTTGAACCACTCCTACATTTTATACTTTTATTTTGGTGATAACAAACCCATGTTTAACTTAAAATATCATTATATATTTTATATCATGGTTCTCCCATGAATACAATATATTCTTGCATTATCATTATAGATTTGGTCGTGATCAGTTGAAGTTCAACTTCATCATATCTGAAGTTATATATGAAGTTCACTTCGACCGACAACATTATGATCTATTTTATATGAAGTTCCACTTCGTTATATCTGAAGCTATATACTAAGTTCACTTCAACTGACAGCGTTATGATCTATTTTATATGAAGTTTCACTTCGTCATATCCGAAATCCACTTCATCATATACGAAGCTCGCACTTCATCATGCATGCATTATACTATATACCCTTACAGTCAGTTGGTGTCAACCACTAAGCCTAAGTGTTGACACTATCAACTTTCTTCAAAGAAATTTTTCCAAGTACACATTGCATACATATATACCATACTGACTCGACTCTCCAGAAGTCGAAGTCTCACTCTGACTTCTAGACAGTCGAATTCCACATCGATTACTATTTTAATATCACATCAATTACTGTTTTGTCTACATCGATTAGATTAACTTAAACACTAATTCTAAGTCCACATCGAATACTGTTCTGTCCACATCGATTACTATACAAACTCACATTGATTACACTTCACTTAAACATCGATAACTGTTATAAATCAACATCGATTACATTGAAATATGGATTACATTGAACATAGATTGTCTCAAACATTGATTGTCTTTTACAACGATTACCTTTCACTCAAACATCGATTGCTTCTATATCTAACATCGATTACTGTTATTTTGATTGATCTCACTCCGAATCTTTGAAAATCGAAGTATAACATCAACTTCTTGATCATCTACACTTAGATGTTTTTAAGTATCTGTTATATTTTTATAGTAAAACTGTTAATGTATTATTAGTGCCATTAATGTTCTAATCATTATGGAATTATTTAATGAACAATAGATGAACACATGATGTACACTGTGACATTCTCTTTGTTATCTGTACGATAATTTATCCAGTGTGCTTTGTACTTCGCTATTCTTTTTGTTGTCAAGTTCAAAAGATTTAGTGGGAACTTTGACTCTAATGTATTCAAATTTCAAATCTCATTTCCCATATCTTGAAACTTCAATGATTTGTATATCTGCTCTCTCACTCTGTAGCGACCCTCATTATACCGGTACGGTTATACCAACACACTTCGGTATAGTGAACGTTGCCACAGTGGGACATTTACCCAATAATAACATTCAGCTGAGATACACGTGAATATAAGAAAAGAGTAGCGGAAGTAAAAGAACCACTCTCTTCATTTCATTCATCATCCACATTAACATACATGATTGCAATGACATTTAAAGAACTAAAAGTCCACATAATTAAATTGCTGAAAATCAAGTACAAAATTGTCCACACTTAACATTTCCTTCCATGATAATCTAGTACAATGTTGCAATTACATACTTATGAAATCAAAATATCGCAAAGTACACCAACGATCTAATCTCCATGCTCGGAGTCGGACTCCACTGCCTCCTCCGCAAGTGTGTCGTCACCAACTATGCCTGTACGCCGAAGCAAGTAATGAGTCTAAAAGACTCAGCAAATAACTCTACACATACCATACATGTACATATCATAGCAGTTTTACATACACATTTACAAGACACCATCATGTAGCATGCTTGTCATTGAAATTAACTCCTATCATGGTAATTCTATTTAATGAACACATGATTCATGCTTTCAGATTTCTTAATTAAAATCTCCTATCACATGCTCTCTAATCATTCCAACACATGAAAGTTTACCTTCAATTAAACTAAGACATGAAAGCAAGTTTAGCATGACTAGTTTACATACATGAAGAAAACATTGCTAACATGGTTACTTCTCATTCTTACGCATGCACATAACCATTTTACATGCTTTAAGCTTGCTGTTTTGACGTGGTTTAACACTTTACAATCTAACACATGAAGCTATATTCTCATTCAAACCACAACGTGAGAGTAAACACACATGGAATGGTTACACATAAGTAAGGATTGTCCCTAGCATGGATTCTACGCATGTACACATATAACCATGATCATAACCACATTTATGTTGTTGTTCTAACATGATTTCAGATCATCATATCATGGATTTCAATTTCACATCCTCACATTTTGGTTTCACATTTTTACACAATTTCTAATTCACGTACTTCACTTTTTACACATTGCACATTTACACATTCACATTTACACATGTTCACACTACACAATTTGCACATGATCACATCACATTCACATTTTACACTTTAGTGCCATGACACATAGTCCAAACCACCATAAAGGACACACATCACATCACATACACATAGACGTCACCTAGGCAATACAGTGACGACTCTTGGACTGCGTAGACCGGGAGAACAAGTCTCCACCCTAACCAGTGGTACTTGTCCCCTCTAGGATTTCATCCTAATGCCCTTAGGATCACAACACATTGAACCTTCCCATGGAGACTTTTCCATGGTACGGTTCCACAGCCCTCTATGGAAGCAGTATCACACATGGCACAGTTTTACACATTACACATTATCGGTTTTTACACATGACACTCACATCTCATTCATTCTCTCATTCGCAACATGATTTGTTTTTTCTAATCATGCCACTACAGATGACAGAATTTATCATTCAGAAATTTCACTAATCAGGTTGGATTACACAGAAATTAAATCATTTCACAATGGCATGCATTAACCCATTTTTGCATGAAAATTCATATTGTATGGTATAGTTGTCCAAGGACCTGAGAATTTAACCACATGCTGATTTCGGTTTAGGATCCCACATGAAAATTTTCACTTTTTCTGATCCAAAATGCAATCGCAGAAAATTTAACATAAATTCCCGCATTATTCAAAATTCAATTTATCATGGTGGATAACATAAAAGTTCAGTTTAACAGATCATAACCCTGAACCCAATATACACAATACCACAGGAAATTTTCCCGAATTTATTACACAACACACGATTTACTGGAATTTTAACAATCCTACATGTTTTTCTAATTCCATTTCAGAAAATTCAATAAATCAGAGGAGCATGGAGAAAATTCCCAAAAATTTAGAGCATGGACTGATTTACCTACTCACGGTTTAGAAAAATTTAGGGCATCCAACTTCACATGAATTGCACAACGGTAAAAGAACATGGTCTAGGTCTCATCATGCATACATTCTCCATAATAAAAACATTTATGCCAATCACCGAAATTACAAAGATCTCACCACACATTCAGACATCCTATTACATATCATAATAGGTTTACAATATATCCTCATCGAAAACACATCGAAAATAATCATATACCAGGAAGAACAGCTCATTGTTCTGTCCTGGAGAACTTAACGGCGGTCTCTGGCCATTCCAGGAGTGGACGGTAAGATCGCTGGATGCACACATTAGGGATCTCAGCGTGGCACTGACGCCGAGTTCCTGTCTGTGCAGAAACACAGACCGAACTCCAAATAACAAGAAGAATGGGGGATCTAGGACACGAGGAAAAATACATAAAAATGATAAAACCCTACTTGACATCTACATGGACGATAGGGGTAGGTTACTTGCCTTCCAAAAATCTCTAGAAGGATCAAAGGTGGCGGTGAAGCCCTCCTTTGGTAGTCCCAAGAAGCTCCCAAGAAAGCCTTCCTCCGGGTTCTTGAGCAATCTCCACAGTAGATCGAGGTCGGGGATGCCTTCCTCAATGTTCCAGCTACCTCCTTGTCGTGGTAGATGGCCGAAACAAGCTTCAGATCGCCGATTTAAGGTTGCAAAGGTGGGGTTTTCTCCAATTTTCTCTAGGTTTTTCTTCTCCTTTGTCTCCTCTTGCAAAGAGAGCCAAGAGGGGTTTTCTGGTTGCAAAGGGGTTCAGATATAGGAGAGAGGGCTCTCTCCATTCCTGCAAGGTTGATGTGAACCCTTTCAGATCGTTGGGACAGCTCCCCAATGGTTGGGGTAGCTTGTTCCTGGGATTTCCGGCTTGCAAAGCATGCAGGCCAGAGAAATTAGCGTCCACATCGCTGGACGCTGGGATTAGTGTGGCATCCATATGGTTGACGCCTACCACACAACAAAACGTCCATTGATATTGACGCCAAGCTGGGCTTCGGCCAGAACTCAAAACATGCAGGAAACCATGCATAACCTATACATATATCCATGCATTATGTATACTATCTGTACATGCTACACTCATTACCATTCATACATTATTTACAACTAATTATACACATGCATACCAAGTATACTAATAGTACTTACGTAGATGTTTACATACGTACATACACAAACATGAAGTATTCACATGCAATACAAATAAGCAACAAAATTTGAGGGCCTTACACACTCACTGTCAGACAATAGTTGACTTTACATAACATATGGTCTGCAGAAAATGCTGGTGGTAGGTGTAGAAGCAGTATGGTCTATCTGTCAGAACTCACCTACCACATCTCACTTTCCGTCAAGACTCCACGTTTTGAGGAGAAACTTTTTGCATGACCCATACATGCTTGTATGTCTTTAAATGCATTGTACATCTGTCTGCAAATCCTTCTATTTATATATATTTTGGTATCTCACCTACCTTCGAAAGAATGGAGGTATCTTTGTTTTTTCTCTTAACCATGTAGATACTCAGCTACCTATAGAAGCATGCTAGCTATCTTTCAGTCATGGGCATGGAGCTTGCAGATATTTATTGAAGCTATCAAATGGAACCATGAAGCTATCTGCATTGCCTGAAGCCGTTGAGACTCAAGGGCAAGAGACTGTGATATGATAGACATCTCAGTGTTTCAAGTATCAAGACCCCAGCGTTCAGATTCAAATGGGAAACAAAAGACTGAAGCTTATATATGAAGGTGAAGTTTGAAAGAGAGATACAACCAACAATACAAGAAGAGACATAGAGTCTATGAGCATTACATGACCACATCCACACTCAGCAAGAAAGAGAGAAGCGCATAAGATCTGAAGAGAGAGCAACAGATTCAAGCTTCGACTTCTTGCTCTATTGCTTTCAAGTGTTCTTGGGTGGAATTTGTACTTCTAGATTCTCTTAGTCCACCATCCTTGAGTCAGAAAGAGTTAGAGCCTTCAATCCATTTGTAATCTCTTTCTGACCATCTTGTTTGCTCATCAATCAAAGCAGACACACCAGTGTTCTTTTCGATGTTGTAACTAGCAGGGGATTTGTCCCTATAGTGCCCCTCTTTGAAGGGAAGACCTACGATTGTAGGGTGGTTGTAATACCCTCTGTGAAGGGAATACCACTGGGGTGTGTACCAGTGAGTTGCTTCTAAGCTCGTAAAGAAGCACCTGGATGATGTGAAATAGTGGGTTACCTTCTTACTTAGAAAGAGAAGAAGACTTGCTAGGCTGAAAGTGGGTTGTAATACCTATCAGGATGAGAGGAGGCCAAGTGTTCTTGGTAGTTAGTGAAAATCTAAGGGGTGCTTGGGGACTGGACGTAGGACTCCTGATTGATAGGGGGTCGAACAAGGATAAATCTTTGTGCACTTTATTTGATTGCTTTCGAAAGTTTTTCAATGTTTCACACACACTGCACTAAGTACTAACATTACTATCTAGTGTATCATTTTTCAGATAATTTTTTAAGGTGTAAGAAGTCCTATTCACCCCCTCTAGGACATCTAAAGCATCATCCCTATCCAACAAGATTTATTAGAGCCAAGTTCTTGCAATATTTCGATACCAACAAGTGGTATTAGAGTTAGGCTTTTTCATTCATTTGATACCAATAAGTGGTATCAAAGCGAGGTCTTCTCAGAAGAACCGAAAGATTTGAGAAGAGATGGAAGCTAAAGCTCACAACTATGAAGGACAATCTATCACAAGACCACCATTCTTTGATGGAGAAGACTATCAGTATTGGAAGATGATAATGGAATGCTTCATCTGAGGCACAGACTTTGATCTGTGGCAGGTAATAGAGCAAGGTGATATATAGAATTGTTGATGGTACTTCTACTTTATCTATAGCTGATAAAGAAATATGTCTCTAAATTATAAGATTAAAAACTATTTATGTTGTGCATCATCTAAAAAGGAATTCAACAGATTATCTGCATGTAAACTGCTAAGGAAATGTGGGGTAAACTAAAAGTACATATGAAGGAACAGATAAAGTTAAGCAAACTAGAATAGATATTCTTGTTTCCTCAATATGAACAGTTCAAGATGCTGCCCAACGAAAACATTACTCAAATGTATGATAGATTCACTAATTACAGTCGATTTAAGCTCACTTGGTAAAAAGCTTACTAATGAAGAAATAGTCAGAAAAATCCTTAAATCTTTAACTCATTCATAGACTCCTAAAATTATGCTATTGAAGAAGCCCATGGTCTTACAGAACTTTCTATAGATAAATTAATTGGTTCTCTAATGGCCCATAAATTAATATGGAAAGATTTTCTGAAAGCTCTTCGAAAAGAAAATTTCAGATGCTTTGAAGGTTGCAGATTCTTCCTCTTCATCTTCTGAAGACTCAAAGGATAAATCTGAAGACAGTGATGGCGAAGCAATGTTATCTAGAAGTCTTCAGAGAATCCTTGCTAAGAAGAAGAAGTATGGATCCAAGAGATACTTCAAGAAGGATAAGAAAAGCAACGAACCAATATGCTATGAATGTATCCAGCCAAGACATTTCAAAACACATTGTCCCAAGCTCAAAAAGAAAGATATAAGCATGAGAAAAAGAAAGGCAAAGAAAGAAAGTTTAGAAAAAACAAGAAGAAAGCAATGGACGCAACATGGGACAATGAGGAAGTGACAAGCTCGGAAACTTCAGTTCAGAATCAGAAGGAGAAGAGCAAGTAAATCTAGCCCTCATGATAGGACTAGATCAGGTAACCTCTGAAACATCCTTACTTTACTTCATGTTCAGAATCTGATTCAGATAGTTTAGAAGATGCATTTAATGAATTGTATGATAAATATAAAATTGTAATAAACAAATGAAAGTAGTTAAATAAATTTGATAAACCAAGAAAAATCCAACACCTTTCAAAAAAATGAAGTAGAAAGATTAGGACAACACTTATCAGAAACTAACAACAAATGAATTGTTATGTGAGGATTTAAAGACTAAAAAGGGTATACTTAAAGAACTCGAAACAAATCTAAATGAATTGAAAAATTAAGAAATTTTAGAGAGAAAAATGATTACTTAAGATCATCCATACATAAATTAACTAATTGCAAAACATCCTTAGTTGTAAAACTAAAAGGTTCTAGAACAGGTAAAAAGAGTATGGAGCAAGATTACACCTCCAATAAATGTAGAAGAAATTGTGTCTCCTGAAAAATACCTAACCCCTAAGTTGTAAAATAAAAGTAATTAAAAATCTTAAAAAAGTTAATCATTATGTTTATAATCAGAAACTTAAAGCAAATAACACTACAAATTCAAAGTATGCATATGATTTATGTTGTAGTCACTACAACAATTGGGACACACAGATAGCACCTGCACCACTAGACATCTGCATTAGATTTCGAAAGGATATTTTCATGCATCTAACCATCAAGGACCCAAAAAGATTTGGGTACCTACTTCTGAGTAAGTTGCTTGCAGGATAGCCTTGGAGCATCAGGAACAAAGGATGCTCAAGGCATTGGTGACTGCCAGATCTTCATCTAACTCAAATCTGAAGAGGGAGTAGTCACACATTTGTATTTAATATATAGTAATACTAATAAGATTTTGTCAGTTTTGTTTCTATTTTAAGATCAATGCAGGTAAAACTCTGGACGACTTGACAACCAATAAATGAAAATATAATAGGAGATGTCGACAAACAAGGAGAAGATTGAAAATTCATCAAGCCATATACTGAGGGGAGCCTCAAATTTTCTCAAGGAGGACATCCTTGAAGAAGAAGTAGTCAAAGATGTGTTTAAAAATCTTAATTGTCCTTTAAACAGTACTACTAACAATTTTCATGCAAGTATCTTTTTATTAACAAATACAAGGAGACAGGTCGACACACATAGGAGACAGGTTGACACAATCGTCGACAGATAAATGCAAAAGTGGTCCACAGATCAGAAAGAACCCTTGAAGATCTGACAAGCATCAACTGAGGGGGATCCTCACATCAAAGGGGAGAAAGTAATAAGGGGAAATGAAAATTCATGACACATATTCTTGAACCCCTCTCCTTTAAACCCACAGCTGATTGGTAAGAATTTTACAAAAGAGGGAATGCAAATGGTAAGATCCTTCCTTTTTGGTTTTTGACAAAAAGGGGGAGAGTATTTTATGTTATGAATTTTTTGTATTGAATATTTGTAGAAAATTCACATGAGTTTTGTCATCACCAAAAAGGGGAGATTGTTGAACCACTTATATATTTTATCCTTTTATTTTGGTGATAACAAAACCCTGTTTAACTTAAAAAATCATTAATATATTTTATATCATGTTTCTCCTATGAATACAATATTTCTTGCATTATCATTATAGATTTACATAGAGTTTCCACTTCGTCATGCATGCATTGGTTGTGATCAGTCGAAGTCCAACTTCGTCATATCCGAAGCTATACGAAGTTCACTTCGACCAACAGTGTTATGATTTGTTTTATACGAAGCTCCACTTCATCATATCCGAAGCTATATACGAAGTTCACTTCGACTGACAACGTTATGATCTATTTTATACGAAGTTCCACTTTGTTATATCTGAAGTCCACTTCGTCATATACAAAGTTGGCACTTCGTCATGCATGCATTATACTATATAACCCTTACAATTAGTTGGTGTCAACACACTAAGCCTAAGTGTTGACAATGTCAACTATCATTCAAAACATTTTTCTAAGTACACATTGTATACTATATATCATACTGACTCCAATGCTTTAGAAGTCTAAGTCTCACTCCGACTTCAAGACAGTCGAAGTCCACATCGATTACTATTTTAATATCACATGATTACTGTTATGTTCACATCGATTAAAGTTAACTTAAACACCAATTCTGAGTCCACATCGATTACTATTCCTGCCCACATCGATTGTTATACAAATTCACATCAATTACACTTCATTTAAAACATCGATTACTGTTATAAATCAAAAATCGATTACATTGAAACAACATTACCTAGAACATTGATTGTCTTTTACAACGATTACCTTTCACATAAACATTGCTTGCTTCTATATCTCACATAGATTGTTGTTATTTTGATTGATCTCACTCTGACTCTTCGAAAGTCGAAGTATAACATCAACTTCCTGATCATCTACACTTAGATGTTTTTTAAGTATCTGTTATTATTTTTGTAGTAAAACTGTTAAGTATTATTAGTACGATTATGTTCTAATCATTATGGAATTATTTAATGAACACCAGATGAACACATGATGTACGCTGTGACATTCTCTTTTTGTTATCTGTACAATAATTTATCTAGTGTGCATTGTACTTCTCTATTATTTTTGTTGTCAAGTTCAAATGATTTAGAGGGAAAATTTGACTCTAATATATTCAAATTTAAAATCTCATTTCATTATCTTGAAACTTGAAAGATTTGTATATCTGCTCTCTCACTCACTGTCAGATATATAGTTCGTACTTTGCATAACAGATGGCCTGCAGAAATGTGGTGGTAGGTATAAGCAGTATGGTCTATCTGTCGGAACTCACCTACCACATCTCACTTTCTATCAAGACTCCATGTTTTGAGGAGAAACTTTTTGTATGACCCATACAGCGTCTGTCTGTCTTTAATGCACTGTACATCTATCTGAAATCCTTTCTATTTTATATATATTTTGGTATCTCACCTACCTCCGAAAAATGGTGGTATCTATGTTTTTCTCTTAACCATGTAGATACTCAGCTACCTACAGAAGCATGCTAGCTATCTTTCAGTCATGGCATGGAGCTTGCAGACATTGATCAAAGCTATCAAATGGATCCATGAAGCTATCTGCATAGCCTAAAACCGTTCAGACTCAAGCGTTGAAGATCTAATGATGGACTCCTCAACTGTCTCAATTCTCAAGACCCAATGTTCATATTCAACAGCTACTTTCAATGGGAAAGAAAAGACTTAAGCATATATATAAAGCTGAAGTTTTGAAAGGGAGATACAACCAACAATACAAGAAGAGACATAGAATGTATGAGCATGCACGACCACATTCCACACTCAGCAAGAAAAGAGAGAAGCGTACAAGATCTGAAGAGAGCCAATAGATTCAAGCTTCGACTTCTTACTCTCTTGCTTCTAAGTGTTCTTGGGTGGCATTTGTACTTCTAGATTCTCTCAGTCCACCATCCTTGAGTCAGAAAGAGTTAGAGCTTTCGATCCCGTTTGTAATCTCTTTATGACCATCTATGTTTGCTCATCCTTTAGAGCAGACACCTAGTGTTTCTTTTATGTGTTGTAACCAGCAAGGGGTTTGTTCCCTGTATGCCCCTCTGTGAAGGGAAGACCTATGGTTGTAGGTGTTGAGTTGCGTGTTTTGATGATGACATATTGTACACAATCTAATGATGCCATATTGTACATATATGGATGATTGTTGTCTTGTGTATTTGGATGATGACATATTGCACACATCTTGACAATGACATATTGTACACATCTTCAATTGTACATATATGATCAAGACAGCATTCACAATGTTTTGATGTTAATCTTAAGTGCATTCATGTTGAATATTCTTGAATAATGTCTACGACTCATAGACAGGCTCGCCATATTGAAATCATGCGTAAATGAACATTGCATGTTCACTTTTGGTCGTAGTCAGTTGAAGCACAAACTTCAGATGTACAGTTTTGGTCGCAGTCAGTCGAAGCAGAACTTCGTCATATATGAAGATAGACTTCGGATATGGCGAAGTGGAACTTCATCATATAAGCACGCTAAGCTTCAGATATGACGAAGTCACTTCGATCGATCATGACTATTTTATCACTGTGCCTTAGGATGTTCGAATTTGTTCTGTGTCAGTGGAAGCCAAACTTCATCATATACGAAGATAGCTTCAGATATGATGAAGTCACTTCGATTGATTAACACTAAATTCAACCATGACTTTGGATTTACTCAAATGCTCTTTGTCAGATGAAGTGTAACTTCCTCATATACAAAGTTGGACTGCAGATATGACAAAGTGGAACTTCGTCATATACGAAGCTAAGCTTCAGATATGACGAAGTCACTTCGACTGATGAAGACTATTTTGATGTTGACTTTGGATGTTCACTTTTTGTCTGTCTTGGACATTCGAAGTGTAACATCCCGGAAATTTGATAATCAGAAAATAGGAGATAACCAAAAAAAAAGATTAATTAAACTAGAACATACGCACCATTATCGCATATGTATAATGCATCTAAAAATTGGTAAAAATAATAGCTATACTTTAAATAATATTCTCTAATGACCTATCAAGAAATTTGGTCCAAGAAACATCATTTGGATCAAGTATAAGAATTATTGTGACTTATTATCATAATTAAGGAATAAGTCGGAGAACCCATTATCATGTGTACAAAAGTGAATCATAAATTAGAATAAACATATGGGTACTTTAAACAATGGGTGTTGACAGTCCATCATGGGATTTGGAGCAATGGAGAACTTTTGGCCTATGAAAAATCAAGTAAGAAAATATCATGAAAATTCGTAGGTTTAATTGAGCTTGAATTATAAAGACCAATTAGGGCAAAAGCAAAGCAATTAGTCATAATTAGCAACCCAAACTTGTGCCTAACCATAGTAGGAGCTTTCTGAATAGCTCACACACTCGAATTAGGAGAGGAATCCTCAAATCGTTGAAGGTACCAAGCTAAAACTGCAACCCTTATTTCCTAGTTGTAATAGGACTACTAAACAACCCTAAACACTGAAATACTCTTCCTAAGACCCATGGGGATGAGTTTACCATTAGTTGGGGTTGTGAGGAGGATTGCTTGAGCATCGGAGGAGGAGGAGATCACCCCCAACCGAGCCATCTTCCCCTACCTACGTTCTGCAACGATCTGTAGAAGACATCTGTTAGAACTAACCAAAGGTAGGTGTTCTCGGGCGTAAACTAAACGTAGCCCATACCAATGGAAGAGCATCGAGTCTAGTTTCACATGCATATATTTTTCCCAATTTTTATGAACCATGCTAGTCGTATTTAGCGTTTTCCAAGAGTCACGCTTGATGAGAGCCTTAGTGTTCTTACTATGTTTTCACATAAACTGAGGTCAAATTGGTAAAAAAATGTCATATTTCTCTTCTACTCTTTGTTCTTGACACTTTTCATGTTCATAGTTTTGTCCAAAGATCCCTATATTCGAGTTATAGTTAATCATGAGGGACTGTAGCATTTTTTTTTTCTGGTTTTTAGGCAAGATCCAAGAATGTGATCACTCCAGACGTCGCGTTTCTCATTTCATGAACGCGACGTACATCCATGTCACGTTTCACGTAAAGGGAGCCGAACCCCCTGTCGCGTTTCTGTCTCTGACTAGTCAACCGTGACACATGAAACTATGTGCCGCATGGGTTTCAGTACCCGTCTTGAACGTGATAGTACCTGCCGTTGCGATTGGTTCTTTTCCCACCCTTGGTTTACGTGCATGTTTTTATATTCAGCTTTTGAACCATATCTTGAACACGACGTATCGATCCGTCGTGATTTAGAGTCATAGCGACCTGTTGACTGTCGCGTTATGAGGCGACAGACCTAACCGTCGCGTTTCTGATTTCATAATCATTCCGACATCGATTCCTATTGGAAAAGACGACGATCTATCTTGTCGTAATTAAACACGACAGGTACATCCGTCGCGATTTGGTAATTTTTGCACAGAGTCGGTTTTATCTAGGTACAGTTCTTTAAAGTGCGACGTATGATCCCATTGTCATTTAAAGACCAACCTGAGACTGTTTCCTAGAGATGTACATCAACCATGTGCATGTTTTAATGTTTTTATCATGTTACTTAGTTATTCAATGGCCTAAAAGTCATCAACCTACATGAAAACTATAAGAATATGAATCTTTATTCTAAGTGCACTTAATGCTACTTGATTCCATGTATCATGTGAATATCATTGTGCTTTGTCCATACTCTGTCTTGATCATAACTGAAAGTGCGATATGTTAAAAGTGCATAAATCATGTGATAGGCTGAATTGCATACCATGTCATGCTTTATTGTTAAAAGCTTTCCGTCTTGTTTCAAATCGATGGATTGTGATATTGAGACACTCTCTCACGACACATTGCACTTATAGGCAGCCCTTCTTGGGGGCTTGGAAGCTCTCTGTCGTCATTTTGTATCGGCAGACTAGGGACCTTTCCACTAAGACCTCCATAAATCTCTGTACTCTATGGATTCCCTCATGGAGACCGAGTTGGTTGTACCATTGAAGTTCTTAGAAGATAGAAAGCACCTCTGTTCTTATCTACTTCTCGTGAGAGTGATTTTATTACATTGAAACCAAGCCACTAAGTTAAAGATTGAACTAATGAAATTAAGCTGTTATGCTGCTGAAATTACTTCGGATCATCCCAGTTGCCTTGTTCCTTATACTTTGACATGATCTTTAGTTCATAATTGTCCATTGCTTGAAAATCATGTTGGCCATAAATGAATGAATGGAATTACCAGAAATTATTGGAACTTCAGTTCAAACTATGCCTGTGCAAATAAGGACCCAGTCTGGTTCTGGGAGGAGCACCTAAAATCTTATAATCGTAAGAGTATATGATACATTGAGGTGTCTGGAAATCACCTAATTGATGCAAGATTGATCTGGGTAATTTCCACATTGTTATTTTATGATTGATTGATTGATTGATTGAACTATTATATGTGAAATGGCCAAATCTATTGTACATGTCATCGTTATTGAATCCAATACATCATTGTCCATTGGAATTCTATGGAATTCAACTTGAGATATCCATTGTACATGTTATAGATTATTGAATCCCTTCTATATGACAAATGATCGTACTGTCATCCATTCCATTGTTAATCGTTCCGTCTCACATGATAATTGTCATTGGATTTAGCTTATTGATTCGTTCTCGTACATGTCATATTGTGGATATTGTTCCATATCGTTGTCATGACCGACTTACTATGAGTACTGCATATTAGTATCTGCCTAATAAGTTGTTAATTCATGTAAAGCATGTCCGCACCATGAGAAGTAAATCCTACTGGGTGTTAGTAAGCTCACACCTGCTTTCCATAACATTTTAGGAGACGACTATGAGGATGTAGAGCATGATGGGGTTGGGGAAGAGTGATGAGCTTCTCAAAGTATACCCATCGATATAGCCGATGTCAGCGTGTTAGAGTCCATAGAGTCTGTAATAGCTAGTTATTTCATTGTGTCATTGTACTTTGAAATACAACAATGGGCCCTATGTTTGGCTCTGATTATGAGATTGTAAGCTAGATTTGATGGAAATGAAATAAGAATTATTTCGGTGGCACAATTATTGTCTTAACTTTTTTTTTGTTTATTTAGATGTCGCTCTGAATTACTCAACTATAATACTCGTACTTGTATCGCTCACGCTCTCGATATTTATTTCCGCTGCTAAATTTCGGGACGTGACAATTGGTATTAGAGCCTAGGCTTTCCCTTAAGTCCTAGGCAAATAGGAAATTGTTAGACTTAGCCAGACCAAACTCCCTACATGTCAACTTCTTAAAAATTGACTATGAGACTGGGGTAGAAACACGGGCTAAGTTAACCTAATTAGGATTATTCTAAATTAAGGTTAATACCTAAAAATCATAATGTTGTTGTCTTGAAGGATTTCAATGGCTGCTGCATGTGAAAGAGACATGCAGAGGACAATCAACACCCTGACCCAAGCCCTACTGCAGGCAACCCATGGTAGGGGTGAAAACCTTGGGGACCTTTGTCGAAACTTTCGCAGCATGAATCCACAAGATTTGGTGGCACACTAATCCCGATAAAGCTGAACATTGGGTTGAGGAGATGGAACATGCGTTCCGTGTCATGGGATGCACGAATGAGGACAAGGTCACACTAGAAACATATCAACTTGGAAGGGAAGCCCGCGCTTGGTGGGAATATGCTGAGGCAACTCTGGGTGACGCACAAGTCACCTGGGAAATTTCCTAGAGTACTTCAATAATAAGTATTTCTCTGATAGAGTGCAGGAAAGGAAAGCGGCAAAATTCGCCAGTTTGAGATAGAGAAGGCTCTCGGTAGTTGAATACGTAGCCCAATTCTCCAAACTATCTCGTTATGCACCTTACTTGGTCCAAACCGAAAGGTTGAAAGTCAAGCGATTCTTGAACGGACTTAGGCCTCAGTACATCACGCAATTGGGACCTATGGATCTACAAACGTACACTGAGATGGTTAGGAAGGCTCTACTACTAGAAGATTCCATGGCAATGGCAGAAACCATTAGGGGCAGTATTATGAGAAAGGAAGCACCCAATACTGCAGAGACCATTCACTCCAACTACAAGGGTAACAAAAGACCAAATGGAGAAACGACGCAGGCAATGATAAGAAGATCAAAGTGGAAGGGGAATCAATTGTAGAGAACTGTAAATTCTGCGATAAGCCATGACACCGAGAGGATGCATGCTGGAAGAAAGTTGGCGCTTCCCTAGGATGTGAAAATCGTGACCATCGCACCCCCAACTACCCCATGCTGAAGGATCAAACTAGTGGGAACCAAGGAGTGCCAAAGAGTCAAGCAAATTTAAAAGTTGTGGTCCAGCAGAACTCCTTGAAGGAGGAGGTATGATGAAATGTGCCATTTTTTCTAAACTAATTGGAGACAGTTTGAAAATAACTTGGTAGTTTTACCATAACTCATCATGTGAATTGCAATGGAGTCAGATTAACCCTATAAAGGGAGAGAGTTGGAAGAACCAGATGGATAGTATTAACAACCTATAGGCCTTTATGACAACGAGGACGTAAGGATAATAATAAAGCCCAGTTGATTGAGATCAGACCAACTATTGAATTTATAACATACTCAGAGACCCCAGATAAAAACCACCCAAGGACATTAAATAAATAATGAAACTCTTTACCCACTAAGATCATGGTGTCTTCAAAATATATGGTTGTTCAATGGACGGCAAAATTGGCATGGCTAAACCAAACCAAGTTAACAGAATTAGAGGGATTAAATCAAATCGAATCAGGAATCCTAATTACCAATTCACTTGACTATATTTATGAATTTGGGGACCAAATTCTCTTAAGTGGGGAGGATGTAACACCCCTGAAATTTGATAATCAGAAAATAGGAGATAAACCAAAAAGGATTAATTAAACTAGAACATACTCACCATTATCGCATATGTATAACACATCTAAAAATTTGGTAAAAATAATAGTTATACTTTAAATATATTCTCTAATGACCCATCAAGAAATTTGGTGCACGAAAAATCATTGGACCAAGTTTAAGAATTATTGTGACTTATTATCGTAATTAAGGAATAAGTCGGAGAACCCCTTCATGTGTACAAAAGTGAATCATAATTAAAATAAACATATGGTTAGACTCCAAACAATGGGTGTTGATAGTCCATCATGGGATTTGGAGAAATGGAGAACTTTTGGCCCAGTATAATAAAAAAAAGAAAAAATCATGAAAATCGGAAATTCGTAGGTTTAATTGGGCTTGAATTATAAAGACCAATTAGGGCAAAAGCAAAGGCAGTTCATCATACTTAGCAACCCAAATTCGTGTCTAACCATACTAGGAGGTTTCATAATAATGCTCACACACTCCAATTAGGAGGAGAATCCTCAAATCTTGGAAGGTACCAAGCTAAAACCACAACCCTTACTTCCTAGTTAATAGGACTACTAAACAACCCTAAACACTTAAAACTCTTCCTAAGACCCATGGGGACGAGTTTACCATTAGTTGGGTCGTGAGGAGGACTGCTTGAGCACCGGAGGAGGAGGAGATCGCCCCCACCGGAGCCAACTTCTCCTACCTGCCTTCTGCAATGATCAGTAGAAGACATCTCTTAGAACCAACCAAAGGTAGGTGTTCTCGGGCTTAAACTAAACGTAGCACATACCAATGGAAAGAGCATTGAGTCTAGTTTCACATGCATCTATTTTGCCCAATTTTTATGAACCATGCTAGTCGTATTAAGTGTTTTCTAAGAGTCACGGTTGATTAGAACTTTTTCTGTTCTTACTATGTTTTTACACAAACCGAGGTCAAATTGGGTCAAACCAAAGCCATAGTTCTCTTCTACTCGTTGTCCTTTTCATGTTCATAGTTTTGTCCAAAGATCCCTATATTTCAAGTTATAAGTTAATCATGAGGGACTGTACCATTTTTTCTAGTTTTCGGGCAAGATCCAAGAATTCGAGACTACTCCAGACGTCGCGTTTTCTCATTTCATGAACGCGACATCCACGTCGCGTTTCACGTAAAGGTGACCAAACCCCCTGTCACATTTTTTCTCTGACCAGCCTACCCTGACACATGAAACTATGTTTTGCATGGGTTTCAGTACCTATCTTGAACACGACAGCACCTGTCATTGCGATTTGGTCATTTTCCTACCCTTGGTTTATGTGCATGTTTTTATATTCGGCTTTTGAAACCATCTCTTGACGCGACGTATCTAGCAGTCGCGATTCAGAGTCATAGCGACCCGTTGACTGGTGCGTTATGAAGACAACATACCTAACCGTCATGTTTCTAATTTCATAATCGTTCTGACATCATTTCTATTGGAAAAGGCGACGATCTGTCTGTCTGATTTAAACGCGACAGGTACGTCCGTCGCGATTCGGTAATTTGCACATAGTCAGGTTTTATTTGGGTCTGGTTCTTTGAAGTGCGATGTTTGAACCCGTCGTGATTTAAAGACCAACCCGAGACTATTTCCTATAGATGTACATTCAACCATGTGCATGTTTTACTGTTATATCATGTTACTTAGTTGTTCAATGGCCTAAAAGTCATCAACCCACATGAAAACTATAAGAATATGAATCTTATTCTAAGTGCTCTTAATGCTACTTGATTCCATGTACCATGTGAATATCATTGTGCTTTGTCCATACTCTGCCTTGATCATAAACTGAAAGTGCTATATGTTAAAAGTGCAGAAATCATGTGATAGACTGAATTGCATACCATGTCATGCTTTATTGTTAAAATTTTTTCGTCTGGTTTCAAACCGATGGATTGTGATATTGAGACACGCTCTACACACACAATCCACTTATAGGTAGCCCTTCTTGGGGATTGGAAACTCTCTGTCGGCCATTCTGTATCGGCAGACTAAGGACCTTTCCACTAAGACCTTCGTAAATCTCCGTACTCCGTGGATTCCCTCATGAAGACTGAGTTGGTTGTACCATTGAAGTTCCCAGAAGATAGAATGCACCTATGTTCTTATCTACTTCTTGTGAGAGTGATTTTATTACATTAAAAACCAAGCCACTAAGTGTAAGATTGAACTAATGAAATTAAGTGCTGTTATGCTGCTGAAATTTACTCTGGATCATGCCCAGTTACCTTGTTCCTTATACTCATGACATGATCTTTAGTTCATAATTGTCCATTGCTTGAAAATCATGTTGGCCATAAATGAATGAATGGAATTACCAGAAATTATTGAAACTTCAGTTCATAACTATGCCTGTGCAAATAAGGGCCCCGTCTGGTCCTGGGAGGAGCACCCGAAATACTTATAATCATGAGAGTATATGATCCATTGAGGTGTCTAGAAATACCTATTGAATGCAAGATTGATCTGGGTAATTTCCACATTGTTATTGAATGATTGATTGAACTGTTATATGTGAATGGCCAAATCTATTGTACATGCCATCATTATTGAATCCATACATCATTGTCCATTGGAATTCTATGGAATTCAACTTGAGATATCCATTGTACATGATAAGACTATTGAATCCCTTCTATATGACAAATGATCGTATTGTCATCCATTCCATTGTTAATCGTTCCGTCTCATATGATAATTGTCACTGGATTTAGCTTATTGATTTGTTCTCGACATGTCACATTGTGGATATTGTTCCATATCGTTGTCATGACCATCTTACCATGAGTACTGCATATTAGTATCTGCCTAATAAGTTGTTAATTCATGTAAAGCATGCCCGCACCATGAGATGTAAATCCTATTGGGCATTAGTGTACTCACACCTGCTTTCCATAACATTTCAGGAGACGACTATGAGGACGTAGAGCATGATGGAGCTGGGGAAGAGTGTTGAGCTTCTCATAGTATACCCATCAATATAGCCAGATGCCAGTGTGTTAGACTCCGTAGAGTCTATAATTGCTAGTTATTTCATTGTGTCATTGTCTTTTGAAATATAATAATGGGCCCTATGTTTGGCTCTAATTGTTAAAGGTTGTAGTTTGATTTGATGAAAATGAAATAAGAATTATTTGGCTGGCACAATTATTGTCTTAACTATTTTTTATACTCAGATGTCGCCCTGATTACTCAACTGTGATACACATACTTGTATCGTCACACGCTCTCGATATTTATTTCCGTTGCTAAATTTGGGGCGTGACACGAAGTCTGGATAATCAACTTTTGAACAGTTGATGTCTAACTCCAACTTCTTGAATGTCGATGTTCTAACATCGATTACCTCTTGGTAGACATCGATTGCTTTCATGTTCTACATCGATTACCTCATGTTAGACATCACTTATTTCATGTTTAAACATTGATTGTTTGCACATCGATTGCTTCATGTTCAAACATCGATTACTACATATTAGACATCGATTACTTCATGTTTAAACATCGACTATCATAACATGTTGCCAATCACTTAAATATCGATTACCTCATGTTTAAGATGGATTGCAATAACATGGATTGCCAATCACTTGAACATCAATTACCTCATTTTTAAGTTAGATTGTCATAACATAGATTGATTTCTTAATCAACATAACATCGATTGCCTTTTTCTCCTGAATAACTAAAGATGCCATTTGTGTAGGATGTCATGTGACTGCACGTGTCTTACTTGGGGTACACGAAACCCTACGTACGAGGTTTGGGCATCTGGCTATAAATATGCCTTTGTCCTTTGTGAAAAGGTATCCAGCAGTGTGGCCAGGAAAGAAAAAGTACCCTAAAAGTTTGCGCCCAGAAGGAGGAGCAGAGTAGCGCCGCCATGAGAAAAGGAGCAAGTAGAAGAAGAAGAGGAAGAAGATGATGATGATGAAGAAGAAGAAGAAGGAGCATATGATATTACAGTGAAGGAAGGAGTAGAAGAAGAAGAAGAAGAAGAGCAGAAGCAGTTCGAGGCAGAGGAAGCTCCAGATATGCGATCTTCAAGAAGAGTCATGAAGACGGATCAATTCCAAAGAATTGATCCCATCCTTATTATCTACACATCTTATTCTTTTGATCCATTTTCCGTGTGTGGATGTGTGATCGTGTAGGTCACAGTATTTCTGTGTTTGTGTGAATTCTTCACACAACTATACTGAACCATTTCAGGTGTGTGTTGGAGCCATCGTGCTTTAGGGTGTTTGTTGGAGCCGTCGTGCTCTAGTGTGTGTGTGGTTTGAGCCGTCGTGCTCAAGTGTGTGTGTGGTTTGAGCCGTCGTGCTCAAGTGTGTGTGTTGTACTCAAGCTTTGAGTAGTGTGGCCTCACTGTGTGAGGGGTGGACATAGGAGTCACTGAAGGTGATCTCCGAACCACCTAAAAAATCTCTTGTGCACTATGGTTTGATTGTGTGAGTGTGATATTGATCGCATAGATGATTGCATAGGGATTTAGTTTACACACTACTTGTTAATCTGTTCACACATACACTGTTTGATTAAATGTTTCACACACTTTAATCACACATAGTACATCAGATCTGTGGGGTTTAAATGGATAGAACTCTTAATTTTGAAGTAATTTTTAATTACTTAAGTTTCCGCTGCAAATCTATTCAACCCCCCTTCTAGATTTTGCCATTACTGAATATATGATCCTACAATTGTATCAGAGTGGGTTAATTGATTGAATTGATCACCAACTGTTTACTCACTGGTTGATATAACGACCAGGAGTGATCCTACAACTGTTATCAGAGCCTGGTACTTTGTTCATCGGTTGTGATTTGACAGATCTATTTTAGCTTCATTGTTAAATCTTGTTGTTTGATGATCAGTTCACCCCATATAATTTTATGACTTATATATCTATTTTAGTGATTAACAAAACTTCATAAAGTGTCATCTAACAAGTTTTCATGAAGCTCAAGCACAGGAAGTAAATAGGCGAAAAAAAAAAATATGTAAGTATTTCTTACTTTGTAGTATTTAAAATATAGAGCAGAAATTTCTCTAAGTACACATCAACTCTCTATATGCTACAATGATTTCATTAGAATTATATCGACTTCATTTCATAAGGATTTGTAGTGTCATACCGATTTTGGTCTCATAACGATTTCCTAACTTTTATCGATTTAATCCTCACAATGATTTGATAAGTGAGAACAACGATTTTCTCTCACAACGTTTTGATAAGTGAGAATAACATTTTGCTCTTACAACGATTTAGTTTCTCATAACGATTTGCTCTCACAACGATTCAGTTTTTACAATGATTTGATAAGTGAGAACAACGACTTGATAAGTGAGAACAACGATTTGCTCTCACAACGATTCGGTTTGTCATAAAGATTTGCTCTCACAACGATTTGATAAGCGAGAACAACGATTTGCTCTCACAATGATTTGGTCTCACATCGATTTGGTAAGTGAGAACAACGACTTGGTCTCACAACACGATTTGTCTTTCATAACGATTTGATCAGTCCCACATCGATTTGGTCTTCATAACGATTCGACAATTATAACAACGACTTGGTCATTAAAACGACTCGTTAAGTTGCACAACGATTTACTTGCTGTCACGATTCGATAAGTCACAACAAACGACTTGGTCTGTGTAACGATTTGATAAAGCAAACAACACATTTGATCACTACATCGACTCGATATGTGAGACAATGATTTGGTTATAACGACTTGTTCATAACGTTTTGCTTATACTCTCATAACGATTTGTCTCTAAAAAAATTTGGTTATGATTGTATAACGATTTTGTTCACATCGATTTACTTATACATGTGCAACGATTTACATAAACAACGACTCATTCACAACGATTTCATAAGTCATATTCATAATGATTTCATTACAACGACGTGTTATTTAAACATATTTCAAATGTTTTTGAAAGTCAAAGTCTTCCCCCGCTTTTCTCCGATATCCATGCATTTATTATGACTGATCATTTCAGTGCACGATGCAAGCACATATATCTTCTATTCCTATGCTTATATGGAAACATCTTTTAGAAGTAAAATGGCATTTCTATTTTGATGTATATTCGTTCTGCGTTGACTGACAACAAGAGACAGCGTAGCTGTCTATCATTTAGTATTTATTGTATGTAGATCCTTGACAGCACCATTCTCTACAACGTTGGACAACAAGAAGCTGCAGAATATCTAGAAGGATCCTTTCCTTGCGTGCATGGATCAGAAAACTTAAATGACTGGAAGCACCTGTCGTACACGTCAATCCATGTAGTCTAACGAGCATCCAACACAGAGACAATGGATACTTCAACGACTATATTTTTCAAAGAAGATATAAATAGAAGGCTGGTGTCTACGTGAAGATAGCTTTTTGATAATTCAACATCCGCAAGCACCATAGAAGAGCTCAAGCCTCTCCCCCAAGCTTTGTTGTAGCTCTTAGCTCTCTGCGTCCATTGCTTAGCTTTGAGAGAGCTCTAGTGTACTGAGAGACTCCTTCATTGTAGATCTTTCTCTCTCAGCCTTGGCTTCAGATCAAGCATTGTTCTATTAGCTTGATCTAAGGGCACTTCACCTGATTTTCTCACATTGTTTGTGTTGTTCCTCTTCAGGTTGAAGAGAAGACCTGTAGGTAACAGGTGGTTGTATTCCCTTCATGTTGAAGGAAGACCTGGGTTCCAGGGTGTTGTTTACCTCTTCGATTGTGAAGAGAAGGCCAGCTGCGGTTGGATGTGTAAGTGTCCTTAAGGGGCACTGTACCCTTGGGTAGTGAAATCCTGAGGTGTTGCTCAGGGACTGGACATAGGATTCCTTTGGAAAGGAAGTTCGAACTAGGATAAAAATCTGTGTGTTGTGTGATTGCTTGCTTGCGTCCATTATCTTGTTTATTTCTAACTCTAACATTCGTACGAAGTGTTTGTTTTCTGTTTAGCATTTGTTGACAGGTTTTTAAATCAAAAAGGGAATTTTAAAAATCCCATTCACCCCCCCTCTGGGTTTGCTAGCTGGGCAACAAGTGGTATCAGAGCTAGCCTCTTCGACAAAGAAGATCCATCGATCTGAAGAAAAAGATTTAATGGAAGCTCAAGGGAGTATTGAAGGTCAGTCAGTAAACCGACCCCCCTTATTTAATGTGAGGACTATACCTACTGGAAGACTAGGATAGAGTACTTCCTACAAGGATTCGATTTTCAAATATGGTCCATCATAGAAGAAGGTGATCTAGTTGTTCTAAACAATAGACAAAACTGGACAGAAGATGATAGAGAAAGATCTCTCTTAACTTAACTGCAAGCTAAGAGCATATTATGCTGCGCACTTAGCAAGAAAAGTTTAATAGAGTTTCAGCCTGCAAATCAGCGATGGAAATGTGGGAAAAGCTTAGAATTATGCACGAAGGCACATATAAAGTAAAAGAGACCAGAATAGACATTCTGGTGACACAGTACGAGAGGTTCTAGATGCAGCCAGGAGAGTCAATAACTGAGATGTTCAGCAGATTTATAGACATCACAAACGGGGTGGCTGGTCTTGAAAAAAGCTACGAAATGGGAGATATGGTCAGAAAGATCTTAAGATCCGTACCACTCTCGTGGACTCCTAAAGTGACAGCAATAGAAGAGGAAAATGACCTAAAGAGAATGTCACTAGAGAAACTCATTGGGTCACTCATGGCTCATGAGATCAACATGGAGAGGCTCGGAGAATCCTCAAGCGGGAAAAAGCACAGCAATGCTCTCAAGGCTACAGAAGGTAGCTCTGACGAAGAATCTGAGGATGAAGTCAGTAATGAAGACAGTGATGACGAAGAAGTGCTGTGCTCTATCTAGAAGATTACAGCACATACTTGCAAAGAAGAAGTACCAATCTGGAAGGAGATACTTCAAGAAGAGCAAAGACTTCAAGAAGGGCGAAGGCAAAGACACAAGAGAGCTGAGCCTATCTGCTATGAGTGCAAGAAGCCGGGACACATCAAGGCCGAGTGTGCACAACAACTAAAGAAGACTGAAGTCAGAAAGAAGATTCAACTAGAAAATTTAGAAAATACAAGAAGAAGGCCATGGCAGTAGCTTGGGACAACAACAGCGACTTAGACAGTGAGTCAGTTCAAGCGAAGAAGAAGAAGAAAAGGCCAACTTGGCCTTCATGGCAAATATCGAGGAAAAGGTACCTCTGACTCCTCCTTTACTTCTTGTAATGAATCTGAATCTGATAGTTTAGATGATGCTTTCAATGAGTTGTATAGTAAATATAAAGATGTTTGTAAACTACTAAAAACTACTAAGAAAAATCATGCTTGTTTAGAAAACACCAATTCAGATCTAAAATTTGAAAATGAGCAATTAGAAAAACAAGTTACTGAGCTAAAAAGAAGATGAATTTGTTGGGTTCACATTCTATAACATATAAGTCACAAATGAAACATGTTTTTGATGATGATCAATGATGAACAAAGTAAACAAGTGAACAATGTGAGTTAAGTTTAGAATTGCAATGCAATAACTTGTCACAATGTGTTGATATGATATTAAGCTTTAAATGACTAGAATGTCTCACTAACTATGTTCATAATCTTAGGTGAGATGTTGAGCAAGAGATGTACGAAGAACAAAGCCAAAAATGATGAAGATTTATATCTAAAGCAAGCATCTGTCGACAGCAGGCAGTCTCCCTGTCGACAAGCAAACCAAAGCCAGAAGGCAAAACTGCAGAACAAATGAGCCTGTCGACAGCACCCCAGATGCCTGTCGACAGGAAGAGGTTTCCAGAACCGTGAATTCTTCTGTCTGCCTGTGCCTGTCGACAGCAACTGCCTTCCAAAGTCTTGAATGTCCTGTTAGCTTGCACCTGTCGACAGGAGCACCCAGTGCTGTCGACAGACGGGCAGAGTCCTCAAATACGGGAAGTCTTCAAGTTGCCATAGATGGTGTTTCCACAAACCACGACTCTCCATAAGTAAACACCTGTATTTAAGCATCCTTTTGAGGACAATCACGAACACAAGCAGCCTCCAAGCAAGAACCCTAAAAGTCTCTCAAGAAAAGTCTTGCCCTGCTGCTCTGCTTCTAGCTGCTGCCCAGATTCAACAAGAGAAGTCCTTCGTGCAGCGGTGAAGTCTGAACATCGTGGATTCAAGTCTCTCCATCAACTTCTAATCATCAAGACAAAGCTTGAAGTCTACTCAGACGTTCATGAGAAGAGTTTTCAATTGGATTTGATTCTCAACTCTCAAACTCTTCTCTGTTTTACTATTGTCTATACGTGTGTGTGTGTGGGTGTGTTTCAAGCAGTCCTTGTGCTTGATACATGTGTGTGTGTTGTTCTTGATCGTGGCTATACATCAGAGAAAATTGTGTGTGAGTTGTAGTTCCTGAACTAGCTCATAAGCAGATTGTTCTGCGTGTGTGTGTGTGCCCGTGGATGTAGGATACACGAGTTGTGTACTCCGAACCACGTAAATCGTTGTGTCTAGTGGTTTGAACGTTTCTACGTTAGATGTTTGGTAGGCACGCGCATTTACACACGTCTAATCATCTATTCAATATCTATCATCGAATCACACACATCCACACCAAGTTTAGTCCTTGCCATACTTTCTAGTTATTTGTGTTCTATCGAAAGAAGGCAACAAGTGCTTTTAACTGACAGTAATCTATTCAACCCCCCTTCTAGATTACCATATAGGGAATTCCGCTACACTTCAATTGGTATCAGAGCGAGGTTTCTCCGTTTACTGTCACATTTATTTGATCTTACGATCAGGAGATCCTTGATCTTATGGATTCTAGTAAGGGGTATATGGTCGAGGTACATTCAGTCACTAGGCCACCCTTCTTTGATGGCTCTGACTATCCCTATTGGAAAAACCGCCTGCAGGTGTTTCTACGAGCACAAAACTATGAATTGTGGAAGATAGTCAGAAAGGACCATATGAATTGCCTCAAGACAAAGATACATGGACCAAGACCAGATTGCCAAAGGGACTCTCAATTGGAGCGCCCTCAACATGATGCAGTGCGCGGTCCATCCAAAGAATACTCGAGGGTCTCCACATGCACCTCAGCTAAGGAGATGTGGGACAAGCTCGAGTTAATATATGAAGGTACGTTTGAGGTGAGAGAATCTAAGGTAAGCATGTTAGTCTCAGAATATGAAATGTTTAAGATGAATCATGATGAGACAATATCTGACATGTTTGCGAGATTCATGGTTCTGATAAATAGACTAAAAGGTCTTAAGAAGGAATACTCAGACAGTGAGTTGGTGAGGAAGATACTTCGGTCTCTTCCATCCTCATGGAACACCAAAGTCACTGTCATTGAGGATTCTAAGAATCTTTCAACCATGAAGGTTGATGAGTTGATTGGTTCACTTATGACCTATGAATTGAATGTGAAAAGGAAGGAAACTGAAGAGAACCCAAGGAAGTCCATTGCCTTGAAAGCTTCCAAGAAAGTCTCTTCAGATTCCAAAAGAAGTACTCAACAGGAAGGTATTGAGTCTGAATCCTCCAGTGATAGTGAGAATGACGAGATGGCCATGCTCACTAGACAATTTAAGAAGTTTCTCAATTCAAGAAAAGAGGTTCAGGAAACTCAAAACCGTTCCAAAGAGTACGAACAGATTTGATTCAATTAACAAAAAATCTGATGTGGTTTGTTATGAGTGCAAGAAGCAGGGACACATGAGAGGAGAATGTCCCGAGCTAAAGAAGAAATTGAAGAAAGATAAATTCACGTTCAAGAAAGCCAAAGCAATGTTGGCTTCATGGAGTGATGAAGATGAGGACAGTCAGGGCACCTCGGAAGATGAAGAGATTCAGTGTCTCATGGCAAAGAGTGACGATTCAACGAGGTAAACTCTTCCTTTGAGAATTTTTCTATTGATGAATGAGAAGAGGTTTATACTGTATTATTTGAAAAGTTTTGTGAATTTAAGTCTGAAAACAAGCACTCAAAAAGAAAATGAATTTCTTGTTCATGATCAAACAAAAATGAAGAAACTGAGTCTCTGAACAAGGTAATTGAATTGATGAAAATTGATGAACAAACCCACATGGATGAGTTGGATAGCATGAAACTTAGTATCAAGAAGATCAAAAGGAAAGAGATGAACTAATAAACTGTCTTAAAATCTTAAGGTGAGCATGCTAATCTGCAAAAGAAATTTGAAAAAGCTGAAACAGAACTAAAAGGTAAATCAAAAGATCTATCAAATTTTGTAAAGAGCAAACAGAACTTGGATGCAATCTTAGGTTCAAATATGTTTGTTGCAAGACATGGGATTGGATTTCAAAATCCAAAGCCAAAGTAATTGGCAAAAATCTGATGACTGATTTCACAGATCTAACCCCATGCTCTAGCAAACCAAACCCTTCAAAGAAAAGAAAAATCAAAACAAGGGTAAAAAACAGGAACCTAAAGTCACCAAATTTGTTCCTAGTCAACATGAGAACTTGCTAAAAGCTCTAAACAGAGGCGTCCACAAGAAAAACAGCAAGTCCCTAAAGGTAGACTTACAAGGGAACAAAAAGGCAAGATGCCTATGGTTGCCTCCAAAAATGTCAAATCCAATGTTGTTCTTAAATCATCATCATGCAATATCTGTAAAAAAATTGGACATAATGAAAAAACAGTGCTGGAATAACCCAAATCAAATGAAAATCAAACAAGTTTGGATTCCTAAGCATCTCTTATTTTGCATGAATGATACAATGGGACCCAAAGTAATTTGGGTACCAAAACCTCTCGTCTAATCCACATGTGCAGGAATGCCTAGCAGCTCACAATCAAAACAAATGGTACCTGGACAGTGGCTGCTCGAGGCATATGACGGGCGACAAAGCTAAATTCAGTTTGCTCGTGGAAAAAGACGGAGGTCAAGTGATATTCGGAGGTAACAACAAAGGCCAGATCATCGGCTCAGGTAAAGCAGCTTGCAGATGGATTCTTTATAAGCCAAGAAAATATGTAAAAGAACTGCTCAAAAGGTTCCAGTTCGAACAAGCAAAGCCCGCTTCAACATCGATGAGCACAAGCATTAAGCTAGAAACTGATGAGAAAGGTAACCCGGTAGATGCCAAACATTTCGAGGTATGATTGGCTCACTCCTTTATCTTACTGCAAGTCGACCGGACATACAATTCATGTTTTGCCTTTGTGCTAGACATCAATCTAGTCCAAAGGAAAGCCATTTAATTGCAGTTAAGAGAATCTTCAGATATCTCTCAGGTACGCATGCCTTATGTCTTTGGTATCTAGATGGTAGTAGTTTTGATTTGATTTCTTATTCTGATGCAGACTACGCTGGTTGTAAAATAGACAGGAAAAGCACTAGTGGCTATTGTCAAATGCTCGGTGGTTGTATGGTTTCGTGGGCATCCAAGAAGCAACACTCGGTTGCCCTCTCTACTGCAGAAGCAGAATATGTTGCTGCAGGGAGTTGTGCAACACAAGTGTTGTGGATAAAAAGTCAGTTGTGTGACTACAATATTGATATTGGATGCACACCTATCCTGTGTGACAACACTAGTGCAATCAATCTATCAAAGAACCCTATTCAACATTCAAGGACGAAACACATAGAAATTCGTCATCATTTCTTGAGAGATGAAGTGGCCAATAGACTTTCGAAATTAGTTTCATACCCATAGAGAAACAGTTGGCAGACATTTTTACCAAACCTCTAGCTGAAGATAGATTCACCTCTTTACGAAGAGAGTTGGGTTGTGCAAATTATAATGAAACTTAATTCAAATATCAAGCATATGCTCCTTGTGTCCACTATCTATGCGGTATATCAATGGTGAAGTGTGGAAGAACAAGTCATGCTTGTTTGGAAACTCTCATTATGCGTGAGAAAACTTCTCCGCCACGTACCCATGGTTAGTGACATTCAAGGGACATGTACTGTATATTTGAAGTTAGTTTCTTTATCAATTGCTTATTCAAACTCTCTTCAAATTTCTAAAACATGATTGTTGGTCTGTCTCTATACATGAATTTGAGTTCTTGTGTTACAAATGGCACACCTTATGGGGGAGCAACTTAAGTTTCTATGAATTCAAAATGTGGAGGGAGTCATTCAAACTTTATCTCTCTCAATTCCCTCTCAGTAGTTGTTCACGTCTGCTCTTCTCTCTTCACTACACTCATCTGAACAAGTCCCTGTCGACAGGCAACCAGGGCCCTGTCGACAGCTAAGCCCAGATAGAACACTGGTTCCTCTGTCTCTGTCTCCCTGTCGACAGACCTTCCCTTCTTGTCGACCGGTGCTCTGAAATATGATTGCTCATGATCATTTCTTCACCCAGTCTGTGAGCTTCTTCCTGATTAACAACTAAGGTGTCTATAAGATGTAAATGTATGATTGACCACACTATATACAAACGATATTTAAGCTATTTTCTATTTCCCTATGATTTTTACATACTATTCATGTAGGGTTTAGGCTATATCATTTAGAAAACATCTCACAACTCTACGGGACACCCACTTTACTCCTTTATAGTAATACTAAGAGCCAACATAGTCTCAATTTAGTTCATAAGTCTTTTGGTCATGAAAGTGCATATCTAGTATTGATTGTAATCATATCACCACCTTGATTTTTGTCATTACGACAATACTTGGAGAAAAGCTACCTATTTCTACAAAAAACAAAAAAAATTATCAAATAACAAATAATGCCAATCACCATGAAGTTTGTGATGATGAATATAGAGCAATGTTGGGTTATGCTAAGTAACCGGGGAGATGGGCATCAGAACTGTCTGCCCTCGCGTCAAAAGGACAACTCATCAACTCTATACAACGGTATGTTGGAAACTTCCACCAATGACTGGGGATGGGCACGGGTAATGTCTATCCTCACTTCAAAAGGTGTGACGTCTTCTTAAGTACCATTTCCTCCCATTGTACTTCCAAATTAAACATTTGGGAATAGTGCGAAGCCTCCACTGAGTCATAATTTCAAAGGTCACTGGTCTTGTGATTGTCTTGACATATAGATATCATTTCATGCATCTTTTGTCTATTCTCAAAATGGGGATTGTGTTGTCTTACAGTGTATTTATACAATAACGGGTAAGCGTGCAATGTTCTTCATTTAAGTGGGTGTTTTCTTATGCTTTAACCTTAAATTCCTTGGATATTATGTTAAACCATTGGAGAAATTGGTATGGTTTTTTATATTCTTGTATATGGTAGGTTAGCATACATGATTCATCTCTTATTCACCTTCACTTATCACCTGGAAGAAATTGCTCACAGCTTCAGTTCCAAAAATTTCCAAAAATCTCAAACTGGCAATTTTCTACAAGCGCCTGTCGACAGGCACCAGGGTCCCTGTCGACAGCCGGCGGCAGAAGTGTTTTTTGGGAAGTCCAAAGGGCTAATCCAAAATCGGATTTGGTGGGATCCGACTCTTCATCTACCCTCACCCCTTCTATAAGAAGACCCCACACCCCTTTCCCTCCTTCTTCACTTCTAAAAAAAAACCCTTCTTCCCTCTACTTCTTCAAATCCCTTCTCCAGGGCACCAGGAACGCACCTCTGCCTCACTGGTGTTTTCTCTTATGTTCTCCATCTCGTTCTTTCTACCACAAGTCTCCAACTCAAGCAGCTCGAGATCATGGCCCCTCTTTCCAAAAAGATGGCCTCTCATCGCCGTCCTCGCTCTCCTCACGCCGGACAAGGTTCCAGGGTCTCCTCAGAACGTCGCTCAAAGCACCGAGAGGATTGTCTGCCGGAGCTGCTCATCCCTCCAAATCTTCAATTCAAAGTCACCCATGCCACTTTCACGAAGATCACGCAGCCTCGCTACGTTGACTTCATCTCCCTCCAGGACCTATTTCCAGGTCTTTTGCCTCTCTTTGACACACAGGGTTGGTCACCCTTCTGTTATAGCCACAAGAAATTCTCCGCCTCTGACTGCTGCAGAGCGGATGGGCTACAAGTTTGTGGATGGTGTAGTCACACGGGATCTTAAGGGCAAGGGTCAAGCTGTCCAAGTGGATGAAGAAGAAGCTGATGAGGCAGCTGATGAAGTGTTGCTGAGAATGAAGATAACGAAGACGATGCTCGGGAGAAGAAGAAGTCAACCTATGGATGATATTGCCACTGAGCCCTCTATCCGTGAACTCTTGGCTCAGCTGCAAGTGCATATGACCACTGGTTTTGCAACTATCAATGCACGCTTGGACAAGGTTGATAACAGCTTGGAAGCATTGGCTGATAATCAAGTCCGGATCACTCACCAGCTCAACAGGCTGACTCCTCAGGCCCAACACCACCGGGTCCTGATGATGATTCTAGAGTCTAGGTGTCCCGGGTCTTGTATTCATTTTATGTTGCTCTTCTACATTGTTGGTCATGAAATGTCTTTCCCTTTTTTCAACATTATGTTCAACCAAACAATGTTCTGTATGGCTCAATGATATATCAATGAAAGATCTTGTCTTTTTGCCTACTACATTGGTCTGTGATGTATGCTTTTTAGATATTGCCAAAAGGGGGAGAAAACTCAATTGTGCACTTGCTTACACTTGCTTAATTGGTTAATTTTGTCATCATCAAAAAGGGGGAGAATGTTGGGTTCAGATTCTATAACATATAAGTCATAAATGCAACATGTTTTTGATGATGATCAATGATGAACAAAGTAAACAAGTGAACAATGTGAGTTAAGTTTAGAATTGCAATGCAATAACTTGTCACAATGTGTTGATATGATATTCAGCTTTAAATGACTAGAATGTCTCACTAACTATGTTCATAATCTTAGGTGAGATGCTGAGCAAGAGATGTACGAAGAACAAAGCCAAAATGATGAAGATTTATATCTAAAGCAAGCATCTGTCGACAGCAGGCAGTCTCCCTGTCGACAAGCAAACCAAATCCAGAAGGCAAAACGCAGAACAGATGAGCCTGTCAACAGCACCCCAGATGCCTGTCGACAGGAAGAGGTTTCCAGAACCGTGAATTCTTCTATCTGCCTGTGCCTGTCGACAGCACCCAGTCGCCTGTCGACAGCAACTGCCATCCAGAAGTCTTGAATGTCCTGTTAGCTTGCGCCTGTCGACAGGAGCACCCAGTGCTGTCGACAGACGGACAGAGTCCTCAAATACGGGAAGTCTTCAAGTTGCCATAGATGGTGTTTCCACAAACCACGACTCTCCATAAGTAAACACCTCTATTTAAGCATCCTTTTGAGGACAATCACGAACACAAGCAGCCTCCAAGCAAGAACCCTAAAAGTCTCTCAAGAAAAGTCTTGCCCTGCTGCTCTGCTTCTAGCTGCTGCCCAGATTCAACAAGAGAAGTCCTCCGTGCAGCGGTGAAGTCTGAACGTCGTGGATTCAAGCCTCTCCATCAACTTCTAATCATCAAGACGAAGCTTGAAGTCTACTCAGACGTTCATGAGAAGAGTTTTCAATTGGATTTGATTCTCAACTCTCAAACTCTTCTCTGTTTTACTATTGTCTATACGTGGTGTGTGTGTGTGGTGTGTTTCAAGTAGTCCTTGTGCTTGATACACGTGTGTGTGTTTGTTCTGATCGTGGCTATACATCAGAGAACATGTGGTGTGAGTTGTAGTTCCTGAACTAGCTCATAAGCAGATTGTTCTGCGTGTGTGTGTGGCCCGTGGATGTAGGATACACGAGTTGTGTACTCCGAACCACGTAAATCGTTGTGTCTCGTGGTTTGAACGTTTCTACGTTAGATGTTTGGTAGGCACGGCGCATTTACACACGTCTAATCATCTATTCAATATCTATCATTGAATCACACACATCCACACCAAGTTTAGTCCTTGCTATAACTTCTAGTTATTTGTGTTCTATCGAAAAGAAGGCAACAAGTGCTTTTAACTGACAGTAATCTATTCAACCCCCCTTCTAGATTACCATATAGGGAATTCCGCTACACTTCAGAATTATTATGTGAAGATTTAAAAGATAAAAACAATCAGATAGCTAATCTGGAAAATCAAGAAACTATGAGTAAATTAAATCAAGAAATTAACACATTAACAGAAGAAAAAGAAAAATTATCCAGTGCGTTAGAAAATTTACAAATGGAAAAATAACATTAATACTAAAAAGAGCTAGAAGATCAAGAAAAAGAAATATGGTTTAGGATACACCCCTCCTGATAATGAAGAAAACAGTAGTACATCCTAAAATATATCCAACACCTAAATTTGTAGCCGAACAAGACACTGCATATAAGTCAAACATTAATATATTCCAACTGAAAAAATAAGTAAAATATCTTGCTGTAACCACTGCAACAAATTAGGTCATATTAAAATAACATGTCCAACTAAACATAAAAGATGGATATTGAGAAGAAAAATGATGATACCACCAACCAGGACCCAAAAAACTTGGGTACCTAAAGTTTGGTGTTTCCATTATAGGAAAGCCTTCGAGCATCTAAGTGTTACCTGGACAGTGGGTGCTCAAGGCATATGTCTGGCAACCGAAAGCTGTTCTCTCACCTCGAAGCTGAAGAAGGTATAGTGACATACGGTGATAATGGAAAAGGGACAGCAATAGGTTGCGGATCAGTTGGGAGTCAAGGAAAAATCATTATTGAAGATGTACTTTGTGTAAAAGGACTCAAGCACAATCTTATCAGCATCAGCCAGCTATGTGACAAGGGCATCAGATTAAGTTTCAAGAGTCAAAGTGCAGTATCATGAAAATTAGTGCAGTTGTGTTTGAAGCAAGCAGGGAAAAGAACCTGTATGTGCTTCATTTAAACGAGTTAATGATCAGGACATATGTCTTGCAACAAACAAGAGCAGTCAATTGAACTTTGGCACAGAAGATTGGGCCACTGTAGCTTGGATGGGATTAGAAAGCTAATCAGAGAAATCTAGTAGAAGGTCTGCCCAAAGTAAGCACCAGAATGGAAGGATTCTGTGACCGTGTGCAAAAGGTGAGCACACTAAATCATCTTTCAAATCAAAGTCAGTGGTAACAACCTCTAAACCCTTAGAACTTCTACATATGGATCTATTTGGGCTGATGAGGACCACAAGTCTTGGAGGAAAGAACTTTGGATTCGTCATAGTGGATGACTACTCCAGATTTACTTGGGTATCTTTCTTGGAGCACAAGGATGACACATTTGATAGTTTTGTTAGCTTCAGTAAGAAAGTTCAGAAAGATAAGAAGTATGGCATTGTTAGCATTCGATCAGATCATGGAGGAGAGTTTCAGAATAAACGATTTGCAAAGTTCTGTGATGATAAAGGAATAGAACATAATTCTCAGCACCAAGGACACCTCAGCAAAATGGAGTTGCTGAGAGGAAGAACAAAACCTTATTGGATATGGGAAGGACAATGTTGTTAGAATATAATTTACTAAGGTATTTTTGGGCAGAAGCCATCAACACAGCTGGCTATATAATCAACAGAGTGATAATCAGGCCAATCCTGAAGAAGACTACATACGAGCTATTCAAGCAGAAGAAGCCAAATATTAGTCATTTCAGAACTTTTGGATGTCCATGCTTCATCCACAACACGGAAAAAAGGGATTTGGTAAGCTAGACTCCAAATCCGATGAAGGTATTTTTATATGGGGTATGCTTCTAAACCCAAAGGTTATAGAGTATTTAATAAGCATAGTTTACTAATTGAATAAACAGTACATGTTATCTTTAATGAAACTAACCCTTGCTTGAGAAAGGAAGTAGATAGTGATATTGATGATCCAGATGAATTGTCGAAGAAATTAAAGAACACATCCATCGAGGGCAAGGAAGATCCACCCTTGGAAGATCTATAGCAAAAAGACATATCACATGATAATCATCCAAAAAATGGAGGTACAAGAAGGATTACCCATTGATAACATTATTGGAGATCCATTAGTTGGGGTAAGAACTAGAGGTACGTAATCCCATGTGATTATTTAGCCTTTGTACTCAAATAGAGCCTAAAATAGTCAATGAAGCACTGTCTAATGAATCTTGGATATTAGCCATGCAAGAAGAACTTAATCAGTTCAAGAGAAACAAGTATGGTCCCTTGTTCTGAGACCATCAGATCATCCTGTGATTAGCACCAAATGGGTGTTCAGGAACAAATTGGATGAAGCTGGTGTGATCACTAGAAACAAAGGCCAGATTGGTAGCCCAGGCTATTCTCAAGAGGAAGGCATAGATTTCGATGAAACCTATGCACTAGTAGCCAGACTTGAGGCAATTAGGATTTTACTTGCTTATGCATCAGCATTAGATTTAAAACTATTTCAAATGGATGTAAAATCAGCTTTTCTAAATGGTTACATAAAGGAGGAAGTTTCTGTAGAACACCCTCCCGGTTTTGATGATATCGATTTTCCAAATCATGTATTTAAATTGCATAAGGCTTTATATGGTTTGAAACAAGCACCTAGAGCATGGTATGAACGATTAAGTGCATTTTTTTAAACAAGTTTTATTAGAGGAAAGGTAGATAGCACATTATTCATTATGTCTAAAGTTAAAAATGTGTTATTTGTTCAAATCTATGTTGATGATAATATTTGGTTCTACTGATGAATCTCTTTGTAAGTACTTTGAAAAGCTTATCCAGGGAGAATTTGAAATGAGCATGATGTGGGAACTTAATTATTCCTCGGATTGCAAATCAAGCAAAGAAAAGAAGGCTCCCACATTTGTCAAGCCAAGTACACCAAAGAGCTACTAAAGAAATTTGGTTTTGAAAATGTCAAGCCACTGTCAACACTAATGAGCATATCTACAAGGCTAGACAGTGACAAGGATGGTAAGAAAGTAGACCAAAAGCTCTATAGATGTATGATAGGTTCATTACTTTATTTGATAGCTAGTAGACCTAATAATTTATTTAGTGTAAGCATGTGTGCTAGGTATCAGGCAGACCCTAGAGAGTCTCATTTAATTAGTGTCAAAGTATTTTAGATACTTAGCAATACTCATGATATAGGATTGTGGTATCCAAATTATGTAAAATAAATTTAGTAGGATACTCTGATGCTGATTACGCTGGATGCAAGATAGAAAGGAAAAGCACCAGTGGATGTTGTCAATTTCTTATAGGATGTTTGATTTCATGGTCATCAAAGAAGCAAAATTCAGTAGCACTGTCAATAGATGAAGCTGAGTACGTGGTTGCTGGAAGCTGCTGTACACAACTCCTATGGATTAAGCATCAACTTGAGGATTATGGGCTACACATCAAAACAATTCCTTGCTGTGCGACAACACCAGTGCAATTAATCTCATCAAAAATCCAGTGCAGCACTCAAGGACAAAGCATATTGAGGTTAGATACCATTTCATTCGACATCATGTAGCTAACGGTAATATAGTCATTTCATTTATAGATACTCAAAATCAGTTAGCAGATATCTTCACAAAAGCCTTACCTAAAGAAAGGTTTACATCCCTTAGAAGGGAATTAGGCATGTGTAATTTGTGATAGATTTATCTGTAAATAACTGAATAATGATTATTTCAGAACATCAACTATTTGTTGTCTCCCCTGAAATTAAGCAAAATCTTTAAAGTGCTTGCATCATAAATACTATGACGTTCATTTTTTAAAAGTATTTATCATTTCAAATTTCAACTTGCCCCCTTTGTCGTTTTCCGCATTTATGGCGCCATCCTCTCAAAAGTCACTTTATCTTTATTTGATAAAACATGAAATCTGTGTCACAACGATTGACCTCCCGCTCTCATCTCTTTCAACTTGCCTGAGACGATAAACCC
>CM024756.1:53004968-53080274 GCA_014218235.1 Colocasia esculenta
TCATGGTTCTGGAAAACCGAAGTGTGCAGTAGTTGTCGACAGTTGTAAAGTGCCTGTCGACAGACAAAAGAAAGTCGATACGAGATTTGGATATGTCTATATTATGGTGGTTTCTTTTAGCACGTCTCTCCTACTTGGAACACCACTATATATAGATCATATAGAGGTATTTTTGTAGCAAGAAGCCACCATATCAAAACCTAAGCAACCCAAGAGAAGAGCTTCTTCCTGCTGCTCTGCTTCAACTCTCCAGATTGTTCAAAGAAGATCCATCTCGTGAGAGGAGTTGAAGTCGGTTTGTCCACGAATCAAGCTTCATGTACATCACCTGATCTTCATCAACACGAAGCCTGAAGTTCTTCTGGACGACCACACGAAGAGTTCACATCTGGATTTGTTTCTACATCTCAGAACTCTTCTCCTTCCATACTTTTCATATCTTTGGGTGTGTGGTTGTGGTTCAAGCATTCCTTGTGCTTGATCCACGTGTGGATTGTTGTTCTGATTGTGTGTTTGCATCAGACAATGTGCGTGTGTGGTGCGTTGATCAGATCAAGGCTAGAGGATCTGATCTTTTGTAGACTTGATCTAGCATGTGTGTGTGTGTGGTTGAGCCTTGTGCTCGTGTTGTGTTGTACTCATTCTTGAGTAGTGTGTCCTCACTGTGTGAGGGTGGGACGTAGGAGTCCTGGATGTGATCTCTGAACCCCTAAAAATCCCTTGTGCACTGTGGTTTGATTTGTGGTTTGATCTTTATTGCGCTAGATGCATGCATAGGGATTCGTCTACACACTAACTGTTAATTTGTCTACACACATTACATCAGATCATGAGGGGTTTTAATTGAGTAGATCTTTTAATTCGAAGTAATTTTTAAATTGCTTAAGTTTCTGCTGTAATCTATTCAACCCCCCCCCTCTAGTTTTGCCATTACCGAATACCGATCCTAACAAGTCCAAGGCCTCGCATAATCACGACGGGCCCGATACATCGCCTTCAAGCCAAACAGTGTAATACTTAACAGTTGAAGTGTAAATCGTGACAGACCACATTGTCGCGTTTACACCAATTGGAACAACCAAAGAGAAATGCGACGGACTACCCCATCGCGTTCTCACTAAAACACGACAATTCAAACCGTCGCCTTCTCAGGCGAACAGCTGAACCCCCCATCTCCTCCCAGAAAACACATTCCATAGACCGATTAAACTACCATTTTATTTCCTTAAAACATAACAGACACCACCATACACTGCCATAGCATGGTTTTGCAGCTCTAAACCATTTAAGCAATTAAAAGCAATAGGGTAGTCTCCCTACCAACTCAAAGAACCCGCAGAATGCAAGAAACGTCGCACCGCCGGCAAGTCCATGCTCTGGGCGTCCTCCTTGAGTGCAACCCATGCCGAGCCAGCCACCTGGAAGTTGAAAACACCAGAAGAGACACAAAACCTCCTCCCCTCCATCGGACAGAGCCACATCTGCTCTGTCTGGCCCAAAACAGAGCAATAAATGCCACAGTCAAAATCGCGACATAGACAGACGTCGCGTTTAACATGCATAAATCGACTGATCAAACCATCGCCAAACGTGCCGCACACCCGAAAGGCGATTTGGTGAATCGCGATGTTGGAAGCCATCGCGTTCAAAACGTGACAACATACCCCGTCGCCTTCTTCACCAGAAACCCTGCAAGCTATATGGGCTAAAAACTTAAGGCCCACAACACCCACACAAGACCCAAAAGCCACAACCAAAGCTCATTGACCCCACATGGCCATGAGCACCATGCCAGAACCATTAAACACGGATCCGAGCAGCCGCGACGTTTCCTTTTCCTTTTCTCAAGGTTAGTTTTTGAGAGATATAAAATATTGTAAGAAAGTAAGGGACTGGTAGTTGCTTAACAGATATCTATCAATTCCTGATAGACAGTCTGTCCTTTGAACTGTACAGGATTAGGTGAGCATTCAAGAGGAATGGACATCTGCTTGGCGCACAGTACAGCTGCAAAGGAACTTTTTCGAAAAATCTGAAAACTGAATATTTTAAAGTATGCTAACATATGTCTTTGAGAGACACATAGCATTCTAAAAAGATAAACTATGAAACTGATATTTATAAATGACATGAAGCATTAAACAGAAGAATAGAGAAGTAGAAAGCTTATTTAACTATTAGTATTCAGATAACACAGAGAAAGTAACATAGTGCACATCATGTGTTCATTTAGTTCATAAGAATTAAAACATTAATCGCACTAAGAATACATTAAAAGTTCAGAAAAAGTAATAACAGATACTTAAAAAAAACATCTAAGTATAGATGATCAAGGAAGTTGATGTTATACTTTGACTTTCAAAGAGTCAGAGTGCTACAATAGTCCAACAATATCATACTTCAACTTTTGACGAGTCGGAGTACTTCCAGTAAACTGTACGAAAGACTTCGACTGTATCAAAGTCGGAGTGAGAAACAATCGATATAAACAGAAATAATTGATATAGACAATTGATATGAAAAAGATAATCGATACAAACAATCGATGTTTGAGACAATCAATGTTCTAAGCTAATCGATGTATATGAAGCAATCGGTGTAACTTCGACTATGATGTAACATCTCGATTTTCTGGCTTTCCGTTTGTGTGTGGGATGACTGGCCATGTCGCGATGGAGGTGCCCGTCATGACAGTCATCCCTGTTGCGATCGCTTTCAGCGTTGCACTCTTATCGGGCCCGATCAACGGGTCGCGACTGCTTTCCACTTTTTGGTCATCTGACGCTGTCAGAGTGGTAGGCGTGGCAGACTGACCTGTCGGGTTGTCACGGAGCCCCGGATGGGTGCGTCTAGTCACGGTGTGGGCGGCCGTCGCGTTACGGTTGGTAACGCGACGCCCCACCCCGTCGCGTTCTGAGGGCAGAAGGCTAAAAGCCTTGGTCGGCTCTCCCTTCCCCTTCTTTGGCCATTCTCCCTTCCCTCCTCTCCGAGGAGGGGAAGGTTTCCCCTTTTTCCTCTCTGGCCGTGGGAGCTTGGCGGAGCGGTGGCGGCTCGTGCCAAGCGTTGGCGCGTCATCGTGGAGCGAGGAGGAGGCAGCTGTGGTGTCGTGAAGGCCCCTTTGTGGGTTGGTTCTTCGTTCTCCAGTAGGGATTTCTAGAACTCTTTCCATTCCAGGTGATTGGGAGTCTCTTTGTGTGAATCCATGCTTTAAAAGCTTTCCCCATGCTCCCCTCCCCGTGATTGTGTTGTATGTTGTGTGTAGGCGACCCCGGATGTAGCATCCATGTGGTTTGCCTTCCAGCTGATGTCGTGACCGCCGAGTGGGTCACGACATCAGAGGAGGCATCACCCCTGTAGGATGTGACCTTATCGCGGCGGGGGTGGCCATCGCAATGAAGTCGTGTCGCGACCGGTTGCCCGTCGCGACAAGCTGTTGTCGCGACGCGCAACCTTGTCGCAACAAGCTTGTTGTGGCGCTTTGCCTTGTCGCGACAACTTGGTTGTCACGACGCGTGTCCCCGGCACGACCCGCTTGTCGCGGTTGTCCTTCCCGTCGCGATGGTATCATGACGGGTGAGGAGGGCATGACAAGATCTGGTTTGCCTCGGGTGTTTTCCGTGGCCCGTTTGGCGTGTCAGCTTGTGCCCCAGGGCAAGGTTGCCCTCCGGACCTTCTGGTGAGGAACGCGGCAGGTTGCCTCCCTGCGTTCAGTGACCGAAGGTGATACCTTCGTGGCCGTGTCCTAGCGGCAGTGCTAGGAGACTCGCGTTTGTCTAATAATCAATTACCTGTCGGTCAATCGATTATTAGAAGAGCGTTGGTTTCTATTCTGTCTGGTGTGTTCCAGATTCTCGGGTCGTGCTGTGTGTGTTGGCGTTGGTCGACGGCCCTTTCTGGGGGTTTTCAGAAGGGGTGTCGTGCGTGCCTGTGCCTGCTGGGCTTGTCTTGGTTACAAGCCAGCTGTGCCGTTTTCTGTGGTGGTTGCCCCGCCAGTTCTCTTTCACCCGGCTCGGCACTTAAGGGCTTGTCCGCGAGACTGGTTGTTACCGTTACCTGAGAGAGCAGAAGGGGAAAACAGTGGGGATAGTGGCATGAGTCGTTTGTAGAGCTCTCTTAGCTGGTCTGGGTCTCTGAGGTGGTTTAGGTGCTCTTCCGGTGCAGACCAGCTAGTCCTTCTCACTGCCCCGCTCTGCGTTGGTTTCAGAGCCGTGTAGGGTGGTCAGGCGTGGGGCCACAGTTCGGACGGACTGCGGTGTTTGTGGTTGTGTTCTTTGTTGTGACTCGCCAGCCTCACTCTACCTAGGGAGGTCGTAGGTAGGAGTCAGCGGCTAGCGAGCAAGAGGGTTGGACTGTGTGTCCCTTCTTAGGTGCCTGTGGCGGTGGCTTGGTTGCTCTTGCTGTGATGGTGTTTCACGTTGTTTTCGAGATTGGGTTTCTCATCGCCCTAGCCTGCATGGTGGTTGTAGCCTAGCCGTGTCTAGGTCTGTAGGTTTGGTTAGTTTTGGCCTCGTGGGCCATGTTTAGTGGTTTTCGCTCTGCGGGTTCTCTCGAGGTGCCTTGTGCAGGCACCCAATTGCAGTTTTTGTAACCCGTTCCTTGGTGCCGTCCGTGGTGGCACCGGAGTGTGTAGTTCTCTGCCCTCATGGCTTGTCCGAGGTGCAGGGTGGTTCTGCTTGTCGGCCCTCGACCTTGTGGAGGTTTGAGGTGGCCGTGCCTGTGGTGAGACGGTGTTTCTCACGTGGTTGCTCGGTGTCTCTCGTGGTGACACCTAGTGTTCCTTCCTGACCTTGTGGAGATCCGAGATGTTGGTACTTGTGTCGTGAGACTTTGGTCTCACGTGGTTGCTCCGGTGTTCCGTGAGCTTCTTTGTCTCGATGGGTGTGTGCCGAGGGTTGCTTCCGCATTGTGTTGACTCCACTGGTTCTGCGAGTGTCGTGTTTGGCCCAACCTAGTTGTGGGTCATGGTGTTTACTCTATTCTGCTTCTTTGTAGTACTCTGTGGTAGGCGTTTCTCACTTTACTGCTTTGTAGAGTAGTTTTGCTTCGCTGTTGTTGGAGTTCCTGCTCCTCTAGCTGGTAAGGGACTGGTAATCCTACTGAGCCTTGTTCGCGAGGCTCAGCCCCTACTCTCTTCAGGTAGGGACTCGCTATCACAGGAGATCGTTGCCGGACGGCCGTGGTGGCGGTTTGTTACGCCGTGCGTTGCCAGCAGTGTGAGTTGTGAGCGTGAGTGCTCTTGTACCGTGAGTTGAAAGTGGCCTTTTTGCAAGTCCTCAAGGTATGCCCCTTAAGGACTGCACCTTCTTTTTGTACCTGTACTTTTATTTGGGACATGTTGTACATAATTTCCTTATTAATGTACGAACTTTCTTGTTATAGTTATTTGAATTCATTGCTTATCTCACTAGACTAAATTCTAACCCTCCGGGTCTTTGGATCCGTGGGTGGCGACACGACCTTCGGGGTCCCTGGCGGGGGTCCGGGAGGTCAAGTCGTTACAGTGGTATCAGAGCTTAGGGGTCCAGTGAGATTTGTAATGAGTTAATAACTATGGCTATCCTAAAGAAAGGTACTAGTGCGCTGCTGGCCCGTCCGTGTAGAGTAGCTATTAGGTGAGCATTGGACTCTCTGTTGCAGGTGGCTAGCTTTCCAGCAGGGTCCGAGTGTGAGCTGTAGGAGAGTGTTGCTACTGTTGCTGGGTGCGCATGCTGCAAGTGTGGTTGCGATTTCGCTCGTGCTGCGGTTGGGGTTCGTCGTCGACCTGCGCGTCCGTGTGGGTGTGTCGCGAAGGCTGAGAGAGCCTACGTGTGGTGTGGCCTTCACCGGTGCAGGGTTGTGGTCTACGAAACCGGTAGAAGGTGTCCTTACCTTGTTGGCTGTCCCCTTGTTGTTGGGGTGTGTCCTTGTTGGATGTCCCCTTCTTGTTGGGGTGTGTCCTTGTTGGATGTCCCCTTGTTGTTGGGGTGTGTGTTGTTGGCTGTGTGTTTGGCCTTGCGTGCCTGTGTGCCATTAGGCGTTGTGCTCTGCTCAGTCGACGTCGTTGCTCGAGCTAAGCAGATGTTTGTGTCCCATATTGCACCTCTGGTTGAGCGCTGCAACACCTATCTGTGGTTGTTGCCAGCTTTGTGTTGGCTAGTTGCGAACTCTGGTGAGGTGCTCCCAGAGTTCTTCTCTGTTGGTTCTGGTGGAGGTGAGGTTTTCCCCAGAACTGTGTTGTGCTTATTTCTGGTTGTTGCGGTGTTGCCCTCTGGGTTGAGGTGCATCGCTTGGCTGCTGTGTTCTGGTGGTGTTTTCCCAGAACTATTTTGTGTTGTCCTAGTGAGAGTTCCTCTCCTCTGGGACTGCTTATGTGCTCATTAAAGTCTTCCATTGTGTTACCTCCTTGGTTTGAGGTCTCAGTTGTGTGGTTGGTTGTCGTTGCGTTGCCCTCGAGGTTGAGGTGCATCACTTGGTTGCCTTGCGTTCTGGTGCGGTTTCCCAAAACTTTTGGTTGTTGTCCTGGTGAGGTTCGCTCTCAGGACTGTTCCGGGCTTATTTCTGCTAGTTGTTGTGCTACCTCAGGGTTGGGGTATGCTGCTGTTGTGTTGGCCGTTGCGTTCTGGTGGGTTTTCCTAGAACGGCACCTTGGTGGTTCTGGTGGAGGTTCTCCCAGAACTAGTTGTGTTGCTTCCGTTGGCGTCTGTGTTCTCTCTGTTGGCTATGTGTTGGCCGTTTGGTTGTCGCTGCTCTCTCTCAGTTGAGATGAGCTGTCTTTGTTGCCGGTTGGACTATCCGTGTTACAGTCTGCCTGGGTGCCGTCGGTCAAGGGTGGTGCCTTTGACCGTGTGTCTGGCCGTGATGCTGGCCAGGTTGTCTTCTTGTTCGTTTTTGAGTTTCTAAGTTGTGCTGGTGGGACTTGTGTGTCCCTGTGGTCTGGTGGTTTGCTTCATTTCTCACGCCCTGCATACTCTTCCAGATGGTGGTCTGGTGAGTGTGGTGGGTGTCTGGCTAGCTGTGCCTCTTGGGTGAGTGCTAGCCTTGTGTGATGTTTTCTCCTTTGTGTGAGGAGGAGGCCTGTTGTGTGCCTTCTTCCTCTGCTTTCCGTGGGTTTCTCAGGGTGGTGCATGTTTCACACTGTGGCGACCTTTGTGGAGAAAGTCCCTCCCCTTGTGCTGTCTTGAGGTTGAGCAGGTTGCTTCCCCTCGTGCGCGTTGTTTTCTTGTGGTGTGATAGGTTGTGGTGACCTATTGTGCCGTCTCTTGCTGTGCTGGTTTCTTGTTGCTTGACTGGACGATGTAGGGCAGTGTGCCTTGTGTTCAGTGTGAGGCAGCACCAATTTTCTGTGGTTTGGCTTGCTTGTGCAAGCATCGTTCCGGTGTGTGTTTCCACTTGTGCCTCAGCTGTGCCTGGAGGCACTTGTTGTTGTTTAGTGTGTGGCCACTCCGCCTGCGTGGTGGGAGCGGTGTCTTGTATTTGTGTGCTTCTAAGAGCCGATGTGTTGTTGCGCTCCTGAAGCTGCTGGTTCTCCGAGTGTTTTGCTTGTGTGGGTCTTTGGTGGAGAGTCCCTTTCTGTTTGCCTTGAGTTGTTTCAGGCCGATGGTGCGGTTGTGTACTGCACCTGGAGCGTGCTTTTTTTTCGATGTTTTGTGTTCTTGTGCCTTGAGGTTCGTGGCCGGTGTGGCATGTTCTACCCTTTTTGTCTTGCGGCTTCTTGTGGGTGGCTTTTGGCAGGTCTCTTGTGGAGAGTCCTCCCTGTTAGCCGTGTTGTTTAAGCCGTTGGTGCAACTGTCTTGCATCCTGCCGACTTTTGGTGCTTGTGGTGGCACCCTCTACTCATGCTCGAGTGGTTTGTTTTCGTGTCGTCTGGAGCCCTAGTGCATTGTGTTGCACTTTGGGTGGCTCCTGGTGCTTGTGTGAGCACCGTGTGTTGTGTTGTATTTCCTGATCGTGAGCTTCGTGCGTTGTTTCACGAGTTTGCTCCGTGTTGGAGGCGTTGAGCTTTCCACCTCTGGGACACTTTGTGCTGGCTTGTGCCGTGGCTGTACCGTTACCACTGTGGGGTGGCTGCTTTGCCTTGTCTAGGTAGCCCTATCGGTGGTACGCCAGGCTTTAGTCATAGCCTGTGTCCGGGTTTCCCCACTCACCTTGGGGAGTGAGTGTGTTCGGTTGGGGTACCCTATTTTGGTTTGGATTTCTTTGAGGTCGACGTGCTGTCTTCGACCTCTGCAGTTGTTTCGTTTCCCGTACAGGTTGCCGACGTCTTGAGTTGTCTAGCCTTGTCAACCTCAGACGTCTTCCTTGGTTTTGCCTCTGTGCCTGTGCCTGTGGAGCAGGTGTTTTAGCTTTCTGTGGCTCCACATTGTGTGTCCGGGTCGGACCACGAGGATGATCTGGGTGGGATCTAGTGGTGCCGGCAGACACTGTTCAGCATGTCGTGGTGTTTTTCACGTGCATGCTATCGTTTGGTTTTGGGTCGCCCTAAGAAGCTCTCGTTTGGCCTTGCCGTAAGCGCTAGTAGTTGCTAGTTGTGCGGAGCCATTCAGTGGAGTCTTGCGGATGACCTCTTGGCATTTTCCCCAGTTGTCGTCAGTAGTTGGGACCTCTGTCTAGTCGCTGGTGACAGAGTGAGTTACTAACTGGTTGACCTCAATAGCGTGGTTTGTTGAGGGCTCAGTCATGGTGGTGGTTTGTTGCACCGTGTGTTGCCAGCAGTGTGAGTTGTGAGCGTGAGTGCTCTTGTACCGTGAGTTAAGAGTGGCCTTTTTGCAAGTCCTCGGGGTATGCCCCTTAAGGACTGCACCTTCTTTCTGTACCTGTACTTTTATTTGGGACATGTTGTACATAATCTCCTTATTAATGTATGAACTTTCTTGTTATAGTTATTTTAATTCATTGCTTATCTCACTGGACTAAATTCTAACCCTTTCGGGTCTTTCGGATTCGTGGGTGGCGGCACGACCTTCGGGGTCCCTGGCGGGGTCCGGGAGGTCGGGTCGTTACAATAGACTTTGACTGTAGAGAAGTCGGAGTAGAATCAACATCAATCGATATATGTGATGATCAGTCCATCTCCATATAATTTTATTTATTATATGTAATTTTTGGTGATTAACAAAACCTTAATAAAAACTTTATAACAACCTTTTTCTGAAGTTTATCCACAGGAAATAACTCAAGCAAAATCTGTAAGTTATCCTCACACACTGGTATTTGAAGTTCAAAGCATATTTCTTTAAGTACACATCGATTTCCTTTATAGAACAACGATTTCATAAGTAAAACATCGATTTTGATCGCAACAACGATTTGGCTTTACTTAAATAACGATTTGATCGCAACAACGATTTGCCTTTACTTAAACAATGATTTGATCGCAACAACGATTTTGCTTTACTTAAACAACGATTTGATCGTAACAACGATTTCGCTTTACTTAAACAACGATTTGATCGCAACAACGATTTTCCTTTACTTAAATAATGATTTGATCGCAACAACGATTTGTCTTTACTTAAACAACGATTTAATCGCAACAACGATTTGCCTTTACTTAAACAACGATTTGATCGCAACAACGATTTCGCTTTACTTAAACAACGATTTGCCTTTACTTAAACAATGATTTGATCACAACAACGATTTGCCTTTACTTAAACAACGATTTGATCGCAACAATGATTTGCCTTCATTGAAACAACGATTTCATAAGTGACACAACGATTTCATAAGTGAAACAACGATTTCAGTCTCACAACGATTTCATAAATAAAACAACGATTTTAGTCTCATAACGATTTCAGTCTCACAACGATTTCAGTCTCACAACGATTTCATAAGTGAAACAATGATTTCATAAATGAAACAACGATTTTAGTCTCACAACGATTTCATAAGTGAAACAACGATTTCATAAATGAAACAACGATTTCAGTCTCACAACGATTTCATAAATGAAACAATGATTTCAGTCTCACAACGATTCATAAATGAAACAACGATTTCTTAAGTGAAACAACGATTTTGATCTCACATGATTTCATATGTAAAACAACAATTTTGTTAATACATCGATTTCACTTCTATTATATAACAATTTCAATATTAACTTCACTAGAACATTGATTCCACATGAATTTTGATCACATCGATTTCATTTCAACATAGATTTCATTTGTACTTGAATTATGATTATGACATCGATTTCAAGATTACACAATGATTATGGTTTAAATAAACTGTCAAACACTATCATTATCGTGTCAGATAAACTTGAATATATTCATCTTTCTTGATAATAATTATATAATTCAAATCTATGTGGATTTCAAAATCCTTCCCACGCACTACACAATATCTTATGACCTGAGTATCTTATACGATATATCCTTGCTTGTCTCACTTGTATTACATAAAGTCTTGCTTTATATGATGACAAAATAACATTTCCTTTCTTGTATATATTTCTACTACACGACTACTAATGTTGACTGACAGTTTAGACAAAAAGGAGTTGTCTATGTGTTAGCATTTATTGTGTCAGGACTTTTATAGAATCGCACGTCAAAGAGGAACTGCCAACCTGACAAGAGCACAAAAGATCCAGACAATCTTTCCTTGAAGATGTAAGGGTCAATCTAAGCATTAGGCTCTAGGCTCACCTACTCCATGCTTCGGACCAGTCTCTCTAATGTGAATGAAGCTGTGAGACAACGTATACTTCAAACGGTCAAATTAATTCAAAGACGATAAATACAAGACTGGTGATTCCATGAAGAACGTTCGCACTCATCTTCACAGTGAAAAATCCCAGTCCCTTGAAAAGCCAGCTTGCTCATTCCAACCTTCTCAAGCTCTCAACTCTCAGCTCTCAGAGATCTCATTCCATTCCTGTCGAGAGCTAGCGTAGGTCTGAGAGAGAGAGAGTTTATTCTAGATTATCTTGTGTCTCTTAGACTTCGCCTCAGATCAAGCATTGTCTATTAGCTTAGTCTTGGGGCCCTCCTACTTCAAATCAATCTGTGTGGGCATTCCTCTTCGGGTGTGAAGAGAAGACCTGTCGAATTAGGTGGTGTAATTCCTCTTCTAGTAAGAAGAGAAGGCCAGCTGTTGTTGGATGTGTAAGTGTCTAAAGGGGACTGTACCCTTGTTTAGTGGAAACCCCAGTTGTTGCTTGGGGACTGGATGTAGGACTCCTTGGGATAGGAGGTCCGAACTAGGATAAAAATCTCATGATGTATGTGTGATTACGTTTGTGTCTTCATTATACACCAACTCTAACTATCAAACTTAGTGTTTTCTGTCAAGCCTTTTATTTACAGGTATTAGTCATAAAGATTTTTAGCAATCCATTCACCCCCCCCCCCCCCTGGGCTTGATATGTGGGCAACAACTGGTATCAGAGCCAAGTCTCTTCAAGAAGAAGATCTCACGATCTTAAGAGCAAAGATAAATGGCAGCTCAAGGATATGTTGAAGGTCTATCCGTCAACAGACCTCCTCTATTTGACAGTGAAGATTACAACTATTGAAAGACTCGAATGGAGTTCTTCCTTCAAGGCCTGATTTCCAGCTTCAGTCAATCATTGAAGAAGGAGACCTTGTGGTACTCAACAACAGAGAGAACTGGACAGATGAAGACAAGAAGAAAATATCCCTAAACACCAAAGCTAAGGGCATACTGTGTTGTGTGCTTAGTAAGAAAGAATTCAACAGAATTTCCACTTGCAAGTCAACTATGGAAATGTGGGAAAAGCTAAGGCTCACATTCGAAGAACTGAAAAGGTAAAGGAAACTAGAATAGATATTTTGGTTGCTCAATACGAGAGGTTTCAAATGCAATCTGGAGAGTCCATTTCTCAAATGTACAGCAGATTCACTAACATCACAAACGGTCTGGCTGGTCTTGGAGAAACATATGATATCGGGGATATGGTGAGAAAGATATTAAGATCCCTGCTAGCCTCATGGACTCCAAAGGTGACAGCCATTGAAGAAGCCAACGACCTTAGGAGAATGTCACTTGAAAACTCATTGGGTCATTAATGGCTCATGAGATAAATATGGAAAGGCTTGGAGAATCCTCCAGCAGGAAGAAACATAGCAATGCTCTAAAGGCCACTGAAGGTAGTTCTAAGGATGAGTCAGAAAGTGAAAGAAGTGATGACGGCAGTAAAGATGAAGAAGCCTTTCTCTTAAGAAGACTGCAACGCATTCTAGCCAAGAAAAAATACCAGTCAGGAAGAAGATACTTCAAGAAAGGTAAAGACTTTAAAAGGCCTGAAGGCAAAGATGTTAAGAAAGCTGAACCAATATACTATGAGTGCAAGAAGCCTGGACACATCAAATCCAAGTGTCCCAAGTTAAAGAAACTGAGTTCAAGAAAAAGGACAACACAAAGAAATTCAGAAGATACAAGAAGAAAGCTATGGCTGCTGCATGGAACAACGAAAGGGACTTAGACAGTGAGTCAAGCTCCAGCAAAGAAGAAGAAGAAAAGGCCATCTGGCCTTCATGGCAAATGTTGATGATAAGGTAACTTCGGACTCATCTTTCACTTCTTGCAATGAATCTGATTCAGATAGTCTAGAGGATGCTTTTAACGAATTATATGGAAAATGTAAAGATGTCTGTAAATTGTTAAAACAACTAAGAAAAACTATACATGTCTTCAAGTAACCCACTCAGATCTGAAATTTGAAATTGAATAGTTAGAAAAACAAATTTTGGAATTAAAAAGAAGAAATGAACTGTTACATGAAGATTTAAGAACAAAAATGAAAAGATATCAAACTTAGAAAATCAGGAAATTACAAGTAAACTTTAAAATGAAATCAATACACTAACAAAAGATAATGAATATTTAATGGCCACAGTTGAAAATTTTACAAATGGTAAGTCCTCTCTAATATTAAAAGGAGTAAGAAGATCAGGTAAGAAAAAGTATGGTTTGGATACACTCCACCAGATAATGAAGAAACTGTAATTCATCCTAAAATTATCTAACTCCAAAATTCATAGCTGAACAAAGTCATGTTTACAAAATAAATAAAATAAAAACCATAAGTCAAATAAAACAATAAACAATATTCCTTGTTGCACACACTGTAACAAATTAGGTCACACTAAAATAACATGCACAACCAAACACCTAAAATGGATTCCCAAAAAACTGTGAAGAAACTAACCAATCAGGACCCAAAAGAACTTGGGTACCTAAAGCTCATTGATTGATTGCACGGAAGCCTTAGAGCATCTAAATGGTACCTTGATAGTGGGTGCTCAAGGCACATAACAGGTAACAAGAAATTATTCTCTTATATCAAAAGTGAAGAAGGCACAGTAACTTATGGTGACAATGGAAAAGGGTCAGTAATTGGTTGTGGATCCATTGGAAGTCTAGATAGAACCCTCATAGAAGATGTTTTATGCATCAAAGGACTCAAGCACAATCTTATTAGCATCAGCCAGCTGTGCGACAAGGGTCATCAAATCAAGTTTCAAGAATCCAAATGTCTGATTATCAAGGATGGTGAAATTGTCTTCGAAGCCATTAGAGAAAAGAACTTGTATGTACTGCATTTAGAAGAACTAAAAGATCAAGATATTTGTCTAGCAGCTAGTAAAGATCAGAATGCTGAATTATGGCATAAAAGAATAGGCCATTGTAGCTTGGATGGAATAAGAAAGCTCATCAAGCATGATATAGTAGAAGGTCTGCCGAAGATAAATGAAAACTAGACAGTATTTGTGAACCTTGTGCAAAAGGAAAGCATGCAAAATCCTCCTTCAGATTAAAGACAGTAGTCACTACCTCCAAACCACTAGAACTACTACATATGGATTTGTTTGGACCAATGATGACCACCAGTCTAGGAGGAAAGAACTTTGGATTTGTTATAGTAGATGATTATTCAGATTCACATGGGTATCATTCTTGGAACACAAGATGACACATTTGAAAGTTTTGTAAAGTTCAGTAAGTAGTTCAAAAGGACACAAGTTTAGCATCATCAGTATTCGTTCAGATCATGGAGGAGAATTTCAAAACGACAAATTTACAGAATTTTGTGATGATCAAGGTATAAAACACAATTCTCTCAGCTCCTAGAACACCTCAGCAAAATGGAGTATCTGAGAGGAAGAATAGAACCTTGTTGGATATGGCTAGGACTATGCTATCTGAATATAACCTTCCAATATACTTCTGGGCAGAGGCTATAACACAGCATGTTACATTATAAATAGAGTAATGATCAGGTCAATCCTGAAGAAGATTGCATATGACTGTACAATTAAAAGAAACCCAAGATCAGCCACTTTAGAACATTTGGATGTCGATGCTTCATTCACAATAATGGTAAGAAAGATATAAGTAAGTTGGAACTCCAATCTGATGAAGGAATCTTCATGGGGTACACTTCTAAACCTAAAGGCTATAGAGTTTTTAATAAAAGTACTCTATTAATTGAACAAATCGTTCATGTTATCTTTGATAAGTCTAACCCTTCCTTGAGAAAGAAGTCAATAGTGATGATGAAAATGCAGAAAGTCTCTCCAAGAAAATGAAGGATACAACTATCAAGGATAATAAGATCCCCCTTGGAAGAACTACAACAAAAAGAAATTATTCATGATAATCTTCCAAAGGAATGGAGATATAGAAAGGATCACCCAAGGACAACATCATTGGAGATCCATCGGTTGGGGTAAGAACTAGAGGTAATGTTATTCCCTGTGATTATTTAGCATTTGTGTCTCAAATCAAGCCGAAGACAGTCAATGAAGCACTGTCTGATGAATCTTGGATTTAGCCATGCAAGATGAACTTAATCAGTTCAGGAGAAATCAAGTTTGGTTCCTTGTTCTGAGACCATCAGATCATCCTATGATTGGCACCAAATGGTGTTCAGAAACAAATTGGATGAAGCTGGTGTTATTACTAGAAACAAGGCTAGACTGGTTGCTCAAGGCTATTCCCAAGAGGAAGGCATAGATTTCGATGAAACCTATGCACCCGTGGCTAGACTAGAGGCTATTCGGATTCTACTTGCATATGCATGTGCACTAGATTTGAAACTCTATCAAATGGATAAAAAATCTGCATTTTTAAATGGTTATATAAAGGAGGAAGTTTATGTGGAACAACCTTCTGGCTTTGATGATTTAGAGTATCCAAATCATGTTTTCAAATTGCACAAAGCAATATATGGTTTAAAATAAGCACCTAGAGCATGGTACGAAAGACTTACTACATTTTTATTAAATCATGGCTTTATTAGAGGACAAGTAGACAGCACACTATTTATTAAGTCAAAAGTCAAAAATATATTACTTGTGCAAATCTATGGAGATGATATCATATTTGGATCTACTGATGAATCATTGTGCAAGTATTTTGAAAAGCTCATGCAGGGAGAATTTGAGATGAGCATGATGGGAGAGCTCAACTATTTCCTTGGATTACAAATCAAGCAAGGCAAAGAAGGTACACATATTTGTCAAGCAAAATACACCAAAGAATTGCTGAAGAAACTTGGATTCGACAATGCTAAACCGCTGTCCACTCCAATGAGCACATCCACCAGGTTAGACAGTGATAAGGAAGGTAAGAAAGTTGATCAAAAACTTTATAGAGGTATGATAGGGTCATTGCTTTACTTGACAGCCAGTAGACCTGATATTTTATTTAGTGTATGCATGTGTGCTAGATATCAGTCTGATCTAAAAGAATCCCATCTAATATCTGTTAAAAGGATTTATAGATATCTAGCTAAGACTCATGACCTAGGTCTATGGTATCCAAAATCATGTGAAATTAGTTTAATTGGATATTCTGATGCTGACTATGCTGGATGCAAGATAGATAGAAAAAGCACCAGTGGTGGTTGTCAATTTCTTGCAGGATGCTTGATTTCATGGTCTTCAAAGAAGCAAAATTCAACAGCACTATCAACGGCTGAAGTTGAGTACGTAGCTGCTGGGAGCTATTGCACTCAACTACTATGGAGCTATTGCACTCAACAGCTTGAAGACTATGGACTGCACATCAAGACCATTCCACTACTGTGTGACAACACAAGTATGATAAATCTCACGAAAAATCCAGTTCAGCACTCCATGATGAAACATATAGAGGTCAGATATCATTTTATTAGAGAACATGTAGTTAATGGTAACATTAATATTTCTTTCATATATACTTCAAATCAGTTAGCAGATATCTTTACAAAAGTCTTACCTGAAGAGAGATTTACGTCTCTTAGAAGGGAATTAGGCATGTGTAATTTGTAACAGATATGATTGCACGTAACTAAAATAATAAAAATTTCAGAATAATATTTATCCTTCCCACAGATTTAAGCAAATTCTTTATTGCTTGCGTCATAAACTGCTATGGGGTTTCAGTTTAATTCTTTATTATTTGCGTTATCTTCTCCTCTTTTGTCGTTATCTGTATTTATTACTCTACTTTTTCAAAAAGCGACTTTATGGCTTGCCGATAAATCCGAAATCCATGCCCCATCGATTTCCTCTTTCTATTATCTCCTTCGACTTGCCTGGAGCGAAAAACCCTTATCGATTCCAGAATCTCCGCAGTGTGGTTTCGAAGAACCTCTCTGTTCCCACTAAAATTTCTTGAGGGCTTCTGTTCCCTTCTTCCCCACGATTCTTTAGAAACTTCTCCTGTTCGATTCCATGGCCGCTTCTGGGAGTTCCGGCAGCGTAGGTGGTTACAGCGTCGCCTTCCTCACGGCGGAGCAACAGGAATGGTATGCAGCTGTCATGATCAAGCTTTGCGGAAACAAAGCAGTGGATATTACAGATTTAGAGAAGCATGGGATGCACAGTATTGTGGAAGCCATTGAGAGGATGAAGTGGACGTAGATGGTGACCGTCTCTGAACTAGGCTATCCAGACCTAGCAAAAGCATTCTACACTTATTTAAAATCAGAAGTAGATGGGACTCTCTCCTCCACTATAAAGGTACACCCATTCATATCACCTATGATATTTTGGAGAGGTTATTTGGCATATCTACAGTCGTCGCAGTGGGGTAGACACTGTTGATATTCATGCTAAGGGGTTAGGAATCATCGGAACAGAGTACATATTGAAAGATGAAAGATTGATATCAACCAGCTGAATGCATTCAACAGAATTCTTCACTTCATAGTCTGCCAGATTCTAGTGCCAAGAAGCGCCACATTCTCAACCTACCCAAAAGGCGATTCAGGCATGATGTTTTGGGCCATCCAGAATCAGGATATCAACATGGCTCAGGTGATTATTGAAAGAATGAAGTTTGCTGCAGACATGATCGGGGATAAGAAAAACAAGTTGGCAGTATCCCTTCCCTATGCTCATTTGCTTACAAAAATTTTCAAGCACTATGAAATTGATCTGAAGGGAGAAATGATGGAGACGATCGGCCAGCCTATTCGGTCCAGAAATTTAAAGAAAAGTGGTTTCTCTCTAGTGGGAAATGTTTGGACCAAGACCTCTGTGGCAGAAGGAGAGGCATCATTGGTGAAGCTTCTAAAATTCTAGTAGTCCAACAGGAAGAAGCAGTAGTCAGAATTGAAGAACCTGATGCAGTTGTAAGAAGGATAGAGGAAATAGCTCCTGAGCATATTGAGCCCGTTGGGCAATCCTCTGAAATTGAGACCCCCTCTACAGTTATTGCACCCACTATAGAAGAATCATTAGAGACTGTTGCTCATGTTGAGGGGGAGCAGGAGGAAACTCTCATGGAAGACATTCCAAATATTCTTGCTGCAGATGTTAGTGTGGAAGTTAGCCAAGAAGAAGCTATTCCAAAAGTTGTGGCACCAGGCCACACTGAAGATGTTCGAATGGAAGAAGCTCCAGCCCAGGGAGCCAGAGATTCAGGGGGAGCCTACTGGTAGTGCCTCTGCAGATCCATTCCAGGAAGGCATTGTTGAAGATGTTCAGATGATGATGATGATGATAATGTTGAACCAGCTATCAGCTCAGGTGGAAAGCAAAAGGGTGTTGCCTCCAAAATTCCTCTACTCACTAGGAAGACACACCACAGATCCAAAAAGAAGAAGAAGGTTCTTGTACACCTAAATCCAGTTATTGAAAGACTCAATGCACATGGAGAAATCTTGTGCTCTGTTCAGTCCGATATCTCTTCCATTTTTGTTAGTCAGAGCACTGGAGCTAAGGAGTTTGGAGCCGTTAAAGCTGAGCTCCAAGAAATGAGAAGTGAGCTGGGTTGCTTGAAGAAACTAGTGACAGATCTTTCAAACTTTGTGAGGGTGCAATTATCTATTCCTACCCCTCCTGCTCCCACTCAACCTGTATCAGAGGAACCAGTTGTTGGGCCATCTGGGCCAGTTGTTGAGGAATCAGGGCCACCAGGGCCAAGTGTTGAAGAGGATATCTGGTCACCAGGGCCTTCAGAAGAGGAAGTCAGTGTTGAACCACTCTTATATTTCACCCTTATATTTTGGTGATAACAAAACTTATGATTAATTAAATATTATTAATATATTTAATATCATGTCTCCTAATAAATATAAATTTATTGTACTATCGCTATGTGATTTGCACTAAAAAGATAAATCTATGTCTATTCAATATACATCGATTTCTGTTCACATGCCACATCGATTTCGCTTACACATCGACTTCGTAAGTGAAACATCAATTTCACACTCATACCAATTTGATCGTGTAACGATTCGGTAAGTTAAACAATGATTTGATCGCATAACGATTCGGTAAGTTAAATAACGATTTGATCGTTGTAACGATTTTATAAGTGAGCACATCGATTTGCCTCACACATCGATTTGATAAGTGAGAACATCGATTTGGTCTCACATCGATTTCATAAGAGAAACATCGATTTGACCAGAACATCAATTTGCTTTCTCTCAAACAACGAATTGATGGTAGTAACGATTCGATAAGTGAAACAACGATTGCTCATACATCGATTTGCCCATATTTATAATAATGATTTGCTTTCACTTAAACATCGATTTTGTCTAAACATCGACTTCATATAAACATCGATTTCCTTTATAGTCAGATGTTTCAAATGTGTTTAGCGCCTAATTAAAAGTCAAAAAGTTTCTGACAGGAGATCTTTTTGCTTATCTCTCTAGATCTCTTTTCCTGCCAACGAAAAGGAGGTTACTTACTACGTCTGGGTGGCAACAGGAACATAGAGGTATGAACCTTTTGACAGGAACACTCTTTTATCTAAACACTTTCTTCTATGTTTGCAGATCTCGTAGACCACAAAATATCAGAAGAAGAAAAGATGAGCAACGGTTAGAACTCCAACGGATCTATTCATAAGCCTCTCATATAAAAGATGAAGCAAGGCTGAAGAAGAAACATATAGAGCTTTCCTGAAGATCTTTGAAGGAGTGTACATCCTGTGAGGAACCTCAACTCCACATACACTCAAAGAAAGAGAGAAGAGCTCGAGACAAAATCTAGAGAAGCTTTTCATAGCAGAAGTCTTCAAAAGCTTTCAAGCCTTCCTCTCTTCACTCTCTCTCTATGGTCATTGTAAATCTGGGGAAGAGTCTGTGGCTGAGAGCTAGAGTTCTTAGTGTTCATCTTGTAATAGCTCTTGGTCTGTTCTTTCTTTTCTAAGAAAGATCCTTGTCCAGCTGTAGGACTGTATACAGTGTAGAACCTAGCTAGGGGTTTGTGCATCTAGCTGATCCGCACTAGGGTTTGTACCAGGAGGTTGGCTTCTTGACCTGTAAAAGAAGTGGGCTGCTCTTCTTGCCCGGGAAAGAGAAGAAGACTAGCTGGGGTACTGGGTTTTGTATTGTCCTTGAGGGGGACTGTACCCTTGGGTATAAAATCCCAAGAGATTGCTTGGGGACTGGATGTCACGCCCCGACGCGGAATATCGGAACGCGAGGCAGTTGCAAGTAAACGAATATAGAGCAGTACTAGACATCAAACCATTGCACAATGAATAATACTAAAGAAATTCTTCTCATTAATAATTTCCAATATCTAGTTACAACCACTAATATCAGAGCCAATCTATAAGGCCATATTACCTTGAAATAAGCAAAAGACAAAACTCAAACTTCTAACATAACTACTATAACTCAAACATAGCACTATGACACTAGGTGCTCATAACATCACTCCTGGTCGTTCTCGTCCTCTTGAGTGTATGGTTCATCCTCGGTCTCACCTGAGAACACAATGACAAATAACGAAGGGTGAGTGATAACGCCCAGTAGGACTTAAATCTCAATAGTCAAGCAGGTTTTAATAATTAATACATTGAAGGCAGAGTAACTAATGATAGAGCGAGAGAGTCAAGTAAAAGATAGCAAGATAGCACATGAATGAAATAGCACAACTTTCCAAATATAGCACAAGCGTCGAGTATAGCACAATTAGCAGGATGGCCATAGCACAAATAGCACAAAGTATAGCAATAGCACAACGAGTATAGTATAGCACTTTTTGTCAATAGACAACGAGAGAATATAGCACTTTTTGATTGTCATTTAGATAGTCAAGATAGATAGCACCCGAGTGTAATGCCAAACACTCTGATCATTTAACTCCCATGGGTACTAGCACTTTGGGGCGCACATCCAGGACCAGATCGAGCCCTTTATATATTGCCAGGCATTGGTTATATTATTTATCTTTAGACAATCAGTCAATGGCCAATAAAGAGTACCAAGAAATAGATGAGGTACTAGATGAATAGACGAGATAGTAGAGTGAACGTGATTAGATGAGCGAGTAGAGTATAGATGAGAGCTAGTGGACATTGCACGTAACACGTCAAGTAAACAGACGATAGTAACAGTTTCACAACACGCGCACTTGGTGTTGGCAGTCAGGTGGAACTCACGACCCTTCCACTGGCCATGTTAAGCACAGGTCCTGAGGTCCGGCGTGATTCAAGATAAGAGTGATCTTCTATATCCGTTTGGATCATGTTGATCCCTAAAGGGTATCATAGGTGTTAGGGTACAACCACTCGTCGACCATGTGGGAATCCATGGACAGAGGAGACTTACGGAGGCCTTGAACAAGGATTCACTAGTCCGGCAGAAGAAGTATCCAACGGAGAGCTCGTCCAAGTCAAGAGAGAGTGTGTATATAGAAACAAGTGCCCGACATTCTAGAGAAATTCTAGAACAGTGGAGCATCGATATCGGTATTCCCAAATCATTGCGAGGAAACGTAGACAAGTCTATTTAAAATATGGAATTTAATTACATAAATTACTAGATACATTATGAAGTTTTTTCATGCCAAATTAAGCCAAATTCGATGGTTCAAGTGTGTGCATGTGTCATGAAATTGTAGATAGAAAAAGATCATGTGCATGTATTTTATCACACATAATTCTTTAATTTATGACAAGTGTAATTTTCTATGTGTATGACTGTTAACATGTACAAGTACTGTAGAGAGTCAGAGCATCGAAAATTGGGGGTTTTCATGCAAAAACCCAGATCGCGACACACCCCAATAAGGGTCATGATGGGTCCCTGAGAACGTGACATGGGGTTGTACAGATCGCGACGGCCTTGTCAGTTCGGGCAGGCAGATCGCGACGGGGTCGCTTGAGGGTAGCGACGGGCTCGTCAGATCGGGCAGCAGATCGCGATGACAGGCCCTCTCGCGATCAAATCGTGATGGAAGGCTCTGTCGTGACGCCCAGTGAACACGGCCTATCAGGCCATCGCGTTCACAGGGTCTGCGCTCGAGTCCGACAGGAAAGACAGTGTATTGGATTGCGGGCCAACTTACCCTATTTGACATAGGGTGATTCAGAAAATCATATCTATTTGTACAGGCGATGAAAAATCATGAAACTAGTTGCGAATTTATCTAGACATGCATGGGTACTTACATTAATAGAAATTTGAAAACATACATGGTTTCAGCATGATTTAATCATGATACTTTATGAAGAACTTGGGACAGTACACAGTTAGGGTAAAAGAATTTTCTCGATGTAGGGTGGATGAAAATTAGGGCTTTCATGGGCAAAAGATGCCAACATCCATCAGTTCTTTCAGTAAAAATCTCATATCATGAGGAGAGTATGCATGAAGATATGAATTTAAGAAGAGGGTTCGGGGTCATGAAGTTCACAGAACTTTGAAAATTAAGAACCAAAGATTTGCTCGATGGAAAATATGGGACAAGAGGGCTTTGATTCTTGAGGTTTAGATCAACCTACAGACGAAATTGATTTAGTTTTGCTTATGAGAATGCCTACCTTGGTCGATTTCCTCTTCTAGGGCTAGATCTTGAAGAATGAGAGAGAGAGCTTGAGAGAGGCTTCTTCCCACAAAATCTCCTCCTCCTTGGCCTCTCCTCCTAGTCCAACAGGCCTTTGGTATGAGCTAGGGCCGGCCATAGGGGTTTAAGAGAGTATTTATGCTTCTCTCTTTCCATTTCCTATTTGGACTCTAATTCCCATTAATTCTAAATTTCCTATTTCCTCTCCCCTTTCTAAGCATGAGAACTTCTAATTGGGTTAGCAGGGAGCTAGATTCGTGTCCACGCATCTAGGGTAGGTTTAGGAATCCAAATCCAACTCAAACTTCTTATTAATACATTAATACCTCTTTTCTATTTAAGTAATAATTAAGTTACGAATTTAGGGTATTTTCTTATTATTCCCATTTTAAAAATCCTTATTTTGCCCACTAATTTTTAATGGGTCCATTTAACAAAGCCCATTATTCTTTTCATTTAATGGGTTTTATTAATTCTCTTTTATTTGATTCCTAATTGCTTTTATTTTATTATTATTAAATTTTTATTTTCTGAAAATTCATGTTGATATATCCTCCCCCTCTTAAAAGGAATTAGGTCCCCAAATTCATATGATCATCCAGAAGAGAATGTCTTACCGAAAAGATCGGGGTAGTTCTATCTGATGGTTCCTTCCAGTTCCCATGTGGCTTCTTCCACTCCGTGGTTATTCCATAAGACTTTAACCACGTGAATGGGACAGTTCCTAAGCCGTTGTACCTTCCATTCTAGTATCTTGACTGGCTTCTCTTCATATGTCACATCTTTGTTCAACACCAGCTTCTCGTGGCGAATGATGTGTGTAGGATCATATACATATTTCCTGAGCATGGAGACATGGAACACATTGTGTACATATGCCAGATCCGGTGGCAACACCAGTTGGTATGCAACCTCACCAATCCTTCCTGAGCATGGAGACATAGAACACATTGTGTACACATGCCAGATCCAGTGGCAACGCCAGTCGGTATGCAACCTTACCAATCCTTTCGCGTACTTCAAAAGGACCAATAAATCTAGGACTGAGCTTTCCTTTCACACCAAATCTTTGGATGCCACGAGTAGGTGACACCTTTAAGAATACATGATCACCGACTTGGAATTCTAAGTCTCGCCTTCTTTTGTCGGCATAGCTCTTTTTCTAGACTGAGCAATCTTAGGCGGTCTCTAATCACCTGAATGTCCTTTGTTGTTCGTTGTACCATATCCGGGCCTAGCCATTGTTGTTCTCCCACCTCATTCAAGCATGCAGGAGATCTACAATTTCTTCTTCCGTAAAGTGCTTCGAACGGTGCCATCTTAATACTCGCCTGGTAACTGTTGTTATAGAGAACTCAATGAGGGATAGGTGCTCGTTCCAATATCCTTGGAAGTCTATAGTGCAAGCTCTCAACATGTCTTCCACTATTTGGTTGGTTCTTCCAGTTTGCCTATCAGTTTGCGGATGAAAGGCGGTACTAAAATTGAGCTTAGTACCAAGCGCACCTTGCAGTCCCTTCCAAAAGTGAAATGTAAACCTTGGATCTCGATCCGAGACAATAGATGATGGGACGCCATGTAATCTTACAATCTCCTTGACATATAGGGCAGCTAGTACCTCCACCGACCACTTACTCTTTATAGGTAGAAATTGGCGGATTTGGTTAGTCAGTCCACAATGACTCATATGGTGTCGAGTTCACCACGAGTTTTGGGTAAACCCATGATGAAGTCCATGCCAATGCTTTCCCATTTCCATTCCGGAATATCTAGCGGTCTGAGTACACCAGCAGGGCGCAGATGTTCCGCTTTTACTTGTTGGAAAGTAAGGCAGTGTGTGGCATGTTCAGCTACCTCTCTCTTCATGTTCGGCCACTAAAATGTTCTCTTCATGTCTTGATACATTTTGGTACCTCCAGAATGAATAGTGTACTTTGTCTTGTGAGCTTCATCCATTAACCTTCTCTTCAATTCTTCATTATCAGGAATGCATGTCCTTCCTTGAAAGATAAGTCTTCCATCTTCGGTCATAGCAAAGTTCGGTCTTTCATTTAAGGTTTCCTTGATGAGAACCAAGAATGGATCGCTATCTTGTTGAGCTTTGATCTCTTCTATTAAGTCGGATTGAATCTTAATATTAGCAACCAAGACTCGATCATCCCTATGTTCAATATTTAAGTCTAACCTTACGAATTGTTCTAGTAGTTGCATCTCGCCAAGGACTAGACTTGAAACAGATGTCATCGGCTTTCTACTAAGAGCACCAGCCACGGTGTTTCCCTTGCCTGGATGGTATTGGATGTTGAAGTCGAAATCTTTTAGGTATTCTAACCATCTTCTTTGCCTCATGTTGAGTTCCTTCTGGGAGAATAAGTACTTCAGGCTTTTATGGTCTGAGTAGATAGTGACTTTTCACCATATAAGTAATGTCTCCAGATCTTCAAGGCGAAGACCACGGCAGCCAACTCAAGATCATGCACAGGGTAGTTGACTTCATGAGTCTTCATTGTCGGAAGAAGTAGGCGATGACTTTCTCCTTTTGCATCAATACACACCCTAGCCCAATTCCTGAGGCATCGGTGTAGACAGAGAAACCTTCTCCCTCTATTGGCAGAGCGAGAACAGGTGCCGAGGTAAGGTAGTCTTTAAGAGTTTGGAAACTTTTCTCACACTCTTTACTCCAGGAGTAGAGATTCTCCTTTCATGCAAGACGCGTGAGAGGAACGGCGATCTTTGAGAAGTCCTTGATGAACCGCCTATAGTAACCAGCCATCCTAAGAAGCTTCTGATCTCGATGACGTTGGTTGGTCTCTCTCAATTAGGTACAGCTTCAACTTTGGAGGGATCACAGAGATGCCATCCTTTGAGATGACATGGCCCAAGAAGGACACTTCTTCGAGCCAGAATTCATACTTGCTAAGCTTTGCGTATAGTTTGTTGTCTCGCAAGACTTGCAATGCAATCTTCAGGTGTTCTTCGTGCTCTTCTTTGGTCTTTGAATATATAAGGATATCGTCGATGAAGACGACCACGAACTTGTCAAGGTATGGCCGATATATGATGTTCATGAGTTGCATAAAGGCTGCAGGAGCATTGGTTAGACCAAAAGGCATAACGACGAATTCATAGTGTCCATACCTGCTCCTGAAAGCCGTTTTGAAGATCGTCATCCTTGATTCTCATTTGATGATAGCCAGATCGATGATCGATCTTGGAGAAATATTGCGCTCCAGATATTTGGTCGAATAGTTCATCGACCCTGGGCAATGGGTATTTGTTATTGATGGTGAGTTGATTGAGTTGATGATAGTCGATGCACAGCCTCATCGATCCATCTTTTTTCTTGACGAATAGCACAGGTGCTCCCCATGGGGAAGTACTTGGTCTGATGAACCCTTTCTCTAATAGCTCCATCAGTTGCGCCTTTAGTTCCTTGAGCTCGGAAGGTGACATCCGGTACGGTTGTCGTGATACCGGGGCAGCTCCAGGGATCAATTCAATGGCGAAGTTGACATCACGTTCTGGGGGAATCCCTGGCAGATCTTCAGAAAACACATCAGGGTAATCTGGACTATGTGGATGTCTTCTATCTTAGAACCCTTCTTTTCAACTACTACGGCCGCAAGGAAAGCAAAACAACCTTTCCTTATCATGTTGTGGACTTTTATGGCGGAGATTAGAGACATCCGTCTCTTATGTCTAATCCCAGATAATGCCAATTTAGGAAAGTCACTAAAGGTAACATTCCCTTCCTTACAGTCGACACTTTCCCCATATGTGGACAACTAGTCGGCTTCCAAAATTACATCATAGCCTTCCATGGGCATACATACCAGGTCGACTTTTAGGTAATGGTCTCCGATCATTACGTCGGTAGATGGAAAGTATTTGTTCAATTTCTCCTTTTCCCCTAGTGGCGTTGTGACAGAGAACTCACAACCCATAGATATAGGTTTTGTAGTAAGGGTATTAGCAAAGTGTTGAGATATAAATGAATGAGTTGCTCCATTATCAAATAAGACAAATGCTGATAAGGAGAAAACTTGTAGAGTACCTTCTACCATGCCACCTTCCTCAATGGGCTCTTCATTGTGCAGGGCTTGTAGTCGGCCCTATTTCTTAGGCGCATTAGGACGCCTCTCATTCTCTTTCAGTAGCGGGCACTTGGGAATGCGGTGCTCGTGACTTCCGCAGCGCAGACATGCGCCGACTTTCCTCCAGCATTCGTCAGCAGTGTGACCCGGCTTGTCACAATGCTTGTAGTTGCTTTTGGCTGGAGTGTTGGGTACGAAGACCTTGGGTTTTCTTTCTTGGTTGGACCCCTCTGTGATGTTGAAAGGACGTTTCTTGACATTGGTCGGCTTGGCAGATGATGGTCCAGAAGTCATTTCCTTTTTCACGAACTTCCCTTTGATACGGTCGGTGAAGTCCGTAGCATCTTCCAGCAGCTGAGCTTTCTTTACCATCTCGGCATAGGTCTAGATGTCAAGAGGTGCCAGTTGGGTAATGTATTGAGGCTTAAGGCCGTTAAGAAAGAACTTAGCCTTCATTCTCTCCATGTTCACCAGGTGTTCAGCATACCTTGCCAGTCTAGAGAATTGGGCCTCATACTCGGCCATTGTCAAGCTCCTCTGCTTAAGAGCGGCAAATTCTGCAGCCTTCCTTTCTTGCACCCACTCGAAGAAGTATTTGGAATTGAAGGCTTCTTTGAATTCGGCCCAAGTGAACTGACCATTCGCTCGGGTCGCTTCCACATACTCCCACCAAGCGCAGGCGTCCTTTTCAAGTTGAAATGTGGCTAGCAGCAGCTTATCCCCCGCTGCACATTGCATAACACGGAAGATTCTTTCCGTTTCTTTGAGCAAGTGCTCAGCTTCATCTGGATCCATGGATCCACTTAACCTAGGTGGGTTCAGACTCCGAAAGTTACGATGTAGGTTGCCTGCACCACCACGATTGCCATCTCCTTGGGTAGCTTGCACAATTGCGTGCGTCAGTTCGTGGATAGTCTGTTGCATGCCCCTTATTTGAGCACATTGTAACACCCCAAAAATTTAAAGTGTTAGAAAAATATGAATAATGTGGTTAATATACATTAGGATTGTCATTAAACTGAAATAATTGATATTTAGGTATGATTAGTGGTAACGTACGTTACCCCAATGTCGTACATAGAGGTGCGCGCTTCCACAGGGCGACACCGAAAAACGACAACGAAATAAAAATCCGAGAGCACCATAATTTCCATAAAAATGTGGAGAAGTCAGAAATGTAATTATCCAAATTTTTTGACGAGCGGATTTTGAGATTAAGTCGACGCGACCATTTTTCGGGTGATTTTTCACCTAGTGTAAAATAAAATCCAAAAATTAAATAAAAATCACCATAATTAGCAAAACCATAATATTAGCCTATGGTTGAAATTTCAATACAAAGGGACATCGTTTTGACATGTTTTCAGAAGGATCTTTGGACCATCCGAATTATGGTGTATTTACGGTTGGGATTTTTGTGGGTTTTAGTTGGGCGCCAACGTGTAAGGTTTAAGGGAGGCCAGCACACCTATTAGGAAGGTAACACGTGTTACCTATGTGTAACCACGAAATGGCTTGCATGGGCTACGTGTCTAGGTAAAAAACCAAATGGTTTTTACCATGACACCTTAGCTATTGACGCGTTGCGATCCATGGAGACCTTTGGGGTTATAATACACCCCAATATCCTTTATAACCATCTTTCTGAACCTTTCTCCCCTTATGCTGCTGCTGCTCTGTTGCAAGGTTTCTGAGTGGATGTCATAGCTGGAACCATTGTCTCTATGTTTGCACCCTTGTTCTTGCTCAAGCTGGTGCTGGAGCTGTTGCAGGGGATGTTGTGAGGCTAGCGAAACAGACCTGGGAGGATTCGGCTATTCTTTCTTTCCTGTTGGCTACTTCCTCAGCTGTTATACGTTGGGTTCTTTGGGAATTTAACATCAGGAGAAGGTTGTGCTAGTCATAAGGTAGGATTCAATTCCTAATCCTCTTCTTTTCCACTCTTGGATTGATTGTTTGAAGTGATCCTTATCATGTGTCTGTCATTCTTTAGTTCAGGAAATATGATCATGGGAGGATTCTCTTCCTAACCTTTCTTCGTTCCCCTGTTATTCCTCCTTGAATTGCTGGCTAATGGCATGTGGTACCTTAGCATGCTATTTTCAAATCTGATAAGTCAGGTGATTTTCAAATCTGAAGAAGTCATGCTATTGTCCAAAGCTTAGAGAGGTTGTCCATGGTAGAAACCAGACTTTCCCTCATTTTTAGTTAGTCCTTAAGCCATGGGAAGTTACACATTACTCCTTTTTCATTCCCTCAACTTGTTTAAAATCTGAAATCCTATCAGCTCCATGGTGTAGTGTAGACAGAACCAAAACGGTTCTTTCTTCTTCGTGAGATTGATTTATTGAGAGGCCATGGAAGTATCAAGTAAGTGTACTTGATAAGTAATGATGGAAGAAGAAGAAAGAAAGAAATTCAGGAGTATTACTCTTCCAGTAAATTCTCCTTTCAGTTTGTCTTCTTGATTGATCACCCATATGAACCATATCCCATGATTTATCCTTCACTCTCTTGCCATGTTAGCTTTATGTTTGTGGCTAAGATTATACTTGGATTAAGTCTTAATCATGTTAGGAGTGATAGAGGAACTTTGGAGAACCATTTAGAGTGGATTTTAATGCCTTTTTGAAAGCTCATACAGGACCTGTCGACAGACGAACTTCTTGTTATCGACAGGAACCTATTTCCAGAAACCAAAAAACCATCACTATTTGTTTCTGTCGACAGGCCCATAGCTTGCTGTCGACATGAACATACAGAACTGAAATTCCAGTTCTGGAAACCAGCCCCTGTCGACAGCAAGCTCTTTCCTGTCGACAGGTGCTGACAGTGTTATGTTTCCAGCACTTGTTTTGATCCATTCCTTGGTGCAAATTGTATCCAATTGTTCCAATAAAGCCCACCTAATTTTTATGTTTTTTACCACCTAAACACCTACTAAAACCAGTCATGTTAACCTTCTTTGTACCATGAATCATTTTTCTAAAGTTTCGAGCAAAATTGACCTTGAAGGACTATCAATTTCTGAAATCAGTAAGGAAACAAAGTTCCTTCACTCTTGTGTGTAAACTTTGAATGAACCTTTGTGTATCCTTGATTCATTACAATGATGAGTGTGTGATGATGACAAATTGAGAGTCTCAAACTCATTTAAAAATTATGCCTGGCAAATAAAGGGCTGGTTCAGTCCTGGGGGGGAGCGCTCGAATTATTCAGTGGCCGCGCGGGGGCGATGAGGACATCGTGGATGTTGGCATGCATCAGTTCGTGCTTGATTAGTCATCATATCATGCTTGTGTGTGTGATAATGTGTTTTATTCTGAATTCAAGTTTCATCCTGAGTTATTGATCTTGCTTCCAAAATTATTCTTGTCCAATATGTTTTATCGAATTATCTTGCTTATTCATTTTCTTGAACACTCCATGTCAGAAATCTATACTTGTCTTACCTTGAATATATGCATTTGAATCCTTTTGAAGTAGAGGAATTGATTTCTACTGGGCTAGTTAGCTCATTCAATTTACCATTTTCAGGTGAACCAAATGACGAGGAAGCTTAAGGGGTTTTGTCTGCTGAGTGGACCACCCTATGTGAAGAAATGTTGTTATCTTTTTTTCTTTTTTTTTTTTGTAGTTTAGTTGAAATGTGATAAGTTACAGTTACTTTTACTTGCTCCTCATTTAGACTATAATGAGGAGTATTATGTAATAACTTCCGCGGATCTAGTTGTTTATGAACAAACTTTATGTTACTTGTCTTGTAATAATTATCTGTCATATTCAGTAAATGGAATTTTGCTAGGACGTGATAGATTAAATTGGTATCAGAGCTTTAGTTCGATAAACCTAGGAATAACCAGTGAGTTGGGGTAGAAACATGGGACTAGTTAGCATGATCTCGTAATTATATACATACTTAACATGATATCTGTTTCAGTATGGATATGAATGCCAAGAGAAGTTGGTGGCAACTTTGGAGATGCTTCGTCAAGATATTGAGTTATATGCTCAGGCGCAGCAGAAAACTAATGTGCAAATTAAGGAAGAAGTACTTAATTTGACTGTGGGAGCCTTCTTTGCTGGCAATCCACGTGCTTCCCTTGACGTAATGACTCAAGTCATGTATAGGCTGGATAATCTCAAGCTGGGGCACGATATGTTGCTTCACCAATTTGAAGGGTATTGGGAAGCTTTAACGGATGCGGCAAGGGAATTGTACCACGGAGCCGGAGAACCACAACCGCCAGTGGAGCCTTATAGACCTGACCCAGAACTAGAAAGGACTTAGATAACTTGTCCTTCTTTTGTAAACCTCTCCTTTTGTGTAAATGTTAGTTGTATATATGAACTCCCATGCGTATGGGAAGTGAGAGGTTAATGAAGTATGTTTTGTAATATGGAAAGTTTGAAGGAGGAGACTGTAATGACGTAGTTGTGGGTTGTAATGACATGCTATGATGCACTTAGTTGACTAATGAATGGAAATGGAGTGTTATGTGAATTTGAAATGTGTATGTGATGAATGCAAGTTTGGGAGGATTGTGAAATTAATGTATGTCTTACTGAATGTTTCAGATAATTTCATAATTTTGTCATGGACGGAGGTGACGCCAATTTAAGGAAAATGGAAAGTTTGATACATGACTTGACCCAAGTGATGAGGACTGTAGCCAGGAATAACAACCATAATGGGACAAGTCTATTCAGGGATTTCCGAAGCTTAGATCCTCCGAGATTTGCAGGAAGTACAGACCCGGATGAGGCCGAAAATTGGTTAAGGGATATTGAAAGGATATTTGGAGTAATTAATGCACTGAGGAAGAGAAGATCCGGTTGGTGACTTTCCAGTTGGAATGAGATGCTAGAGCATGGTGGGACACCGTGACATCCACATTGGAAGATCCAACTCAAATTAGTTGGGATGAATTTGTAGAGTTGTTTAATGACCAGTATTTCTCGGAAGTAGTCCAGGAAAAGAAAGCCACTGAATTTGCTAGTCTGAAACAGCTAAGAATGTCAGTGTCTGAATATGAGGCTCAGTTTGCTCGATTATCCAAGTATGCTCCACATCTCATAACCACAGATAAGCTAAAAGCCAAAGGTTCATGAATGGACTACATCCTATTTACATTATGTAGTTAACTTCACACCTGATCACTTCGTATTCGGAGATGGTCAAAAGAGCTTTGGCTTTGGAAGCTGCTGATGAGATGGTGGATAAAATTAAGGGAAGGTCAAGAGAAGGATCTTCGGATCGAAAGAGAAAGTTTGAGTCGGGAAATGCCCCGAAAGTGCAGCAAGCTGGGAAGAAGACTGGGAAAGCTCCAAGTGGAAGTGAGGAGGTGTGTAAGGATTGTCATGTTAGTGGACATAAGTGGAGGTTTGTTGGCGTAGGTTGGGAGCATGTCTTAAGTGTGGAAGCACTCAGCATCGAATTTTAGAGTGTCCGATGATCAAGAATGTGTCGGCCAAACCAAATCCCAAGCGAGGCAAGCAAGGCAAGGGAGAATACAAGCTATTCAAGAGATAGAGCCTGAATCTCCGCAAGAAGGCGGACTGATTGAAGGTACACTAATAATAAACTCAAAGCCTGCACATGTATTGTTTGATTCAGGAGCTACGCACTCCTTTATTAGTTATAATTTTGCTAAATCTTTGGAAATGCAACCAGTCCTATTGTCTACACAATTGGAATGGCAACTCCTTTGAGTGAAGGTAAAAAGTTTAGGGAGTATTACCCTAATAGTCAGATTCTATTTGAAGGACACAACTTATATGGTGATTTGATATGTTTGGAAATGTGGGATTATGATGTAATCCTCGGGATGGATTAGTTATCTAAATACCATGTCATTTTAGATTGCCAATTAAGGCGGGTCACATTTCCAGGAAGGAAATTTGTCTATAACTTTTGATAAACCCTACATTAACAAATACCAATAATTTCAGCAGTAAAGGCTTGCAAGCTAGTACAGAAGGGTTGTCAAGGGTATCTGGCTTCTGTGACTCTATTAAATCAGAACATTGCGGGATTGGAAGATATTCCAATAGTAAGGGAATTTCTTGATGTATTCCCTGAAGAATTACCTGGTATACCACCTAGCAGAGAGGTAAATTTTTCAATTGAATTGATACCAGGAGCTACACCAGTATCAAGAACACCGTATAGAATGTCGATGGAGAATTAAAAGAACTGAAAAGGTAGTTGTTGGAATTGATAGAAAAAGGATTTATTAGACCTAGTACCTCACCCTGGGGTGCTCCGGTGTTATTTGTTAAAAAATAAGGATGGATCTATGCGATTATGCATAGATTATCGATAGTTACCATTGACTATAAACAACAAATACCCACTTCCAAGAATTGACGATCTATTTGATCAACTGTCTAGAGCTCAATGTTTCTCTAAGATTGATTTAAGATCAGGATATCATCAACTCAGAATTCAAGAGCAGGATATTTACAAAACGCTTTCCGAACAAGATATGGGCACTACGATTTGTAGTGATGCCATTTGGATTAACTAATGCACCTGCCGCATTTATGCGTCTCATGAATGATGTGTTCAGGACTTATTGGATCATTTGTGGTTGTGTTTATTGATGATATATTGATTTATTCTAAGAGCATAGAAGAACACGAGACACATTTACGGATTACTTTGCAACTATTATGAGATCACAAGCTATATGCAAAGTTTAGTAAATGTGAATTTTGGATGAAGCAAGTGATGTTTTTGGGACACATTATTTCAAAAGAAGGATTGTCTGTGGACTCTTTGAAGATTGAGACCATACAAAATGGGAGCAACCAAAGAACCTTACTGAGGTTAGAAGCTTCTTGGGTATGGCAAGTTATTACTGGCGGTTTGTCCAGAATTTGCTAGAATTGCCTCGCCCCTCACACCATTGACCAGAAAAGGAACTGTATTTGCATGGAGTGAGAAGTGCGAGCAAGCATTTCAGTTATTAAAGGAATGTTTATCATCAGCACCAATTCTAGCTTTGCCGGTAGAGGGAAAATTATTTGAGGTTTATACCTATGCTTCGAGTGTTGGACTAGGATGTGTATTGGTGCAAGAAAGAAGAGTTATTGCTTATGCATCAAGACAATTAAAGGCTCATGAAAAGAATTACCCAGTGCATGATTTGGAATTAGCTGCTGTAGTTTTTGCTCTTAAGCGTTGGAGACACTACTTGTATGATAATCAATTCATAGTGTACTCCGATCATAAGAGTCTCAAATATTTGTTTTCACAAAAAGAATTGAATATGAGATAGAGAAGGTAGATGGAGTATATTAAAGATTATGATTTCAAATTGAATACCATCCAGGAAAAGGAAACACCGTGGCAGATGCACTTAGCAGAAACCCTATAGCTAAAGTATGCCAATTACAAGTAAAGGAATGGAGATTGCTAGAGGATTTTCCACCTTGAGCATAAAAGTTAAAACTCATGAAGAAGGGTTGTAATTAATAACTTGGCAATTCAATCAGATTTGATAAAACAATTGGAGAGCAGCAGAATAATGATCCTATATTGGCAGAGATCCAAGAAAAGTTAACTTTCAGACTTGATTTTAATGAGGATTCTCATGGAAATCTTCGATTCCGAGACTGGTTATGTGTGCCGGATACCGAGATCAAAAAGTAAATTTTAGAAGAAGCTCACCGGTCACATTACACCATTCATCCTGGAGCTGTCAAAATGTATCAAGATTTAAAGAAACATTTTGGTGGTGCAATATGAAGAAAGACATTGTGGATTTCATAACAAGATGCTTAACGTGTCAGAAAGTTAAAGCTGAACATCAAAACTAGCAGGGAAGTTAAAACCATTAGAAGTGCCAGAGTGGAAATGGGACAGTATCGGTATGGATTTTATTGTAGGATTACCCCGACACGAAGTGGCTTTGATGCCATATGGTAATCATTGACCGACTTACTAAGTCAGCTCATTTTCTAGCAATCAAAACGAGATGGTCAGTGGTGTCTTAGCCGCAGTTTACATGAAAGAAATTGTTCGATTACATGGAATTTCGAAGACATAGTGTCTGACAGGGACACAAGATTCACCTCACATTTCTGGAGAGAACTACAAGGTGCTATGGGGACTAAGTTAAAATTTAGCACAGCATTTCATCCTCAGACTGATGGACAAACAGAACAAGTGAATCAAGTTATCGAAGATATGTGCCGAGCTTGTATATTGGAGTTTGGAAATGACTGGAACACCATTTAGCAATTATGGAATTTGCCTATAATAATAGTTACCTGTCTACTATTCAAATGGCACCATTTGAAGCCTTATACGGTCGCCAGTGTAGATCACCACTGTGTTGGGTGAACTAAAAGAATCACATATTCTTGGGCCTGAAATGATTCAAGAAACCACAGAAATTATCAAATTAGTGCAAGACAGAATGAAGCTGCCCAAGACCGATAGAAAAGCTATGCTGATCGTCGAAGAAGGGATTGGAGTTTCAAGAAGGAGAACATGTATTTCTTAAAGTCTCTCCTCGACGTGGAATTAGAAGATTTGGAATCAAAGGAAAATTGAGTGCAAGATACATTGGACCATTTGAGATATTAAAAGAATTGGAGAAGTAACGTATCAATTGGAACTTCCACCACAGTTGTCTACCATACATGATATTTTCCACGTGTCAATGCTAAGAAAATATGTTTACGATCCGGAACACGTTATTGAATATCAAGATCTGGCGATACAAGAAAACTTAGCATACGAGGAAAGACCTATACAAATTCTTGACCGGAAAATCAAGCAACTTCGAAACAAAGAAGTTCCTTTGTTGAAGATTCAATGGAATAAATGTGGACAAGAAGAGGCAACGTGGGAACTTGAAGACGCCATCAGAACTAAATACCCGGAATTGTTTACAAGTTAGTATTCATACCTTTGTGTTATTAAATTTGGAGAATCAAATCTCTGTTAGTAGGGGAGAGTTGTAACACCCCAAAAATTTAAAGTGCTAGAAAAATATGAATAATGTGGTTAATATACATTAGAATTGTAATTAAACTGAAATAATTGATATTTAGGTATGATTAGTGGTAACGTACGTTACCCTAATGTCGTACATAGAGGTGCGCGCTTCCACAGGGCAACACCGGAAAACGACAACGAAATAAAAATCCGAGAGCACCATAATTTCCAGAAAAATGTGGAGAAGTCAGAAATGTAATTATCCAAATTTTTCGACGTGCGGATTTTGAGATTCAGTCGACACGACTATTTTTCGGGATTTTTCACCTAGTGTAAAATAAAATCCAAAAATTAAATAAAAATCACCATAATTAGCAAAACCATAATATTAGCCTATGGTTGAAATTTCAATACAAACGGACATTGTTTGGACATGTTTTCAGAAGGATCTTTGGACCAGCCGAATTATGGTGTATTTACGGTTGGGATTTTGTGTGTTTTAGCTGGCGCCTACATGTAAGGTTAAGGGAGGCCAGCACACCTATTAGGGAAGGTAACACGTTAGTTACCTATGTGTAACCACGAAATGGCTTGCATGGGCTACGTGTCTAGATAAAAAAAACCAAATGGTTTTTACCATGACACCTTAGCTATTGACGTGTTGCGATGCATGGAGACCTTGGGGTTATAAATACACCCCAATATCCTTTGTAACCATCTTTCTAACCTTTCTCCCATTATGCTGCTGCTCTGTTGCAAGGTTTCTGAGTGGATGTCATAACTGGAACCATTGTCTCTATGTTTGCACCCTTGTTCTTGCTCAAGCTGGTGCTGGAGCTGTTGCAGGGGATGTTGTGAGGCTAGCGAAACAGACCTGGGAGGATTCGGCTATTCTTTCTTTCTTGTTGGCTACTTCCTCAGCTGTTATACGTTGGGTTCTTTGGAATTTAACATCAGGAGAAGGTTGTGCTAGTCATAAGGTAGGATTCAATTCCTAATCCTCTTCTTTTCCACTCTTGGATTGATTGTTTGAAGTGATCCTTATCATGTGTCTGTCATTCTTAGTTCAGGAAATATGATCATGGGAGGATTCTCTTCCTAACCTTTCTTCGTTCCCCTGTTATTCCTCCTTGAATTGCTGGTTAATGGTATGTGGTACCTTAGCATGCTATTTTCAAATCTGATAAGTCAAGTGATTTTCAAATCTGAAGAAGTCATGCTATTGTCCAAAGCTTAGAGAGGTTGTCCATGGTAGAAACCAGACTTTTCCTCATATTTAGTTAGTCCTTAAGCCATGGGAAGTTACACATTACTCCTTTTTCATTCCCTCAACCTGTTTAAAATCTGAAATCCTATCGGTTCCATGGTGTAGTGTAGACAGAACCAAAACGGTTTTCTTTCTTCTTCGTGAGATTGATTCATTGAGAGGCCATGGAAGTCTCAAGTAAGTGTACTTGATAAGTAATGAATGGAAGAAGAAGAAAGAAAGAAATTCAGGAGTATTACTCTTCCAGTAAATTCTCCTTTCAGTTTGTCTTCTTGATTGATCACCCATATGAACCATATCCCATGATTTATCCTTCACCCTCTTGTCATGTTAGCTTTATGTTTATGGCTAAGATTATACTTGGATTAAGTCTTAATCATGTTAGGAGTGATAGAGGAACTTTGGAGAACTATTAGAATGGATTTTAATGCCTTTTTGAAAGCTCATACAAGACCTGTCGACAGACGAACTTCTTGCTGTCGACAGGAACCTATTTCCTGAAACCAAAAAACCATCACTGTGTGTTGCTGTCGACAGGCCCATAGCTTGCTGTCGACAGAACATACAGAACTGAAATTCTAGTTCTAGAAACCAGCCCCTGTCGACAGCAAGCTCTTGCCTGTCGATAGGTGCTGACAGTGTTATGTTTCCAGCACTTGTTTTGATCCATTCCTTGGTGCAAATTGTATCCATTGTTCCATCAATAGCCCACCTAAGTTTTTATGTTTTTTACCACCTAAACACCTACTAAAACCAGTCATGTTAACCTTCTTTGTACCATGAATCATTTTTCTAAAGTTTCGAGCAAAATTGACCATGAAGGACTATCAATTTCTGAAATCAGTAAGGAAACAAAGTTCCTTCACTCTTGTATGTAAACTTTGAATGAACCTTTGTGTATCCTTGATTCATTACAATGATGAGTGTGTGATGATGACAAATTGAGAGTCTCGGACTCATTTAGAAATTATGCCTGGCAAATAAAGGGCTGGTTCAGTCCTGGGGGGGAGCGCCCGAATTCGTAAGTGGCCGCGCGGGGGCGATGAGGACATCGTGGATGTTAGCATGCTCAGTTCGTGCTTGATTAGTCATCATATCATGCTTGTGTGTGTGATAATGTGTTTGATTCTGAATTCAAGTTTCATCCTGAGTTATTGATCTTGCTTCCAAAATTGTTCTTGTCCAATATGTGTTATCGAATTATCTTGCTTATTCATTTTCTTGACACTCCATGTCAGAAATCTATACTTGTCTTACCTTGAATATATGCATTTGAATCCTTTTGAAGTAGAGGAATTGATTTCTACTAGGCTAGTTAGCTCATTCAATTTACCATTTTCAGGTGAACCAAATGACGAGGAAGCTTAAGGGGTTTTGTGTGCTGAGTGGACCACCCTATGTGAAGAAATGCTGTTATCTTTTCTTTTCTTTTTTTTGTAGTTCAATTGAAATGCGATAAAGTTACAATTACTTTTACTTGCTCCTCATTTAGACTATAATGAGGAGTATTATGTAATAACTTCCGCGGATCTAGTTGTTTATGAACAAACTTTATATTACTTGTCTTGTAATAATTATCTGTCATATTCAGTAAATGGAATTTTGCTAGGACATGACACACGTTCAGCAATCATCTTTGTTGCTTAGTTCCTACGAAAATAACATATTGTCATGATATTGATGTGAAATTTAATTCAGGCGTGTGTGAGTTCATTTTAGCTAGTTACCCATGGGTCTAACCACAACTCACATAGGTAGGATAATTGACTCTGGTCAAGGCAGGTTAACCTAGATCATCATATACTTAAGAATACCTAGGCTCTAATACCAAAAAATGTCACGCTCCCACGCGGAATATCGGAACGTGAGGCAGTTGCAAGTAATGGGTATAGAGCGAGTACTAGACATCAACACCATTGCACATGAATAATACTAAAGAGATTCTTCTGATTAATATTTTCAATGTCTAGTTACAACCACTAATATCAAAGCCAATCTATAGGGCCTAATTACATTGAAATAAGCAAAAAACAAAACTCAAACTTCTAACATAACTACTATAACTCTAACATAGCACTAAGACACTAGGGTGATCATAACATCACTCCTGGTCATTCCCGTCCTCTTGAGTGTATGGTTCATCCTCGGTCTCACCTGAGAACACAACGACAAATAACGAAGGGTGAGCGATAACGCCCAGTAAGACTTAAATCTCAATAGTCAAGCAGCTTTAAATAATTAATGCATTGAAGGCAGAGTAACTAATGAAGAGAGAGAGTCAGTAAAAGATAGCAGGATAGCACGTGAATAAAATAGCACAACTTTCCAATATAGAACAAGCGTCGAGATAGCACAATTAGCAGGATGGCCATAGCACAAATAGCACAATGTATAGCAATAGCACAACGAGTATAGTATAGCACTTTTTGTCATAGACAATGAGAGAATATAGCACTTTTTTATGTCATTTAGATAGTCGAGATAGATAGCACTGAGTGTAATGCCAAACACTCTGATCATTTAACTCCCATGGGCACTAGCACTTTCGGGTGCACATCCCAGGACCAGATCGGGCCCTTTATATATTGCCAGGCATTGGTTATATTGTTTATCTTTAGACAATCAGTCAATGGTCAATAAAGAGTACCAAGAAATAGATGAGGGTACTAGATGAATAGATGAGATAGTAGAGTGAACGTGATTAGACGAGCGAGTAGAGTATAGATGAGAGCTAGTGGACATTGCATGTAACACGTCGAGTAAACAGGCAATAGTAACAGTTTCACAACACGCACACTTGGTGTTGGCAGTCAGGTGGAACTCGCGAACCTTTCACTGGCCATGTTAAGCACAGGTCCAGAGGTTCGGCGTGATTCAGATAAGAGTGATCTTCTAATAGCCGTTTGGATCATGTTGATCCCTAAAGGGTATCATAGGTGTTAGGGTATGACAAGTGTAATATTCTGTGTATGACTGTTAACAATTGTACAAGCACTATAGAGAGTCAGATTATCGAAAATTGGGGGTTTTCATGCAAAAACCCAGATCGCGACGCACCCCATTAGGGTCACGACGGGGTTAACTGAGAACGCGACATGGGCTTGTACAGATCGCGACGGCCTTGTCAGTTCGGGCAGGCAGATCGCGACGGGGTCGCTTAAGGGTCGCGACGGGCTCGTCAGATCGGGCAATAGATCGCGACGATAGGCCCTGTCGTGATCAATCATGACGGAAGGCTCTGTCATGATGGCCCATTGAACATGCCTATCAAGCCATCGTGTTCACAGGGTTTGCGCCCGAGTTCGACAGGGAAAGAACAGTGTATTGGATTGCAGGCCAGGCTTACCCTATTTGACACAGGGTGATTCAAAAACTCATATCTATTTGTACAGGTGATGAAAATCATGAAACTAGTTGCGAATTGATCTAGACATGCATGGGTACTTACAGTAAATAGAAATTTCAAAACATACATGGTTTCATGGTTTAATCATGATACTTTACGAAGAACTTGGGATAGTACACAGTTAGAGTAAAGATTTAATTCTCGATGTAGGGTGGATGAAAATTAGGGCTTTTAGGGGAAAAGATGTCTAACATCCATCAGTTCTTTCAGTAAAAATCTCACATCATGAGGACGAGTATGCATGAAGATATGAATTTAAGAAGAGGGTTCAGGGTCATGAAGTTCACAGAACTTTGAAATTAAGAAAAAAAGATTTGCTCGATGGAAAAATATGAGATAAGAGGGCTTTGATTCTTGAGGTTTAGATCAACCTATAGACGAAATTGATTTTGTTTTTCTCGTGAGAATGCCTACCTTTGGTCAATTTCCTCTTCTAGGGCTAGATCTTAAAGAACGAGAGAGAGAGAGCTTGAGAGAGGCTTCTTCCCACGAAATCTCCTCCTCCTTGGCCTCTCCTCCTGGTCCAGCAAGCCTTTGGTACGAGCTAGGGCCGGCCTTGGGGGTTCTAAGAGAGTATTTATGCTTTCTCTCTTTCCATTTCTTATTTGGACTCTAATTCCCATTAATTCTGAATGTCCTATTTCCTCTCCCCTTTCTAAGCATGAGACTTCTAATTGGGTTAGGAGGGGCTAGATTCGTGGCCAAGCATCTAGGGTAGGTTTAGGAATCCAAATCCAACTCAAACTCTTATTTAATGCATTAATAACTCTTTTCTATTTAAGTAATATTAAGTTGCGAATTTAGGGTATTTTCCTATTATTCCCCTTTTAAAAATCCTTATTTTGGCCCACTAATTTCTATGGGTCCATTTAACAAAGCCCATTACTTCTTTTCATATAATGAATTTTATTTAATTCTCTTTTATTTTATTTTATAATTACTTTTATTTTATTTTTATTAATTTTTATTTTTCGAAAAATCCAGGTTGCTACACTGGACGTAGGACTTCCACATGGGAAGGGCCAACCAGGATAAATTCCTTGTGTCCTCTGTGTGATTGTTTATTTGCTTCCGCACTGTTACTCTCTATCACACTCAACTAACGAAACTTTCAAGTGTTAATTTTCTGTGTTTATGTTCTATTTCAGATTTCAGAAAAACCTTCTCACCCCCCCCCCCCTAGGTTAGCTGCTGTCGTACCAAAAGAGGCTAACAAGTGGTATCAGAGCGAGGTTTTCTGATCAATCAAGAAGATCCAACGATCTTAGAGAAGATCCATGGCAGCTCATGGATTTGCTGAAGGTCAATCCGTCATCAGACCTCCACTCTTCGATGGAGAGGATTACCAATACTGGAAAATGAGAGAATGCTTTGTTCTTTGAGGCACAGACTTTGATCTGTGGCAGGTAATAGAGGTAGGTGATTTTGTTACTATTCCTGCTGAAGGTCCTACTGCCATTACAGCAGCAGATAAAAGTAAATTATCTCTAAACTTTAAAGCAAAGAACTATTTATGTTGTGCCTTATCTAAATAGAATTCAATAAAGTATCCGCATGTAAATCTGCTAAAGATATGTGGGACAAACTGAAGCTCACATATGAAGGAATACCCATTACGGCTGAAGTACCTACTGCTCAGTTGAGGAAAATCCAGAAACTCCTCAAGATGAAATCATTCTTATTCTAAAGAAGACATTGATGGTCAAGTGCTTAAAGAAACAAGACAGGAAGCTATAACTCCATCTTCTCCAACTGTCACCATTTAAGGGGAGCAACAAGAAGCACCTTAGGAAGTTATCCTTCCACATGAAGAAGAAGATGTAAAGGAGGACCTCAGATTGAGAGGGAGCCTCATATCTTTTTCAAAAGGATATCTCTGAAGAATAAGCGTTAAAGAAGCTTCTGATGAAGAAGAAGCTGAGGATAAGGCTCATAAATTCCAAGTAACACCTCAGGAGACACCTTCAGTGAACAACTCCTCAGGTAGCTTCAACATTAAAGAAGAAAATGTCTATCTACTCTTGATGAACAAAAGAAAAAGGCATTCAAATGGGTATGGTTAGAGGATGCTCATAACATCCGATTGGTGACTACCAACTCTTCACTTCATTCCAATCTGAAGAGGAAGTAGTCATCCTTTAGTTTTAGTTTCTGTTTTTAAACTTAATTTATGTTTGTTATATTCAGAAAACTTCAATGCTATTAACAATGTTTGCAAGCTTTTCCTAAGATCTATGCAGATAAAAATCTTGAAGACTTGACAACAACCAGTCACAAGACGACTCAGAGATCAATAGTCGACACACCAAGAAACACCTGTCGACAGCAAGTGAAGAATCCTCAAGAGGACCCTCTTTGTCAGGGGGAGCCTTATGCGTAGGGGGAGAAACACTCAGGGGGAGTATACACTAAGGGGGAGTTATTCATTAATGTCAATCATTGTTGAACCCCTCAATGGTAAGAATTTTCAAAGGGAGCGATGCATGGTAAGATCCTTCCTTTTGGTTAGTGACAAAAAGGGGGAGAGTATGCATTATCTATGAATTTTCTGTATGCTTTAAGTATTTTCGTCAGAAAATTCTCATAAATTTTGTCATCACCAAAAGGGGAGATTGTTGAACCACTCTTATATTTCACCCTTATATTTTGGTGATAACAATATATTTTGGTGATAAAAAATTATGATTAATTAAATATTATTAATATATTTAATATCATGTTATCCTAATAAATTAATTTATTGTACTATCGCTGTGTAATTTGCACTGAAAAGATAAATCGATGTCTATTCAATATACATCGATTTCTGTTCACAGTGCCACATCGATTTCGCTTACACATCAACTTCGTAAGTGAAACATTGATTTCGCACTCATACCGATTTGATCGTGTAACGATTCAGTAAGTTAAACAACGATTGATCGCATAATGATTCGGTAAGTTAAACAACGATTTGATCGCTGTAACGATTTCATAAGTGAGCACATCGATTTGCCTCACACATCGATTTGATAAGTGAGAATTGTTGCCCAGCTAGCAAGCCCAGAGGGGGGTGAATGGGATTCTTTAAATTCGATTATCTAAACCTGCCAACAAAAAGATCAACACAAGAGACTACGATCGATTGTTAGTGTTAATAGTATAGAAGATAACAAGCACACAGAAGCAAGCACACTGCACAAGAATTTTTATCCTGGTTCGGACCTCCTCTCCACAGGAGTCCTACGTCCAGTCCCTGAGCAACAACTCAGGATACCACTACCCAAGGGTACAGTCCCCCTCAAGGACACTTACACATCTAGCCACAGCTGGCCGTCTCTTCTCAACTAGAAGAGGTACAATACACCCTGAACCTCAGGTCTTCCTTCTATTCGAAGGGAACGCAACCACCTGTCAACTACAGGTCCTCTCTTCAACCTAGAAGAAGAACAACACAACAAAGTGTTGAAGAGAAGGACAAGCCCCTAGACCAAGCTAATAGAACAGTGCTTGATCTGAAGCAAGAACTGAGAGAAGGAGTGTAAGGCCTTGATTTTTCATCTTTAGATGATTTCTTTGTATGTATAAATGTATGCCATCTATGTATAAACTTCATTGTGCATAGTACTTACTTGTTTACATTGCATGAATAAGTATTATTTTAATGTGTGCATTGTAGATTTATATATATATATATAATATATATATATATATATATATATATATGTGTGTGTGTGTGTGTGTGTGTGTGTGGGTGTGTGTGGAACCCCATCTCCGGCCAGAGCTAACCTTTTGGCTCTTGAGTCAAACCCTAGTTCTTGGTGCGAAAAACCCCATCTTTGAGTTCTGAAATCCGGTGACTGGAGGCTTCATCCGGTGTTCTACAATGACTGGGAGGACTCTGAACAACCGGGAACGACTTCCCCACACTGGTGTGCAGAGGAGATCAACACAGAATCCGGATCGAGAGAGTTTTAAGGACTCTTTGGCTCGGGCCGAGGAGGGCTCTCCGACTTAATCAGTCGATTGGAGATTTTATCCAAGGCATGTAAACCTTTCACATCACTCTTACATACGTCTAGTAGGTCCTAGGTATTTTCTGGAATTTTATTCGTGTCCTGGAACCCCAATTTCACAAGATTGTACGTTCAGTCGTGTTTGCACAGACAGGAACTTAACGGCAGGATCCCTTGCGTTAGATCTTGAGTTGGCGGCAACCTTTGTTGCCGTAACCTGATAGACGACCACATGCATGCCGTCAAGTTCGCCAGACTGCAACAGTGTGCATGTCTGACCTATATGACCATTTTTCGGATTTCTACGTATGAGGATATAATGTAAAAGTCATATGCTATATAATACCATTATTGGATCATTCTGTGCAAATTTTATGAATTTCTATGGAATACCCTATTTATCTAAAATTTCTGAATTGCATGTTAAAAAGGTTTTAATCTCGTAAAATTTCGTTTGTGAAATCTGTGTGGAATCCAAGTGTCATAAAATTTTTGTGCCAGAGTTTAGGGGATTCAGTTCATGCTATAGAAATTTGGGAAAATTCTGACATCTGTGTAAATTATTACTTTTACGAATGGTAAAATAGTAAGCATGTTTATTATTATAGAGATTCAGATAATAGTGTAGAAATAGTTAAATTCCTAGAAATTGACATATGTGTTAGGACTATCAGTATCCATGTGTAGAATGAGTTGTGGGTCTGAACAATGAAAATTCATGCTAGTTTGACTATGTTACTTTGTATAATACCACTATTAGAATTTTCATAAATTGTGTGTAATTCATAAAAATGCGAAATTGGTATGCATGATGATTAACCTGTGATAGATTTTTTGTTAAACTTTTGTACTGAAATGATGACAGTAGCTATATATGTCGATTTTTTGTGAAATATGATAAATAAATGCACGTTAATATGATTAGTATTAAAATCTGCTAATTTCAACATGATTAGACTTGTTTGAATCTGTTAATACTGAGAATAGTAGTACCATGCTAGTTAATACTGAAGTATGTAAATGTGTGAGCATGAATTGGATTGTGTTAAAATTGTGCATTAAGGTGTGTTAAAATTTAGGACAAATGTGTAAATGTGCCAATGGGTGACACTGCTACTTAGAGGGCTGTGGACTGTACTGTGGTAAAGTCCCCACAGGAAAGTTCATAGTGTGTGATATCCCATGGGCATTGGTGTAAGGCCCTCGAAATTTTGTTGTGTTATTGGTATTGCATGTGAATACTTCATGTTGTGTATGTATGTATGCAAATATCTACGTACGTACTAGTTAGTGTATTATGTGTGTATGTGTATAGATTAGTTGTAAATAATGTATGAATGGTATGATGGTAGTATGTATGATAGTATACATATGGCACGATATAGGTATAAGTTGTGCATGGTTTCTGCATGTTTTGAGTTTTGGCCGAAGGCCAGCTTGGCGTCAAGATCAATGGACGTTTGTGTTGTGTCGGCGTCAACCATATGGACGCCAGCACTAAGTCCAGCGTCCAGCGATACGTTAAATTTTTGACCTGCATGCGTTGCAGAGCCCAGATTTCTGGGAGCAAGCTAGCTCCCCATTGGGGAGTTGTCCCCAACGGTCTGAAAGGGTTCACATCAACCCTGCGGGACAGGAGAGACCTCTCTCCTATATCTGAACCCGAGTGCAACCCTAAAACCCCTCTCTTGACCTCTTTTGAGAGATAGAGAAAAACCCTAGCTGCTGTGAGCAAAACCCCACCTTTGCAACCTTAAATCCGGCGATCTGAAGCTTGTTCCGGCCATCTACCACGACAAGGAGGTAGCTGGAACATCGAGGAAGGCATCCCCGACCTCGATCTACTGTGGAGATTGCTCAAGAACCCAGAGGAAGGCAATCTTGGGAGCTTCTTGGGACTGCCCAAGGAGAGCATCACCAACCCATTTAATCCCTTTGGAGAGTTTTTGAAAGGCAAGTAACCTACCCCTATCGTCCATGTAGATGTCAAGTAGGGTTTTATCATTTTTATGTATTTTCCTCGTGTCCTAGATCCCCCATTCTCTTTGAATTTGGAGCTCGGGTCCTGCATTTGCAGAGACCTGAACTTGACGGCAACATCAATTGCCGTTAAGATCTTCATTGACGGCTAGCGATTGTGCCGTCAATCTCCATAACGGCCATGGCTTGCCGTTAAGTTCGTGTGGACAGAACAGTGAACTGTTCTCTCTTATATATGATTACTTTCGATGTGTTTTGCGATGAGGATATATTGTAAACCTATTATGCTACGTAATGTGAATGTTGGAATGTGTGGGAGAATGGTTGTGTATTTATTTTGTGGATGGTTCAGTTATTGTTTATTTAAAATGCATGTGGAAGAATGGCCATGTATGTTCACCCATGATCCAAATAATCCATGGGAAATATGATGCCCTAATCTTGTTGAACCATGTCTATATACCTCAGTTTCTGCTCTGATTTTTCTGAAATTTTCCCATGTCAATGTGATTTACTGAAAATTTATACTTGGGAAATAGAAAATATGTGTAGGATTTGTTAAATTTTCAGTAAATCGTGTGTTGTGCAATAAATCCGGGGAAATTTCATGTGATATTGTGCATATTGGGTCAGGGTTATGATCTACTAAACTGAACTTTTATGTTATACATCATCATAAATTGAATTTCGAATAATATGGGGAATTATGTTAAATTTTCTGCAATGGTATTTTGGATCAGAAAAATGTGAAAATTTTCATGTGGGGTCATAAACCCGAAATCAACATGTGGTTAAATTTTCAGGTCATTTGGACAACTATACCATGCAATATGAATTTTCCATGCAAAAATATGTAATTAATACATGCCATTGTGAAATGATTTAATTTCTGGAAATCCAACCTGATTGGTGAAACTTTCGGAATGATAAATTCTGTCATCTGTAGTGGCATGATTAGGAAAACTTTGTCATGATGTGAATGAGATATGAACGTCATGTGTAAAAATATGTGTAAAATCGGCAAACGTGATATGTGTAAAATTGTGCCAAGTGTGACACTGCTTCCATAGAGGACAGTGGAACCGTATCATGGAAAGTCCCCATGAGAAGGTTCAATGTGTTGTGATCCTAAGGGCATTAGGATGAATCCTGGAGGTGGACAAGTACCACTGGTTAGGGTGGAGACTTGTTCTCCCGATCTGCGCAGTCCAAGAGTCGTCACTGTATTGCCTAGGTGACGTCAATGTGTATGTGATGTGATGTGTCCTCTTATGGTGGTTCGGACTATGTGTCACGGCACTAAAGTGTAAGATGTGAAAATGTAGAATGTGAATGTGTTCATGTGAAAAGTGAGAATGTGAACATGTGAAATTGTGAATGTGTAAAGTGTGTGCTATGTGAATAAGAAATTGTGTAAAAATGTGAAACCAAAATGTGAGGATGTGAGATTGAAATCCATGATATGAGGATCTGAAATCATGTTAGAACAGCAATATAAATGTGGTTATGATCATGTCCTATATGTGTACAATGCGTAGAATCCATGCTAGGGACAATCCTTACTTATGTGTAAACCATTCCATGTATGTTTACTCTCACGTTGTGGTTTGAATGAGAATGTGGCTTCCATGTGTTAGATTGTAAGGTGTTAAAAAAAACCATGTCAAAACAGCAAGCTTAAAGCATGTAAAATAGTTATGTGCATGTGTAAGAATGAGTAGTAACCATGTTAGCAATGTTTTCTTTCATGTATGTAAGCTAATCATGCTAAATTGCTTTCATGTTTTAGCTTAATTGAAAGTAGAACTTTCATGTGTTGGAATGATTAGAGAGCATGTGATAGGAGATTTTATTTAGGAAAATCTGAAAGCATGAATCATGTTTTTCATTAATAGAATTACCATGATAGGTTGTTAATTTCAATATCACGCATGCTACATGTTGTGTCTTGTAAATGGTATGTAAAAACTGCTATGATATGTGCATGTGTGATAGATAGTGTTTATTTGCTGAGTCTTTAGACTCATTACTTGCTTCGGCGTTCAGGTGTAGTAGGTGACACACCTTTGGAGGAGACCGTGGAGAGCGACTCTGAGCAGCGCGGGGGGAGTAGCTAGCTTGGTGGAGCTAGTTGTGACATTTTGACATTTTGGTGTATGTAATTGAGGCATTGTATTAGAACTATCATGTAAACTTGGATAAACTATGTATTTACCTTAGCATTCCTTTATATGGATTATGTGGATTTCAGTTCTTTAAATAGTAATGCAATCATGTATGTTAAATGTGGATGATGAATGAAATGAAGACAGTAGTTCTTTTACTTCTGTACTGTGTTCTTATATTCACGTGTATCTCAACTGAATGTTATCGTTTGGGTAAATGTCCCACTGTGGCAACGTTCACTATATCGACGTGGGTTGGTATAACCGTACGGTATAATGAGGGTCGTCGCAATTGGGATTAAATCCTAGAGGCGGACAAGTACCGCTGGTTAGGGTGGAGAGTGCTTCTCCCGATTTTGCGCAGTAACTAAGATGTATCACTGTAATGTCTAGGTGATAGATATGTGTGTGATGTGACAAGTGTGTGTCCTTCTAGAGGTGGTTTGGACTATGTGTCATGGCATATAATTAAGAATATGTGAGCATGTGTGTGAAAGTGTGAACATGTGAACTAGATAAGTGAAATTGTGTAAATGATTAGGTGAGAATATGAATCAATGGTATACATGTAAAATGATAATTCCTATATGAATGTGATATATCCATGTCAAAACAGCAATCTATTCATGTGTGTAGATGTGTTAACCATGTGAAAATGATCATAGAATCCATACTAGGAATGTTTTTGTAATATGTGTAAACTTCATGTTTAAAATGGTTATTATCTTAGCATGTGAATGTAGCTAAATAAGATTTAGTTTAGCATATTGTAAAGTGTGTAGAAAGTATGTGATAGGTTTTAAATCATTGTAAAAAAAAAATGTTATGAGTCCATTATCATATGTGGCTTGTGTAGAAATCATGTTTAGGTTTTTGAAACATTACCAAATCCATGCTTTATAAGATAATGGTGTAGCATGAGAATGTGTAAAGTCAGGTGATGTATGTATGTTTAGTGTGGTTGGAGTTACTTGTTGAGTTCTTTGGACTCATTCTTGCTTCGGCGCACAGGTGCAACATTTCTATTTCTCCCAAGGAGATCGTTGGGGCGACTCGAAGCGGGAGTAGGAGACTTTTGTCCTGGATTCAGCATTGCATTTTCTTCTTCATAGTATGTAATAAAAGACTCTGCGTAGTCTTATGTGGACAATGTAATAATTGAATTCTCAGTTATGAAGTATTTACTTTTCCTTTGCTATATAGACTGTGTATAAATGATGATGATGGAATAAGAGTTAATTTCTAGTTATTTCATTTCCGCTGTCATGTGATATATATATTTGTGTATGTTTCAGCCTAATTGTACAATTGTTGGGTAAATGTCCCACTGTAACGGCGTTCATTATACCGATGTGGGTTGGTGTAACCGTACCGGCATAAGGAGGGTCGTTACAGAGATTGGTATCAGAGAGATATAGGCTGAAATTGTACATAAATATGCACATACCATCATCTTCATTATATGCTAAGTCTGTGTAGATTGTCCACATAGATAAGTAAATAGTTAGAAATTAGATAGTTGGTTCTAAACTGTGATTAAATCATTTTGCAGGGTATGGCTTTGCGTGGTAGGCATGGTGTCCCTGCTCGTGAGGGTGAGCAGAGGAGAGATGAGCCTCGGCGTGAGGATCAGGGTGAGCAGCAAGCCCCAGCACCCAGGGTCCTGTGCTTCCCCCACCGCCACCAGTAGACTATGGAGTGTCATGCAAGGTTAGTGCAGGCCATGCAGACGCAGGCCCACACCCAGGCTGCACTCCAGGCTCAGCTGGAGGCTCAGCAGGCTCAGGTTAGAATGATAGACAGGGTAGTCTGTTTTACTTGATGATATGTTTACTATGTTGCTATGCTATATGTTGTTCTTATGATGTTTGCTGTGGCAGGCTCAAGTGCCAGATCCCCAGGCTCAGGACCATGGTGGACCCTCCATCATGGAACGGTTCAAGAGGATGTCGCCACCCTCTTTTAAGGGGGAGAGCGACCCGTTACTTGCTGAGAGCTGGATGAGGGAGATCGAAAAGATCTTCCAGGCTATTAGGTGTGCTGGGATGACAAGGTCACTTTAGCCACCTATATGTTGCAGGTATATGTAAATTAATCCGATGGTTATTTCTTTAATATAGATTATGTTGGTTAGTCCTTATGGGTGGTTTTGGCAGGAGCGAGCCGACGTGTAGTGGTCCTCTTTGTTACGTACCAGGTCGAGGATGGTGCTGTGGAGATTGGTTGGGACGAGTTCGTGAGGCTTTTCCGAAACAAGTTTGTTCCAGAGCACATCCAGGACAAGATGGAGCAGAAAGTTCCTCTCTTTGACTCAGGGCTCCATGACCGTACTGGAGTACGAGGCCAGGTTTCCGAGCTGTCTAAGTATGCCCCTCATATTGTAGCTAATGAGCGCAGGAAGGTGAAAAAGTTCATGATGGGTCTGAGGCCATCGCTGAGGACGAGGTTGGTGGCTTTTGACCATCGTACCCTCGATGAGGCCCTTAGCGCAGCGTGTCGTCAGGAGGGAGAGATGGAACAATACATGGAGGAGAAGAAGGATTCTCAGAAGAGGCCTACAGCTCCTTTCCAGAGCAGGAGAGGAAGAAGGTGGCTTTTCAGTCACCGCAGCGTCCCGAGGCATCGGGAAGTAGTCAGGTACCTTCTCAGCATTCCCCTAGTGGCCAGAAGGAGTGTCCTCATTGCGGGAGGGCACATGGTGGTACGGAATGTTGGAAGTTGGCGGGGAAGTGCTTGAAGTGTGGGAGCAACGAGCATAGGATCAAGGATTGCCCCAGACTGCAGCAGGGAGGTCAGTGTGGAGTGGCACCAGCCCCAGCAGCAGCGCCAGCGACAGGACGACCAGGGAGACCTCGAGCCCCATCTCGAGTGTTTGCGTTAGATCGTGAGGACGCCGAGCAGGCGGATCATGTCACCGAAGGTACTGTTTTGTTCTTAGGTGTGCATGCTCGGGGTTTGTTCGATACGGGTGCTACCCCACTCGTTATTTCCGAGCATTTTGCTAGGCAGTTAGCCTTAGAGTCAGGAATAGAGTCTGAGGATTTAGAAGCCCCTTTGTGTCACGTCCCGAGAATTACGTAGCGGATATTAATAATAATCGGAATAATTCGAGTCGATATTCCGAGACGTGAACAGTAGGCAAATAAGCCTCTAGCTAGCACACACTAAATGTATAACAACACATCATCATAGGGCCCAAATATTGAATCAACTAATCTTTATTCAAATCTCAACTTATTATATTCAAAATGGAACTATTACAACTCTTAGACTATGGATAATAGGACTAGACTCAATAAAAAGGAAAGTACATAATACTCCTCACTTCCTACTACATGTTCTAACTCTCAAAGCAAATACTATAACTAGGCTCATAGTTGGAACGCTCATCACTCGGACGCATTCCCATCCTCGGCTTGCTCTTCCTCTTGAACTTCATAGTCACCTAGTTTGGGTAAAAGTAGGGGATGAGCAAACTAGCCCAGTAGGATTTATATCTCAATGTGCGGGCAATGATATAAGTGATTAGCAATTTAGAACTAGGTAAGTACGATGAATGATATGCAAGTACGAATAAAACTCGTTAAAACATGATACATGAAACAAGTAGAGAGAGTGATTATGATAGAACAAGATTTGTGAACAAGATGACAAGATAGAACTAGCAATAGATCACTTGGTACAAGCACGCAAGATTACAATTGATGTCAAGAACGCAAGATATCACTAATTGCATTAATGCAGGATGGCCATATCACGCAAGCAAGCAAACAAGCAAGAATGTACGAGTACGATAATGTAACACTAATCAGGCACGTAGACACTAATGTACACCAAGAAAAGATCCATCAAGAATGTACACCAGGACACGTGTATGTGGTTATGTATCTATCATTCAACAAGCAAGCAAGACTCCCAACGCAGATGCAACGCCAGTAATCATTATACCCATGGTTAACAGTATATTTATGACTCTCCATCATTGGGGGTAGACTGGAGCCCTTGGACACTCACCGTGCCCGGTCAGCATCTCATGTAAAATTTTAAATGTAGATACCCACAGTCATTAATAATGGCCAATGAGAGTTTCAATAAGTAAGCATGTGTAATGTCATGTTCATGATGATGATGGGAATAAGTAATAAGTAATTGAACATGATTCATGATAACAATGGTCAAGAGATAAATTTGGCAGCATAACAGCACGATTTATACTTTAGTTCAATCTTTACATTAATGGCTTTAGTCTAGATTGTAAATCACACTCACGAGAATAAGAAGAGAAAGGAAGGGCATGCTATCTCCAGGGAACCTCAATGGTACAACCAACTCATCGGCCATGTTGGAATCCATGGTCAGAGGAGATTACGGAGGCCTTGGAGAAAAGGTCGCTAGTCTACCAATTCGGAATGACGGTAGAGAGTTTCCAATTCCCAAGAAAGGGCTGCCTAGATGTGCAGTGTGTAGTGATGTACGCGTCTCAATCAAGGTCTCAAACTCGCGGAAAACACTTAACATGTTGGCATGCAATGGACAATGCATTTAACTACACATGGGTACAAGATTTTAAGACAATAATTATCATTTAAATCAAGCTAGAATGGTAACAAGAGTAAATCTCAAGTTTCATGAATGATATATCATTAAGAAAGCAATTAGAATAATATTCATGTAATTAAGGCTTTTTAAATGGGTTAATCACTTTTAGGCCATTAAATAAACATCATGCAATGATCAGACCTAATACATGTGAATTACACACTAAATATCATATTTAAACAGACCTCAGGTATAGCAGTAAGTCTTGTAAAGAATAGGTGGGGTTTCATGAAAAATCCTGAGGTCGCGACGGACCCTTGTACGGATCGCGACAGGGTAAGATCAGAATGCGACAGTGCCTTGTAAGGATCGCGACAGGCTTGTCGGATCAGGCAAGCAGTTCGCGACGGGTTCATATGAAGAAGGCGACATGGCTGTTAGACCCGGAGGTCAGGTCGCGACAGCGGTCTGGTCGCGATCAGATCGTGACGGAATTCTTGTCGCGATCTGCCTGAGAACGCGGCCTATCGAGCCATCGCATTCTCAAGTCCTTGGCCTGCGTCTGCCAGAGAAAGGACAGTACTTTGGATTGCGGACCAGACTTTCCTTGTTTTGACATAGGGTTGTTCTAAAATTAAGAACAAATTGTAAAGTGCATGAAAAATAACGAAACTAGTTTTAAACCACCTAGACATGCAAGGGTGCTTCCAGTAAATCGAAATTAGAAAACCATGATGGTTTCAAAAGGCTTTATCAAGTCCAACACAAATGTAAAACCAAATGCAACCCGAAAACGTAGTGTCATGCAGCGACTCTCTTACCACACTTATAACTCTCTACCTATTGACATTTAGACAAAACATTTAAAACAAGACATGCTTAGGACAACTAGTAGAAAAAACTTCATGTTGTGGGTTTGCTCTAATTCGGTCTTGAATCACATGCAACATATAAAGAACGGGAAAAGCCCTAACAGTGCGCGACTTTGGAAAAATGCTTATAATTCAAAATCTCCTCATGGAAATTCGATGAAACCAGTGGGAAATGAAAATTAACTTGATGATCTACACATTTGTATAGGATATGTTAAGGTTTGGCCCGAGAAAACATACCTTCTGGGTTGAAGAAGTCCCATTTTTCTAGAAAACACATGTTCAGACCACTTGGAGGAAAACGCTTAATACTCCGTGTATACTACAAGGAATTTAGGCATTCTACTTGGGTTAGGACGTAGACTTGACCCTCTTTCCAGGGTATAAGCCTTGCAAGGTTTGGTTTAGGTTTGGCCTACCTTTGATCGGCTTCAAGTGGACGGTTTATGTAGGTCGCAGCAGACGAACGAGGGAAGAAGATGTCCTTCTTGTGGTCGATCCACAGCTCCCCAGCCCCCAAGAGCTCCTCCACACGACCCCAGAAAGTTGTAAACTCGTCCCTAGGTTTTGGGTGAAGAGTATTTAAGTAACCAAGGTATTTAGGAGTCCTATTGTAACTAGAAAGAAGGGTTGCGGGATTGGCTTGTGTCTTTCCAAAATTTGAAGATCTCTCCCTCCATTGGAGAGTCTTGGCCATCAACCAACCTCTATGAGTGGGTAGGCACGAATTTGGTTGCCAAGAGTGCAAGATCTCTTCCCAATTCAACTCTAATTGCCTCTTTTTAATTTCAGCTAATTTAAGCTACGAATTTCCATGCATTTTCTAGCTTCATTTGATTTTTGGGTCATATGTGGTCCATTGGCCCAATTAAGATATGGGTCATTATATATAATGTTGGGAGTCTCTCCAACACTTTTATTAAATTTTTGGTTGTGTCGTATTTTCGTGTTAACGGTTTTCAGACTTGTTTCCTAATTTGGATAATCAGTCACAATAACTCTTAACCTAGTCCAAATGATTTTTATTGACCCAAATTTCTGGATGGGTCATTAGAGGATATTATTTTAAGTCTGTATATGATTTTTATTTAATTTTCTGACTCATCCAAGTATGTGTGATAATGATTTTTCAACTTATTCATGATTATGAAATAAGTCGTGAAACACTTTAAACATGGCTAATACGATTTTCTTGGCACAAATTTCTTTATGGAACATTTAGGAATAATGTGTGGGGTGATTTATAATTTTTATGGATTTTCCGATGTGTCTTAGCATATACGATAATGATTCGTATGTTTTAAATACTTTGATATTATGGAAATTATTTATTTCCGTTTATTTGAATTTTTTATATAGTTAAAATTTCCGGGGTGCTACACCCTCCCCCACTTAAAAGAATTTGGTGCCCAAATTCATGTATAGAAAGTTATTGTACCAGTGAGGTGTACTTACTTGTGAATAGCTCCGGGTATCTTTTGCGCATTGCTTCCTCGGTTTCCCACGTGTCATCATCATCCATGCGTTGATTCCATCTAACCCTTACCAGTGGGATGATCTTGCACCTTAATTGGCGCAGTTCCCGGTCCACGATCTTATTGGCTTCTCTTGATATGTTCCGTCTTTGTTGAATTCCAGGAGCTCATATTCTATGACATGCCACGGATCCTGTACGTACTTTTTCAACATGGATATGTGGAACACATTGTGTATTCCATCCATTTGTGGTGGTAAAGCGAGACGATATGCCACCTCGCCGATTCTTTCAAGGATTTCGAAAGGCCCGACAAACCTTGGTGACAACTTGCCTTTAATGCCAAAATGCTTGATCCCACGGCCTGGAGATACTTTCAAGAATACATGTTCACCAACCTGAAACTCCAGGTCTCTTCTTCTATTATCTGTATATGCCTTTTGTCTTTGCTGCGCCACTGCCATTCTTTCTTTAATAAGCTTTACCTTCTCTGTGGTTTCCCTTATCATCTCTGGTCCTAGCATTTATTTTTCGTCAACTTCATACCAGCATATTGGAGATCGGAAACTCCTGCCATAGAGTGCTTCAAATGGTGCCATTTGAATGCTAGCTTGATAGCTTATTGTAGGCGAACTCCACAAGAGGTAAGTGTTCGTGCCAGCTACCTCCAAAATCAACAACACATGCTCTAAGCATATCTTCAATCACCTAGTTGGTTCTCTTCATCTGACCATCTATCTGTGGATGGAAAGCCGTGCTAAAGTTTAGTTTAGATCCCAAGGAGTAGTGCAGTCCTTTCCAAAAGTGGGATGTAAACCTAGGGTCTCTATCCGACACGATAGACACTGGTACTCCATGTAATCGAACTATTTCCTTCACATACAATGCAGCCAGAACATCTACTGACCACTTCTTCACTGGCAAGAAGTGAGCCGACTTAGTTAAGAGGTCGACAATAACCAGATACCATCGAATCCACCTCTAGATCTGGGTAGTGCAAAAATAAAGTCCATCCCTATCCCTTCCCATTTCCATGCCGGGATTTCTAGGGGTTTGAGTTTACCTGCGGTCGCAAGTGTTCTGCCTTGACCTTTTGACATGTTAAGCATCGGCGACATATTCCGCCACCTCTCTCTTCATATTAGGCCACCAAAAGCTTCTTTTCAAATCTTGATACATTTTGGTAGCTCCAGGATGAATGGTATACCTGGTCTTGTGAGCCTCATCCATAATCATTTTCTTTGTCCCCGCATGGTTGGGTACACAGACTCGATCCCGGAACAATAGTCTTCCATCTTTAGTTAATGAGAAATCCAGCCTCTGGTCTAGATTAGCCTTAATCTCCACAAGTATGGGGTCATTGTCTTGGAGTGTTGTGATGTCCTCCAATAGTGTAGGTTGTGCTCTAACACTAGCAACAAGGCATCCCTTCTCTTGATGTCAGCATCAATATTTAACTTGGCGAAGTCCTCTAATAACTTCCATTCGTCCACCATTAAACTTGACAATGTGATCATTGGTTTTCTACTTAGAGCATCTGCCACAGCATTTGCTTTTCCTGGATGGTATTGGATCGTGAAGTCGAAGTCTTTGAGATACTCCAACCACCTCCGCTGTCTCATATTCAAGTCCTGCTGAGAAAACAGATACTTCAAGCTTTTATGGTCAGAAAACACAATGAATTTCTCACCATATAGATAATGACGCCATATCTCAAGGCGAAGACTACAGCAGCTAGCTCCAGATCATGTACAGGATAATTATCCTCGTGCTTCTTTGTAACGTTCCGACCGTTCGGATCGTCGTTGTGTGGTAATGGAGGCCAGTGTGTGGCCGATGACTTATGCGTGACAGGTGTTCTTCTCAAGTTGTAAGATTTTTCCCAAACATTCTCTATTTCTCGATTTTATCGCGACAGTGAGGGGCGTCGTGTTATGATCGCGACAGACCTTGGCGCCGCGTTCATGTCACCGCCGGTTTAAGTGAGCGTGTGCATGTCTGCCGCGTGTCACCGGCTGGGAGCTCGGGTGACGTCAGCAGGGTTATCGCGACAGCTTAAGAGTCGCGTTCAGGTCGCGGTTGTGAAGAGCATCGCGTTTTTACCTACGTTGTGTTTTTAAGTAACCCTGGCAGAACAGAACTCAGAGAAGCTCTACTCGGCCAGGGGGTTTTGCTGTGGGAATTGTGGGCGATTTGGCTTGTTAGAGCTCGGTTGACGAGTTCCACTGCGAGGATGTTACGTGGAGCAGAGGGAACCTCGTACGGGCTTTGTTCTTCGCGTTCTTCGCAAAGGTAGGGAGATTTCCTATCGTTTGATCCGTGGAATGTTTGTGTGGCGTGGATAATGCATTTATTGCTTTCTAAACAATAGATGTCATGTGTAGGAACACATTAAGCATGAAAATGGACTGAAACTACAGGTTTTAATGAGTTTGGGTGATCCGGATGATGGATTCTGGAGCAAGGTTCGCACCTGCTAACACGGTTGCTCTGAGAGCCGCTACCAGGTCGCGACATCTCGAGCTGTCGCGTTCTGAAGGCGGTCTATCGTGCTGCCGCGACAACACCGAATGTTGTCATCCGAGCATAAATATAAGTGCATGATTATCTGTTTAGCGTGATTTATGTTATGTGATGATAGTAGGAGGTGCATTGGCACTCTCTCTACGCTCGGGGAGCGTGTGTGTGGTTTACCCGATGTTAATGTGGTTTATGTAGAGGTTTCACGTGGCTTATGCGTTGTGCACGTGGTTCTGTGTACGTGGTGTGTAGTTTGACGCTTCCGTGGATACCTCTTCAGTTGGGAGCCCCAGGTTTTGTGTGAGCCAGGCACGTGAGTGCTCGGGGCTTGTCCCGGTACTAGGTACCGATGAGGTCCTGTCGTCTTCCTGGACACCCTCACTCTTGTGTTGAGTAGTACGTCCGGCTGAGGGAAAGACGGCAATGGGACAGCGACTAGAGAGAGTTTGTTGTGTTGTCGCTTGTAGCGCGCTCGTAGTTGGGGGAGACGGACACCAGTAGACGTACTGGACCCCAGCCAGTCCTGTTTTCCAGTGTCTCACTTTAGGGAGCTCGGGCCAGAGTCCCTAAAGGTGTCAGGCATGGGCCTGCGAGGTGTGTGACTTGCAGGTTGTGGTGGTTTAGTTGGACTCCACAGTTCCTTGTACTTGTTTAGTGGAGCGGCAGCTGGACCTTTCGTCCGTGGCTGCGAGACTGAGAGGTGGTCCTGTGTGGTTTGTCAGGGTCAGCAACTGGTGTCACGAACCAATTGACGTGGCTCGAGTGTGGCGTTTTCTCTACAGTAGCTCGTACACTTGTTTGGTGTTGCCGTTTATTTATTTACGATGAATCTTGTTAAGCAGCAAATGGTAAGTTGTACTTACAGTTTTATATCCTACTGGTTAATATTATAAATTGCTAGTATAGTATTTCCTGCTTTACTACTTTGTTGGTTTGCTCGATTTCTAGAAAGTTTCCCTACTGAGCCAGTGACACATGAGGCTCACCCCTACCTCCTACCAGGTGAGGGAGATCGGGAGATTTCGCACCCGTCGTCCAGTGGAGCGTCGGCACCACCAGCAGTGTAATATACTTTCTTGTTGTTCACCTCGGGGTATGCCCCAGGTTCTGTTGTAGTTTGGTTACAGTTGTACTATGGCTATGTATATTTCATGTAAATATTTGTGAGATTGTGATCTTATGAATAATTAAGTTGGTTCTTTATGTTTTCACGGACATATGGTTTGATATCCCTTGCGAGGCTTCGGCCCGTTCGCGGGAGGCGGACTCATGATAGACTCGTTGTTAAGTTAACGGGTCTATTCAGTGAGGACCGTCACAGTTGGTATCAGAGCAAGTTCCGTAAGAATATAAAGGAATTGGAAATACATAGCCATGTCTTTACTGTAATCCACTGCTGGTAGTGACCCTGATTTTGAATTAATTTCGTGTGTATGGTATTGTTGGAATGATGTTTGTGCAGGATTAGTAATGGCTGAAAGGAGAGATGTAGGAGGTGGTGGAGAAGGGTCAGGAGAGGATCCTACGCAGAGAATGATAGAAAGAATTTGGGAAAGTTTGACAGAGATTCGGGTAAGACTGGATCAACAACCACCAGTACAGCCAGTGGCAGCAGTACTACCATTTCCAGAAGAGGCAGTACCAGTAGTTCCAATTCCACCCCCACCCAGAGTAGAGGTACCTCCTGTAGCACCTGTACAACCGGTAGTTCCAGGGAGACCAGTTACTGGAGAGGAGACTACGGTACTTGTGGAGCGGTTTTTGAGGTTGTAGCCCCCTACATATTCAGGAGGTCCCAATCCAGATACAGCGGATCATTGGATACATGAGATTGAAAGGGTATTTGTAATAATGAGGTGTCCACAGGAAGATAGAGTGCTTCTTGCGGCATATCAGTTACGAGGGTTTGCACAAGAATGGTGGCGACTGAAGATGCAAACAGTTTTTACAGGCAGGATGGAGGATACTATTCTATGGTCAGAATTTGTGTCGGTCTTTAATGATTCCTTCTTCCCAATACAAATTCAGCAAATGAAGAGAGAACAGTTAGGACACTTCAACAAGGGAATCTCTCAGTGCTTGAATATCAGATGAGATTTATAGCCTTGAGTAGGTATGCCCCATATGTAGTGACGGATAATATTATGATGGTGGAATACTTTATTCAAGGTCTGAGGCCAGAATTGCAAGATGCAGTGATCCCATTGATGTGTAGAACAGTGGAAGAGGCAGCCAAGCGAGCAGCAATACTTGAGAGGACTGTTCGGGCCAAGCAGAGACAGTCTAAGACAGGTGGATTAGGCCCAGGTAGTTTTCGGCATCCGCAATCGACAGGAGGAATCGGTAAGGGGAAAGCACTTTCCGGAACTTCATCATCATCTGGAATAGGAAAATGGGGCAAGCAGATCAAGAAATTCTTTCAAGGAGGCCATGGTAGAGGCAGGTAGCAGGGAGGTTTTCAGCAGGGTCGTGGTTATAGGTCGCCTATTCCGGAAGAGTCCCAGCAGAGTACAGTAGGGCAGCCGTCGGTACCTTCAACTTTCAGATGTTATAATTGTGGGCAGCCTGGACATTTAGCAAGGAATTGTCGTATCCTCGAGAGCATACTTAGGTAGAGGGACTCAACCGCAGTAGCAGCAGCCCTTCCAGCGGTTAGCAGAGCAAGGCAGAGGTTCACCATACCAAAGAGGAGGACGGGGTCGAGTAATGGCTATTACCAGAGCTCAAGCGGAAGCATCCAATCTTATTGAAGGTATTCTACCTTTCTTTGATTTTACTGCTAGAGTATTAATTGATCCGGGTGCTTCCCATTCATTTATTTCCGAAGATTTTCTGGATAGTATGGTATTACCTTTCGAAGAAAAACCTTGTGAGTTGGTAGTAGAAATTCCTTCTGGAGGGTATTTGTTGACCTCTTGCTTTTTAGAAGATGTTCCGATAGTGATTCATGGGAATCAGATGCCAGCAAGATTGTATGCTTTAACATTAAAAGAATATGATGTGATTTTGGGGATGGATTGGTTAGAGGCCTACGGGGCAATGGTTGATTGTAGAAAGAAGAGAGTCAGATTTTGCAGACCTGGTGGTGAGGTGTTGGAATTTCAAGGTATGCCTTTTTACACTCCCAAGTTTATTATTTCTACACTTAGAGCTAGAAAGTTAATTAATGCGGGATGTGTAGCGTACCTTGCTTCTGTTAGTCTAGTTGAATCTAGTAAATCTGTAGATTCAGTACCTGTGGTTAGAGAATTTGCAGATGTATTCCCAGATGAGTTGCCAGGGCTAGCTCCGTGCAGAGAGGTAGACTTCATAATTGAATTGCAACCAGGCAGTTTGCCAATTTCCAAAGCACCGTACAGAATGGCTCCAGCAGAATTGAAAGAGCTGAAAAAGCAATTGCAAGAATTATTGGAGAAAGGTTTTATTAGGCCTAGTCAATCACCTTGGGGAGCGCCAGTGTTATTTGTCAGAAAGAAAGATGACAGTTTAAGGATGTGTATAGATTACAGGCAGCTGAATAAAGTCACAATTAAGAATAAGTATCCACTTCCTAGAATTGATGATTTATTTGATCAACTGTAGTCAGCTAAAGTATTTTCCAAGATAGATTTGAGATCAGGATATCATCAATTGCGGATCAGAGAAGAAGATATTGAGAAGTCAGCTTTCCGGACTAGATATGGACACTATGAGTTTGTTGTGATGCCTTTTGGATTGACAAATGCACTGCAGCATTTATGAATTTAATGAATAGGATATTTCATCAATATTTGGATCAGTTTATTGTGGTCTTTATTGATGATATATAGTTATTCAGCATCAGAAGAAGAGCACATAGATCATTTGCGAATTACTTTACAAATTTGAGGGATCATCAGCTTTTTGCTAAATTTAATAAATGTGAATTCTGGTTGAAGGAGATTCAGTTTCTGGGTCATGTGATATCAGGTGAAGGTATTGCAGTAGATCCAGCTAAAGTTGAGGCAGTAATGAAATGGGAAGAGCCAAGGACTGTGTTTGAGATTAGAAGTTTTCTGGGTTTGGCAGGTTATTATAGAAGATTTATCCAGGATTTCTCAAAAATAGCAGCACCAATGACAAGGTTAACAAGAAAGGGTGTTCCTTTTGTGTGGTCTTCGGAGTGCAGGCGCAGTTTTGCAGAGCTGAAGAAGAGGTTGACATCAGCACCAGTTTTAGAGATTCCATCGGGTAGTGGTGGATTTGTTCTATATACAGATGCATCCAAGAGAGGTTTGGGTGCAGTTTTAATGCAGCATAGTAAGGTGGTATCTTATGCCTCCAGGCAATTGAAGAAGCATGAGGAGAATTACCCTACTCATGATTTAGAGTTGGCAGCGGTGGTGTTTGCGTTAAAAATTTGGCGGTATTATTTGTATGGTGAAAGGTTGAGATTTTTACTGATCATAAGAGTTTAAAGTACATTTTTTTTCAGAAAGATTTGAATTAAGACAGCGCGCCGATGGATGGAATATTAAAGATTATGACTTTAATTTGGCATATCATCCAGGCAGAGCAAATGTAGCAGCAGATGCACTGAGCAGAAAAGTGGTCATGAATCAACTTATGATCAGAGAATGGAAACTTTATGAGAATGTGGCGGAAAATTCTTTATATGTGCCAAGCAGTCAGCGTAGAGCAATATTAGCAACTAGTGCAGTAAAGCCTTCTCTTTACTGGCAGATAATAGAGGCACAAAGAGCTGATGCTAATTTAGCAGATATTCTTAGAATGGATGAAGTAAATTTGGGGCGTGATAATGTGGTTAGATTGAAAGGAAGATTGTATGTCCCAGAAGATGCAGAAATTAGACAAAAGTTTTGGAGGAAGCTCATAGATCAAGGTACACCATCCATCCAGGCAGCACTAAAATGTATCAAGATATGAAGAAGCATTTTTGGTGGCCAAATATAAATAGAGAAATTACAGAATTTATAACTAGATGTGCAGTATGCAGCAAATAAAAGCAGAGCATCAGAAGCCAAGAGGATTGTTGCAGTCGTTAACCATTCCGCAATGGAAGTGGGATGACATAGCAATGGATTTCATAGTTGGTTTGCCCAGTTCATCAGGTCATAATGCAATATGGGTTTTTGTGGATAGATTGACCAAGGTTTGCAGGTTATTACCAGTTAGTATGTCTTGGTCAGTTGATAGATTAGCTAAACTGTATTTAGAAACGATTGTACCTTTGCATAGGATACCAGTTACTATAGTTTCAGATCGAGATCCTCGATTTACTTCAGGTTTTTGGAGAAGTTTGCAAAGAATTGTCGGTACAGAGTTAAGATACAGTTCAGCATATCATCCTCAAACAGATGGGCTGACAGAAAGAACAATTCAGACTATTGAAGATATGTTGAGAGCTTGTTGTCTTGTGTGGGGAGGCATTTGGGAGCGTCATTTGGGTTTGGTTGAATTTGCTTATAACAACAGCTATCATTCAAGTATTGAAATGGCACCCTATGAAGCATTGTATGGCAGACCATGTAGATCACCGTTAAATTGGCATGAAGTAGGAGAGAGGCAGGTTTTGGGCCTAGAATTAGTTCACCAATGTGCAGAAACAGTGAAATTCATTCAAGAAAAATTGAAAACAGCCCAGAGTGGCCAGAAAAGTTATGCAGATGTTAGACGAAGACCGTTGCAGTTTGAAGTTGGTGAATATGTATTTTTAAAGGTATCTCCTACTAAAGGTGTATTAAGGTTCAGTAAGAAAGGCAAGTGAGCCCGAGATATGTTGGACCGTTTCAAATAAAAGAAAGGATGGGTGAAGCAGCTTATAAATTGGATTTTTCCAGCAGATTTCACCGATGCTCATGATGTGTTTCATGTTTCAATGTTAAGAAAGTATATTAAAGATCAACCCAAGTTGTGAGTTACCAAAGAGATGATTTGAAGCCCGACATGTCAATGCCGGAATATCCAGTACAAATTTCAGGCTATAGAACTCAAAAGCTCATAAACAGAGAAATTGAGTTGGTAAAGGTTAGATGGGAGAACAGGCAAGGTGGTGAAGATACTTGAGAATTAGCGGAAGAAATGAGAAAAGCGTATCCATACTTGTTTGAGTAAGTTTTTTCTTTTTAGGTGATAGTACCATATGAATTGAATTGAAATTTTGATAGTTGGCTTTTATTTAAATTTCGAGGATGAAATTTTTTTAGATGATAGTAATGTAACGTTCCGACCGTTCGGATCGTCGTTGTGTGGTAATGGAGGCCAGTGTGTGGGCGATGACTTGTGCGTGACAGGTGTTCTTCCTAAGTTGTAAGATTTTGCCCAAAAACATTCTCTGTTTCTCAGTTTTTATCGCGACAGTGAGGGGAGTCGCGTTATGATCGCGACAGACCTTGGCACCGCGTTCATGTCACCGCCGGTTTAAGTGAGCGTGTGCATGTCTGCCGCGTGTCACTGGCTGGGAGCTCGGGTGACATCAGCAGGTTTATCGCGACAGCTTAAAGAGTCGCGTTCAGGTCGCAATTGTGAAGAGCGTCGCGTTTTTACCTGCATTGTGTTTTTAAGTACCCTGGCAGAACAGAACTCAGAGAAGCTCTGCTCGGCCAAGGGGTTTGCTGTGGGAATTGTGGGCGATTTGGCTTGTTAGAGCTCGGTTTGACGAGTTCCCACCTCGAGGACGATACGTGGAGCAGAGGGAACCTCGTACGGGCTTTTTCTTTACGTTCTTCGTAAAGGTAGGGAGATTTCCTATCGTTTGATCCGTGGAATGTTCGTGTGGCGTCGTGGAATGTTCGTGTGGCGTCGATAATGCATTTATTGCTTTCTAAACAATAGATGCCATGTGTAGGAACACATTAAAGCATGAAAATGGACTGAAACTATAGGTTTTAATGAGTTTGGGTGATCCGGATGATGGATTCTGGAGCAGGGTTCGCACCTGCTAACGTGGTTGCTCTGAGAGCCGCTACCAGGTCGCGACATCTCGAGCTGTCGCGTTCTCAAGGCGGTCTATCGTGCCGCCGCGACAACACCGAATGTTGTCATCCGAGCATAAATATAAGTGCATGATTATCTGTTTAGCGTGATTTATGTTATGTGATGATAGTAGGAGGTGCATTGGCACTCTCTCTACGCTCGGGGAGCGTGTGGTGTGTGGTTTACCTGATGTTAATGTGGTTTATGTAGAGGTTTCACATGGCTTATGCGTTGTGCACATGGTTTCTGTGTACGTGGTGTGTAGTTTGACGCCTTCCGTGGATACCTCTTCAGTTGGGAGCCCCAGGTTTTGTGTGAGCCAGGCACGTGAGTGCTCGGGGCTTGTCCCGGTACTAGGTACCGATGAGGTCTTGTCGTCTTCCTGGACACCCTCACTCTTGTGTTGAGTAGTACGTCCGGCTGAGGGAAAGACGGCAATGGGACAGTGACTAGAGAGAGTTTGTTGTGTTGTCGCTTGTAGCACGCTCGTAGTTGGGGGTGACGGACACCAGTAGACGTACTGGACCCCAGCTTGTCATGTTTTCCAGTGTCTCACTTAGGGAGCTCGGGCCAGAGTCCCTAAAGGTGTCAGGCATGGGCTGCGAGGTGTGTGACTTGCAGGTTGTGGTGGTTTAGTTGGACTCCACAGTTCCTTGTACTTGTTTAGTGGAGCGGCAGCTGGACCTTTCGTCCGTGGCTGCGAGACTGAGAGGTGGTCCTGTGTGGTTTGTCCGGGTCAGCAACTGGTGTCGCGAACCAGTTGACGTGGCTCGAGTGTGGAGTTTTCTCTACAGTAGCTCGTACACTTGTTTGGTGTTGGCGTTTATTTATTTACGATGAATCTTGTTAAGCAGCAAATGGTAAGTTGTACTTACAGTTTTATATCCTGCTGGTTAAATTATAAATTGCTAGTATAGTATTTCCTGCTTTACTACTTTGTTGGTTTGCTCGATTTCTAGGGAGTTTCCCTACTGAGCCAGTGACACGTGAGGCTCACCCCTACCTCCTACCAGGTGAGGGAGATCGGGAGATTTCGCACCGTCGTCCAGAGGGTCGGCACCACCAGCAGTGTAATTATACTTTCTTGTTGTTCACCTCGGGGTATGCCCCAGGTTGTTGTAGTTTGGTTACAGTTGTGCTATGGCTATGTATATTTCATGTAAATATTTGTGAGATTGTCAGATCTTATGAATAATTAAGTTGGTTCCTTTATGTTTTCACGGACATATGGTTTGATATCCCTTGCGAGGCTTTGGCCCGTTCGCGGGAGGCGGACTCATGATAGACTCGTTGTTAAGTTAACGGGTCTGTTCAGTGAGGACCGTCACATTCTTCAATTGTCTGGAAGCGTAGCATTTAACTTTCCCATTTTGCATCAGCACACAGCCTAGGCCGACCCCGGATGCATCGGTGTATACTTAAAAAACTACCCCCAGTAAGGGCAGTGTCAGTACGGGTGCCGAGTAAGGTGCCCTTTCAATGCCTTGAAACTTTCTTCACAATCATCAGTCCATGCAATGGATTCTCCTTCCTAGTAAGCCTGGTCAATGGTACAGCTATCTTTGAGAAATCTTAATGAAGCGACGATAATAACCGGCTAAACCCAGAAAGCTCCTAATCTCCGACACAGTTGTCGGCCTTTCCCAGTTCCTTTACCGCCATCCACCTTAGATGGATCCACAGAGATTCCCTCCTTGGATATGATGTGACCAAGGAAAGACACTTCGTCCATCCGAATTCCCACTTACTAAGTTTAGCATAGAGTTGATTATCTCTGAGCACTTGCAGAGCAACCTTCAAGTGTTCCTCATGTTCTTCTTGGATTTGGAGTAAATAAGGATGCATCAATGAACACCACTATAAATTGGTCCAAGTATGGCCTATAAATATTGTTTATAAGTTGCATGAAAGCCGCTGGAGCATTTGTTAAACCAAACGGCATGACCACGAACTCATAGTGACCATATCTACTCCGGAATGCATACTTGTGAATATCCTCCTCCTTTATTCTTAGTTGATGGTAGCCTGATCTTAGATCTATCTTGGAGAAATATTGTGCACCAGAGATCTGGTCAAATAGCTCGTCGATGCGGGGCAGTGGATACTTATTCTTTATTGTCAACTGGTTTAAAGACGGTAATCAATGCATAGCCTCATTGTCCCGTCCTTCTTTCTGACAAATAGCACTGGCGCTCCCCACGGGGATGTGCTAGGCCTGATAAAACCCTGGTCTAGCAATTCTTGGATCTGTCTTTTCAACTCCTGCAATTAAACAGGGGACATGCGATACAGAGCCTTTGAAACAGGGGCTGCCAGGGAGTAACTCAATGGTGAAGTTTACATCCCGCTCAGGTGGTATACCAGGTAATTCCCTGGAAATACATCAGTATAGTCCCTGGCTATTGGAATGTCTTCTAGGGTTGGTTTCTTCTTTTCAGTTGCCAAGACGAAAACTAGGAAAGCATCACAACCTGGTTGATCAGCTTAGAGGCCTTTAGGGAGGAATTCAAGATAGGGTGTTGTGGATAATGGGTGCCAAGTATGATAGAGTTGGAATGTTTGGTCTTTTAAAGTGACCCTCCTACGATGACAGTTTACATCGGCATCATATTCAATTAGCTAATCGACACCCAAAATGGCATCATAACCCTTCATGTCTAAACAGATAAGGTCGGCAGAGAGATTGTGTCCTCCAATTATAGTTTCACATTTTGGCAAGTAGTGAGTGAGTTCAGATTCTAGCCTAGTGGAGAGGCTACAGTGATCTTGGATTTCAAGGGCACAGGTTTGACAGGTAGAGTTGCAGCAAATGTGGTGGAAATAAATGAATAGCAGCTCTAGTATCAATAAGCACAAAGGCAGGTTGCGAGTGTATGAAAATGGTACCTTCCACCATACCCCCTTCCTCGGGTAGGTCAGCTTCTAGGACAGCATTAAGGCGTCCTTGACGTCGTGGTACATTCGGGGTTGCCTGGTTGGTCCTTCATCATTGGACAGTCAGGAATACGGTGTCAGGACCACCATATCTCAAGCATGCCCCGAGCTTCTTCCAGCATTCTTCAGCTCGATGCCCTAGTTATCACAGAATTTGTAGTTTTCAACTAACTGCCTACTTCCACTTGACTTCTTTTTCTCTCAGTAACATCTCTTACGACATTCGCCTCTTGTTGTTGTTGTTGACGTTGTTGTTACGAAAAGTTGGAGCAATATTAGGTGCTCCCTTCTTGACGAAGACCGGATTGGAGTTGTCCTTGCCCTCATGCCCTCTACTTTGGCCATGGTGTCTTCTACCAGCTGAGCTCTTTGGACCATCTCAGTGTATGTTTTGAATGTGTGTGGTCCGAGCCTTTCAATGAACATGGCCTGAGCCCATCCATGAACCGATTTGCTTTAAGTCTTTCAGTTCCCACCAAGTGTGGGGTATACACAGTAAGACGTGCGAAAGAGCCTCTACTCAGACACGGACATTCCTTTCTGTTTCAGTGCAGCAAACTCTACTGCCTTCTTGTCCTTAACTCTTTCAGAGAAGTATTTTCCTCGGAAGATCTCCAGAAATCCTGCCCACTCCAGTTCGCCAACATTAGGCAGGGGGCCGATATGGCCTTCCACCATGCTCGGGCATCCTTAGTGAATTGAAAAGTGGCCAGTACCACCTTCTCCCTATTTGTGCATTTCCTGACTTGGAAGATCCTTTCTATATCCTCCTGCCAGTTTTCTGCCTCGTCTGGATCGGGGAACCAGAGAAGCGAGGGGGTTCAAACTCCTAAAGTTGCGGTGTAAATCACCCGCTCCATTCCTAGCAGCAGAAGCAGCCTGATTTCCAGCCTGAACCAGATTTTGTAAAGCCTGAGTCAATCCAGCCATGGTTTCTTGCATAGCTTGCCACTGGTTGCGAGCCATTGCAGTTGAGTGTAAGAGTTATGAAGGTTCCTGAGAAAAGGATGGAAACCAATTATTGTCTCTAGATACATTATAAGATTCAATGGGTAAAGAGTGTTTTGTTCATTCTATCATAATCCCAGTCTCTACCCATCCTCACCAGGTACTTTATTTAATTTCCATGACCTAGGTTCCATAGGTATCTCTTCTTCCTGAGACATATCCTATTTGGTATTCCTAGGCTCTGATACCACTATAGTGTCACGTCCCGAGAATTACGTAGTGGATAGTAATAATAATTCGAGTCGATATCCGGAGACGTGAACAGTCGGCAAATAAGTCTCTAGCTAGCATGCACTAAATGTATAACAACATACATCATCATAGGGCCCAAATATTGAACTCAACTAATCTTTTATTCAAATCTCAACTTATTATATTCAAAATGGAACTATTACAACTCTTAGACTATGGGATAACAGGACTAGACTCAATAAAAAGGAAAAGTACATAATACTCCACACTTCCTACTACATGTTCTAACTCTCAAAGCAAATTACTATAACTAGGCTCATAGTTGGAACGCTCATCACTCGGATGCATTCCCATCCTCGACTTGCTCTTCCTCTTGAACTTCATAGTCACCTAGATTGGGTAAAAGTAGGGGATGAGCAAACTAGCCTAGTAGAATTTATATCTCAATGTGCGGCAATGATATAAGTGATTAGCAATTTAGAACTAGGTAAGTACATGAATGATATGCAAGTACAAATAAAACTCGTTAAAACATGATACATGAAACAAGCTAGAGAGAGTGATTATGATAGAACAAGATTTGTGAACAAGATGACAAGATAGAACTGGCAATAGATCACTTGGTACAAGCACGCAACATTACAATTGATGTCAAGAACGCAAGATATCACTAATTGCATTAAATGCAGGATGGCCATATCACGCAAGCAGCAAGCAAGCAAGCAAGAATGTACGAGCACGATAATGTAACACTAATCAAGCACGTAGACACTAATGTACACCAAGAAAAGATCCATCAAGAATGTACACCAGGACACGTGTATGTGGTTATTGTATCTATCATTCAACAAGCAAGCAAGACTCCCAGCGCAGATGCAACGCCAGTAATCATATACCCCATGGTTAACAGTATATTTATGACTCTCCATCATTGGGGCTAGACTGGAGCCCTTGGACACTCGCCGTGCCCGGTCAACATCTCATGTAAAATTTTAAATGTAGATACCCACAGTCATTAATAATGGCCAATGAGAGTTTCAATAAGTAAGCATGTGTAATGTCATGTTCATGATGATGATGGAACAAGTAATAAGTAATTGAACATGATTCCATGATAACAATGGTCAAGAGATAAATTTGGCAGCATAACAGCACGATTTATACTTTAGTTCATTCTTTACATTAATGGCTTTAGTCTAGATTGTAAATCACACTCAAGAGAACAAGAAGAGAAAGGAAGTGCACGCTATCTCTAGGGAACTTCAATGGTACAACCAACTCGTCGGCCATGTGGGAATCCATGGTCAGAGGAGATTTACGGAGGCCTTGGAGAAAAGGTCGCTAGTCTACCGATTCGGAATGACCGGTAGAGAGTTTCCAATTTCCCAAGAAAGGGCTGCCTAGATGTGCATGTGTGTAGTGATGTACGCGTCTCAATTCAAGGTCTCAAACTCGCGGAAAACACTTAACATGTTGGCATGCAATGGACAATGCATTTAACTACACATGGGTTTTCAAGATTTTAAGACAATAATTATCATTTAAATCAAGCTAGAATGGTAACAAGAGTAAATCTCAAGTTTCATGAATGATCATATCATTAAGAAAGCAATTAGAATAATATTCATGTAATTAAGGCTTTTTAAATGGGTTAATCACTTTTAGGCCATTAAATAAACCATCATGCAATGATCTGACCTAAGACGTGAATTACAAGCTAATATCATATTTAAATAGACCTCAGGTATAGCAGTAAGTCTTGTAAAAGAAATAGGTGGGGTTTCATGAAAAATCATGAGGTCGCGACTGACCCTTGTACGGATCGCGACGGGGTCAGATCAGAACGCAACAGTGCCTTGTAAGGATCGCGACAGGCTTGTCGGATCAGGCAGGCAGCTCGCGACGGGTTTATATGAAGAAGGCAACATGGCTGTCAGACCCGGAGGTCAGGTCGCGACGGCGCTCCAGTCGCGATCAGATCGTGACGGAATTCTTGTCGCGATCTGCCTGAGAACGCGGCCTATCAGTCGTCGCGTTCTTAGGTCCTTGGCCTGCGTCTTCCAGAGAAAGGACAGTGCTTTGGACTGAGGACCAGGCTTTCCCTTTTTTGACACAGGTTGTTCTAAAATTAAGAACAAATTGTACAGTGCATGAAAAATAACGAAACTAGTTTTAAACCAACCTAGACATGCAAGGGTGCTTCCAGTAATTGGAATTAGAAAACCATGATGGTTTCAACAGGCTTTAATCAAGTCCAACACAAATGTAAAACCAAGTGCAACCTGAAAACCTAGTGTCATGCAGCGACTCTCTTTCCACGCTTATAACAATCTACCTATTGACATTCAGGCAAAACGTTCAACACAAGACATGACTAGGACAACTAGTAGAAAAACTTCATGTTGTGGGTTTGCTCTAATTCGGTCTTGAATCACATGCAACATATAAGAATGGAAAAGCCCTAACAGTGCACGACTTTGGAAAAATGCTTATAATTCATAATCTCCTCATGGAAATTCAATGAACCAGTGGGAAACGAAAGTTAACTTGATGCTCTACACATTGGAATAGGATATGTTAAGATTTGGCACGAGAAAACCTACCTTCTGGGTTGAAGAAGTCCCATTTTTCTAGAAAGCCCGTGTTCAGACCACTTGGAGGAAAATGCTTAATACTCCGTGTATACTGCATGGAATTTAGGCATTCCACTTGGGTTAGGATGTAGACTTGACCCTCTTTCCAAGAGTTTAATCCCTGCAAGGTTTGGTTTAGGTTTGGCCTACCTTTGATCGGCTTCAAGTGGACGGTTTGTGCAGGTCGCAGTAGACGAACGGGGGAAGAAGATGTCCTTCTTGTGGTCGATCCACAGCTCCCCAGCCCCCAAGAGCTCCTCCACACGACCCCAGAAAGTTGTAAACTCGTCCCTAGGGTTTGGTGAAGAGTATTTAAGTATCCAAGGTATTTAGGAGTCCTATTGTAACTAGGAAAGAAGTGTTGCGGGATTGGCTTGTGTCTTTCCAAAATTTGAAGATCTCTCCCTCCATTAGAGAGTCTTGGCCATCAAGCAACCTCTATGGATCTCTTCCCAATTCAACTCTAATTGCCTCTTTTTAATTTCAGCTAATTTAAGCTACGAATTTCCATGCATTTTCTAGCTTCATTTGATTTTTGGGTCATATGTGGTCCATTGGCCCAATTAAGATATTGGGTCATTAATATATAATGTTGGGAGTCTCTCCAACACTTTTATTAAATTTTTGGTTGTGTCGTATTTTCGTGTTAACGGTTTTCAGACTTGTTTCCTAATTTGGATAATTGGTCACAATAACTCTTAAACCTAGTCCAAATGATTTTTATTGACCCAAATTTCTGGATGGGTCATTAGAGGATATTATTTTAAGTCCGTATATGATTTTTATTTAATTTTCTGACTCATCCAAGTATGTGTGATAATGATTTTTCGACTTATTCATGAATTATGATAATAAGTCGCGAAACACTTTAAACTTGGCTAATACGATTTTTCTTCGCAAAATTTCTTTGTGGAACATTTAGAAATAATGTATGGGGTTAATTTATAATTTTTACGGATTTTTTCGATGTCTCTTAGCACATACGATAATGATTCGTATGTTTTAAATACTTTGATATTATGGAAATTATTTATTTCCATTTATTCAAATTTTTTATATAGTTAAAATTTTCGGGGTGCTACACTTTGTCAGTACACACACCTGCGGGTACGGTATCGACTAGGAAGTGTATTTCGTCTTTACCGGTATGCATTGAGGATAGAGTCCTGGAAGGGTGTTTCTTCTTGCTAAAGATGAAGGACTACGATGCTATTCTTGGTCTGGATTGGCTAGAGGATCACTATGCGTCAGTAGATTATCGTGGGAAGAAGATCATTTTCCGTATTCCTGGTGAAGATGAATTTTCTCATCCTTTGCCAAGGAACTTGGCAGGGAAGTTTGTCATCTCTACCATGAGGGCGATGAGAATGGTGAACAAGGGTTGTGACGCTTTTCTTGCCAGCGTGGTATTAGTACCCAAGGCTGATGAGCCATCTACTCTTGCGGAGATAGATGTAGTGCGAGAGTTTCCAGATGTCTTTCTGATGACCTATCTGGTTTGCCACTGGCTAGAGAGATAGAGTTCACTCTAGAGTTGCTTCCAGGCACCTCTCCTATCTAGAAGGCACCTTATCGGATGGCACCTGCGGAATTAGCTGAGCTAAGGAAGCAGTTGCAAGATTTGTTAGATAAGGGATTTATTCTCCCTAGCATTTCCCCTTGGGGCGCACCTGTCTTATTCGTGAAGAAGATGGATGGATCACTTAGGTTATGCATTGATTATAGAAAGCTAAACCAAGTAATGGTGAAGAAAGGTATCCCTTACCTCAGATTGATGATCTATTTGACCAGCTGCAAGATGCATCAGTCTTTTCTAAGATTGATTTGCGGTCGGGTTATCATCAGTTGAGGATTAGGAGTGAGGATGTGTCCAAGACGGCTTTTAGAACCCGTTATGGACATTATGAGTTTTTGGTCCTTCCTTTTGGTCTGACCAACGCCCCTGCAGTGTTCATGGATCTTATGTACAGGGTGTTTAGATCGTATCTAGATAGTTTCATCGTAGTTTTTATTGATGACGTGTTGGTCTACTCTTCGGATGAGGCCACACATCGTCAGCATTTAAGGGTAGTATTAGAGGTTCTCCGTGAGCACAAGTTGTATGCAAAATTCAGCAAGTGCGATTTTTGGTTGCGCGAGGTTCATTTCCTTGGGCATGTTATCTCCGGTGCTGGTGTAGCAGGGATCCAGCAAAAGTCTAGGCTGTATGGATTGGGAGATTCCCAAGACTCCTTCGGAGATTCAAAGTTTTCTTGGTTTGGCGGGTTATTATCGGCGATTCATTGAAGGATGTTCATCCATCGCCGCACCATTAACTTAGCTAACCAGAAAGGGAGTAAAGTTTGTCTGTTCTGAGGAGTGTGAGATTAGTTTTCAATTATTTAAGACTAAGCTCACTTCGGCTCCTGTGTTAGTTTTTCCGAGCGGTGTAGAGGGTTTTGCTATCTACACGGATGCATCTCGGATTGGCCTTGGCTGTGTATTGATGCAGCGAGGAAGGGTAGTAGCGTATGCTTCTCGTCAATTGAAGGAGCACGAGCGAAACTATTCGACTCATGATCTTGAGCTTGCGACAGTGGTTCAAGCACTGAAGATCTGGAGACACTATCTTTATGGTGTCAGATTTGAGGTGTTCACTGACCACAAGAGTCTAAAGTACCTTTTCTCCCAAAAGGAATTAAACCTTAGGCAGAGAAGATGGATTGAGTTCCTGAGGACTATGACTTCGACCTCCAGTATCATCCTGGAAAGGCGAATGTTGTAGCAGATGCCCTTAGTAGGAAGAGGTCATCTCTCCAGCAGGATTGGAAGATGTTGGAGGATGCAGCGTGTGCGATGACTGAGTTAGAGCCATCATTGTGCTAGGCTTTTGTAGCTCAGTTGTCCATTAGGTCTTCGGTGTTGGATGAGGTGATCGAGCAACAGAAAGCCGACCCTAGACTCCAAGAGTTAGTGGGCAAGGCGGGCATTGCTCGTGATGAGGATGGCGTGATTAGATTCCATCACCGTGTTGTGTTCCAGACATAGTAGATGTCCGTGAGCATGTATTAGCAAAGGCTCATAGGTCTAGATTCTCTATTCATCTGGGTAACACTAAGATGTACCAAGATTTGAAGAGATTTTTGGTGGTCTAGCATGAAGAAGGATGTAGCGAAGTATGTGTCTAGATGTCTAGTTTGCCAGCAAGTGAAGGCCGAGCGGCAGCGACCATCTGGTCTTATGCAGAAGATGGAGATCCCAATATGGAAGTGGGAAGCTGTCACTATGGATTTTGTTACGGGATTGCCTCGATCCAGACGGGGTAACGACTCGATTTGGGTAGTAGTAGATAGATTCTTGAAGACTACGCATTTCTTGCCCATGAAGAAGAAGCAGTCAGTAGAGAGTTAGCTAGATTGTATATTAGTAGCATTATTAGATTGCATGGTGTCCCGAAGTCGATCATTTCTGATCGAGATCCGAGATTTACTTCGAGGCTATGGAAGGGTCTTCAAGATGCGTTAGGTTCGGAGCTGAAGCTCAGTTTGGCGTTTCATCCCCAGACAGATGGACAGTCTGAGAGGACTATCCAGACGCTCTAGGATATGTTGAGAGCATGTATTCTGGATTGGAAGGATGATTGGGAGCACCATTTACCTCTAGTGGAGTTTGCATATAACAACAGTTTTCATGTGAGTATTGTATGGCTCCATTTGAGGCATTGTATGGTAGGCCTTGCAGATCTCCTTTATGTTGGGAGGGACAGGCGATAGGCAGCTGATCGGTCCGAAATTAGTTCACGAGACTTCGGATAAGGTCCAGTTGATTAGGAAGAGGCTTGTTACGGCACAAGATAGACAGAAGAGTTATTCCGACACACAGGAGGATGGATTTGGAGTTCGAGGTAGGTGAGCATGTCTTTTTAAAGATTTCGCCTACTCGTGGTGTAGTTAGATTTGGCAGGCATGGTAAGTTAAGTCTTAGATTCATTGGCCCGTATGAGATTATCAGACATTGGGCAACGTGGCATATGAGCTAGCTTTACCCCCAGCGTTAGCTAGTGTCCATCCCGTTTTCCACGTATC
>CM024756.1:53080374-53204148 GCA_014218235.1 Colocasia esculenta
CTATTCACCCCCCCTCCAAGTTAGTCTTGTTGCCAATCAGTTTTTCAGATTACCTATTCACCCCCCCTCCAAGTTAGTCTTGTTGCCAACCATAAGTGGGCCAACAGAAATCCTCATGGGGTGTGAGGTAGTGGACGTAGGCGCACACATGGGTGTGCTTGCTGAATCACTATAAATCATGTGTGTCTTATGGTTTGATCCATATCTTCTACCTCCACTCTATACACGCTAGGATAGTTGGTTTCGCAGTTTCTATTGTCATATTCTTCTGTGCACATCGTTTTATAGATTGTATTAATTGAGTTTAATCTATTTTGTTTATAAGAATTTTAAATTAGGCGATAACCAATCCACCTCTCCCCTCTTGGTTTCTCATCGCACGTACCCTTGTACTATAGTAGCATGTCCTCATGGCATAAATAAAACCCTAAACATGATATCTACCTTAACTATAAAGAACATAAACAAAAACGATAAATCAACACATGCACACTGAAGACCTTAAAACATGACCTAGCATGCTACTTCAAGAACCCTAAGAGAGGGGAAAGGAACTTGAGCCTCCTCCTCCTTCTCCTTCTTCCCCTTGTCCTCCTTGGCGAAGCTTTAGGGGGATAGGAGGGGTATTGGGGGGGGGTGGGTATTTATAGAGGTGTCTAGGGGGGCTAGCCACCTATTAGAACCGCCCTTGGGAGGCCACCTTAGGGTGGTTCCTGTTGCCCAAGTATAGAGACCTAGAGGGGGGGGGGGTGAATAGGTCCTAATCATGATATTAGAGTATATTTGTTGATTTAACAGGATATAGGTCTTATCTAGATAAAGATCAAAGCAACACAATTAAGCTTGGTTGATGTGTAGAGTTTAGATGTGATAATTAGAAAATAAACTAATATGAACAAGATAAACCATCCACACAAGCACACACACTGCACGACTATTTATTCTGGTTTGGTGTTGATCAATACAACACCTACGTCTAGTTCTCAAGGGAAACAACTTTGAGATTTACACTATCTTGCTGAACCTTAGCCAAGACTATACCACTAGATACAGACCTCCAACCAGCTCACGGTACACCATGAACAATCAGATCTTCACCTATCACCAGGTGGAATCACACACCAGATATAGACCTTTGGTTCCAACACTTGACCACTCATGTAACGGACCCCGCCGTTCAAGCTCGTTAACACCATAACGAGCTTGACACGACTCCATCTCCCATGATCGGGATGAAGCCTCACAAGGGATGTCAAACACATATATCCGTGGAAATACAAAAGAACCACATTAAGCACACATCAGTTACATTGCTTAAACATGTCCATAAGAAAAGTACATTCCAAGTTCCACATATAATCAACATAACATAAACATAGCCTGGGACAAACCCCCAAGGCTCCACAAGAAAGAACTTTACTCTGCTGGTGGTGATGGCCTGACTCTGCTATGAGACTGGTGTAGACGCGAGATTTGGCCCATCCCCGCATGGTTCCATGGCCCAATAAGGCCCGTTTGACCATTTGTTGACTTGCCTCGGATCCCATGTAGACGGCAACATCGATTGCCGCTGACACCTTGTTAACGGCACACTCCCCGGACGTCTACTCTGGTAGACGCACTTTTTTCGATCATCCTTGTAAGGCTCATTTCTTAGCCCATTAGGCCCATTATTCAGTAGGCTCAATGTTATCTCCATTAAGATCTCCAGGGTAGCTTGTGCCCTTGTCGGCAGGCCCGATTGTCGTCGCTCCATTTATGATGATAAGAGGTTGGTCACCGGACATGTTTGAGCTGCAGAATTGACTGTTGTCAAGATCTTTCGGCAACACAGTCGTATATCGCCTATACTTTTTCTAGTGCCAGCCTCTTCTGTCGTTAGCCCTTGTTTAGCAAGCGGTGCATGTGTGCTTGCCATTTCCACCACCTTCCAGCTGTCTCCTGTGTGTGTGCTCGTGCCATGCTAAAATCCACTTAAATCCAACTTAAAATCCAAATAAATAAAACTCACATAATCTGTAAAATTCACATAAAATAAAATCCATCACCACCACTTAAACCAACCTAACCAATCCCATAATGGATATTAAATATTAATAACACAACAATTTAATCCATAAAAATAATAATTAAAATATATGTCACACATAAACCCTATAAAACTCATAAATAAACTAACCATACTCATCAACTAAAACCCCACTTAAAATCTAAATAAAATGAAGTAAATAATATTAAAATCACATAACCCAAACTAAACCCTCATTAATAACTCAAATAATAATAATAGTAAAATATAACAATGTAAAATCCTTTCAACTAAAAACCAACACAAAATTCTTAAACTCAAACCCAAACTAAACCCACCCACACTTAAAATTGACCCACATAATTATGATTAAAGCTCAAGAACTAAAATAATTAAAAATAAACCCACATAAATAAAACCCAACACTACCACTAATAAATAATAATAATAATAATAATAATAATAATAATAATAACCACATACCTACAACATAAACCTCTGTCACCCATCTCACAAAATTCAAAATAACTAAAACCACAACTAAATCCCATGTAAAATCCACCCATTAAAAAAGATAAAATAAAATAAATAAACACCGTAAGTCACATATTTCATTTAAATTCAACCCAATTAAAATATAATGTAACATAAATCCCATCCAACCGTGCCCATTAATTAAAACCCATTAAAATATATATATATCAACAAGCCATATATACCCATGTGAAGCATTCCATCCACATCTATTTAAAACCCATAAAAATGCAACCTACATAAGCTACCCACCCATATCCACGTAAATCCAACCCCATTTAAAGGCCAACAATTAAGCCCCAACATTGCCTCTACGCATGCACTTATCCACACACGGGGGTACCAAGTCAAACCTCTCTCACACACGCCCCTCAACACCATCTCCCAGCCACGTCTTACTACTCACTGCTCACCCTCTCATCTCACCGTCACACGCCCATATCTCCAGGTTCGCACATGAGATCCTCATGATCTGCCCCGGTAAAGGAGGAGCCCAGAACGCCCACCATTCTCCTTCGGTGTCTGGGTCGCCGTGAGACCCGCGCAAGCCTCTCCCACTTAAACTGCCCACGTCCCCGTCTCTTTAGGAAGCCATGCATGCGACCTAGTGATAAGGATCTCGCCTCCATTCCATCAGGGAAAGGAGGGATTTTCCATGGCGGCGGTCGCAGCAGCCAAGGAGAGACCACCTTGCGCACCACCCAGTCAGCGGGTCTTTGGCAGTCACACACTGCAGTTCTGACTCCATAGAACATCATCCATCGGCACCTCAGCTTCCTCCTCCTCCTCTGTACTCACCTCTCCCTCGGATACAATGCCGGCCTCCTCTCAACACTGCACAGTCACCAGAGGAGCCCAGCTTCAAGTTACACTTCGCTGCAACCTCCTTCGCAGGACACCATCTGGTGAACAATACGGTGATGAGCATGCCAACGTCAGAGTCAGCACGTTGCCCTGGAGAAGATTTCTTTGCCATTGCGTCTGTATAGACAGGGACCTCCTTCTCTTCCTCCTCTTTATTTTGTTTAACTTACTGTCTCACATATATTGCATCTTTACCACGTCCATGTACACACTCACGTAGTGCATCCTTTCCAATACCTACTTTAGAGGGGTTTTCTATAAACAAAGGAGGGAGGGAGGCGTTCATAACGTTTGACCGTCTTCCTTCTCAAGCCTCCAACCGGTAAGACGCCTCCCGATTGTGTACATTTTTCATATATGTGAACGCGTGCTACCATAATTTTAGTCTAATGGGTCTTTTGTGTTTATTTCTTTGCAGGAAAATTGAAGCTACACCGTGGAGCCCTCACCCTTTGGCCGACCGAAGGAGGAGGAGTGAGGAACTCATCATCTCCACATCGAGGCATTACACGATCACATCTCCTCCGGGCGGAGGTAAAAAGTCCCTGGCGATCACTCATCATTTCCCGTTGCCATATTTTCCCAAGATAAATGTGGACGTTTGTCACCGAAAAATAACGTTTACAATTTTTTCTGGCGATCACGATGGGACATATACTGCTTGCCACGGTGATACTTCTACATTTTAGTTGTATTTTCTGCAAATCACATCTTGTTTGTTGTTTCATGATATCCACGGTGATCTTTCCAGAAGTGGAATTTTAGGTTATTTTAATCCCCACACTGCATGGACCATTTTGACACCATTACTTTAATGTCCATGTTGCATGCCGCCAAACTTGCCTATTGTCATGGGTTATTTTATGGCAAAATAGCATGACGTGTGGGTGGGTTGCTTTTGCATATGGTCAGGATTATTCTAACACCAATATCATATGCCATCATGGTGACCTTTATGTCAATTTTGCATGTTATTTTTCATGCAAATCTTGGATGTATATCACGGCTGTTGTTTGATATCCTGCAACCAATGCTTTCTGCATAAAATGGCATGCTATTGTCTTGTCTCCTAGTGTGTTTACTTTTGTTATTTTGTAGTTTTTTAGCCGTTGTCTGCTGCTGCTGTTGTGCTTCTCATCTTGCTTAGTTATGTGATTATCTTGTCTCCCTGCTTGTATATATTTTATTTCTTGTTATTTAGTGTGTTCAGTTATATTTTATTCCACTTTTCCCTCTCTTCTTATTTCCCTCTTTATTTGAGGGTTGGTGAGTGGTGAGTGAGCAGCCTCTTCACACATTCTAGGATAGCTCCTCTTTGGTTCACGGTCTTTTACTTGGGGATTCCCTCTCAGGTAAATCGGATCGGTGCCAAATGAGAACTCCATAAATCCCCACATTCCGTGGATTCCCTCACGGTACGGGGCAGGAGGACCTTCACCCTATGTCTAGAAAACCCAGGCTGTGTGTTGTGAGGACAAGTTTACACCGTGTTGGCTATACCTTGTCTCTCTCTCATCTTGAGAGAACAATCAAGAAAATCACTCTAAGATTGGCCAAAATAAGTTTAAAAGCTATCTGGGATGCAACTCTTGATAAACAATCCATTTTCAGTGCTAGTGGCACACTGCTGTGTCATCCATCTTCTCAATGATAGTGTCAACTGTTGTCTGTTGAGTGTTGGTCATGTGTGTTGACATGTGAGTTCACTATGTATGCTAACTTGATACATGAGTTTGGATGGAAGTAAGAAATGAAAAACTCATTTTTTCAGCGATCTTCTTCCTCAACTCCTCTCCTCCCCAGGAGGATGTGGAGTTGTCTCATATTCTTCCACGTTACACCCCCAGTCAACTCCTTCAATTATTGTCCAGGGGCAAGACATCTTGTGCTTCTACTCCAATCCCCCAGGCCAAGTCTCAAGCTCAACCAAAAGTTTCTAGTGGTAGGGTCCCGTCCAACATTCGTACTCAATCTAGGACCTCTACCTATGTTGGATCCTCCATACCCCGCAAATCATTGCACTCTACCACTCCTAAAGCTCCTCCACCACAAGACTACATACGTAGAAGTGAGGCGGAGGGGTATGCCAAGATGCTCCTAGCTAAGTATTTGCCAAAGTCTCTTTCTTGGAAGAGCTATTGCAAACTCCCACCTGTACATTTTCCACCAGGATTCAAGTTTCCCAAATACAGAAAGTATGATGGGACTACTGATCCTCACTTTCACCTTGCCACAGTCCTTATGGATTCTTGTCAATGGTTTCATGATCGGGCCCTACTTGTCCATTTGTTTTACAAATCACTTGAAGGTGAGGCCCTTTCATGGTTCATATCTCTACCAGCTACAGACCTTGTCAACTTTGACATTCTTTCAGAAAGGTTTATAGCTTATTTTGAACATTTTGCAAGTCCAACCCCTACACTTTCTGATTTGGTGGCGGAGAAAATGAGACCAGATGAATCCTTCCTTCAATTTGCCAATAGGTGGAGAGACATGGCTTTTAGATCAGGTCTGGGCATCCGTGAGTCTCAAGCTATCCCTGTTCTAATTCATAATTCCACTCCTGAGCTTAGATCATTACTTGAGCTAAGCTACATTTCTACATTTTCTCAACTATGTGATCGAGCAAGAATTCTTGAGTCCTACTTGGAGAACCCCTCTCGCCCAGTCCAGTTCAAACCACCTTCATGTTGTGACCCTATTTGGACTGCTACCACCTCTACTATACAACATTCTCATCCAAACTGACTCAAAGGCTCCAACTCATTCTCCTCATTCTAAAAGTGTGAGATCACAACCAACCATTCCTTCAGTCTCACACTCAATTTACTCTCATTATAGGGAGAAAGAGTCAGCCCATCATGAGAAGGTTGTAGACGAGGCATTGGTAGGGGAGAATCCATCCAACCCGTGACTGTAGGAGCGGTTTCAACATTTCCTTGCCCAAACAAAGAGGTGATAGAGGAAGTAGAGGCACCTATTAAGGAGAAGGAGTATGCAACCAGAGAATCAGCCAAGCTAGGGGCATCCTGTCATTGCTCGACTCAACCCATCACCAAAATTGTCAAGCCATCCAATCCAGTTGCCAAGCCCTTTCAAATCCAAATCATTTTGTCACCTATCTTAAGAGCAGCTTTGCAGACCCTCAATCCTCTCTTGTTGGAACCTGAATATCCAAGATCTATAGGATATGGGGTCATTATTCCTTGGCAATCAGTTAAAGCTTTCTGGAGAGCTACTGTTCTCCATGCACATCAGGAGACCAAGCCAATTTTTCTCAGGCTAATGTGCCATGTTAGCTTACTTGCAAAGCTTACACCCAGCTGATTCCCTACAATGCTTGGTCCCCTTCCTCTCATCAAGTCAACTCCCTTAACTGTTCTTCGAGTCCCTCAATCTCATTTATGTTTGACCCTTTCAACAAGGAGTCGAAGTGACTTGTTCTCCACTCAGTTCCTTACAGTTTGCCTATCATTGAAGAACAGGGGCAACCCTTCATTCCAGCTGGATCCTCTACCTCTTTTTTAAACAGGGCACTTTCAAGGGGCACTTTGGCTACTTCGTTATCTGCATTGGCTTTGGCTTCAAGGGCATACTACCGTTTATATGGTTCATTGTTTATTCTTATGTTTATTCTTATACCATTTCATATCAAGCCATCTTCAAATGTTGAGATCTCTGTGATGTGCTATTCAGCTCGGGTTTGGGGCACACCATTTTAGCTCCTCACACTCCTGTCTCAAGGGAAATCCACATTGATCAGGAGAACTTCATCCCTATCTCTGTCAAGTTTAACCCCTTTCTTTATGCTTGAGGGGGACCCCACTTCACTCACTCTTCAGAAGCCTCCTGACTTAGTGGAGTTCACTTCTTTCCAACATTTTCTCTAGTACAAGGGGCACACCGTTTTTCCCTGGACTGTGTTGTTCATTGCGTGCTCCCTTATCTTTCCATTATTGTACATTCTCTATCCTTACCTTACTCAATTCACATCTATCACCATCAAATCCTTCTTCTTACCTTCTATCTCACTCCTTGTTTCATCTCTCACCATTACCATCCAAGGTGGTCGTGCGAGAAAGATAAATATTGGTTTGCAGGTACCTCCTTGAGAGCATTTCATTGCTTGAGGCCAGTTTGCTTCATAAGGCTCATCTTCGACAATGGCTAGAAGGCCCAAGTAAGATCTCTACTTAGGGGCATTCCGCTCGGGATGTTCTCGCTCATTGTACATACCATTTTCATAATTGTCCAATTATGTTCTATCTTTCCTCTTATTCAAAAAAAAAATCATCACAAAATCAAAAATCCAAAAAAATAGTGGTACCATGTACATATGCTTACATCTTCCTATTTTCTTATTCAAAGAAAGCGAAATCAATAGATTGGCAACTGTCATGCATCTCAAGTCACATGTTAAGGAGTAAGAGACACCTGAGTGAACCAAGGACCTTGGTCTAGCAAAGTCATGGAGATTTTTGTCAGGCGTTATAACCAAGTTTTTGGAGACGAATCAACATACACACACCACACATCTTAAAAATTTGAGTCGTCACTCCAAGACAGTTATTTGTTCCAGGACACAACAAAGGCCACAATCCTCCTTCTTCTTCCACTCGACTGATCAAGACACTCAGCACTCTTAAATTGTTGAGCTTAGCAGTCAAGACAACTTCCCCTAAGGTGAGACTAAGACACCAGAGCACGTGAAGAGGGCAGTGTCCCCGCAGGCAAACAAAAGAAAGAAACAAAGAACAATCGATCAAAAGAAAAGAAAAAGAGCCTGGTCGTGACCGTGCCTGGAGATAAAATCCCTCCATTCAATACAAAGTCAAATGCTACATTGCTTGAGTTTTTCCCTAGCCGATTGCGGTAGGGCAATACAGGTGCTCAAAAAAGTAGGGGTTGTCAGGTTCTGACCCCGGGGTCCACGAAACATCTCACTTTAAGCCCGCTAAGCCACACATGGCCAGGTTCTCTCATCCAATTAGCACCTTGCAAAAGTCTAAGGGAAAACAAGTCAAAAATTCAGTCTGAAATCACCCTGAGGGGCATGTTGTCATGACTGTCTCAGCCATCATCAACTTAAATTTTGTAAGGCCCTCGAATTTTGTTGCATTATTTTAATTTCGTGTAAATAATTCATGTTGTGTATGTACGTATGTAAATATCTACGTAAGTACTAGTTAGTATACTTGTGTATGCATGTGTATAATTAGTTGTAAATAATATATGAATGGTATGATGGTAGCATGTACGTGATAGTATACATAATGCATGTATATATGTATAGGTTATGCATGGTTTCCTGCATGTTTTGAGTTCTGGCCGAAGGCTAGCTTGGCGTCAATATCAATGGACGTTTGTGATGTGTAGGCATCAACCATATGGACGCCAACACTAATCCCAGCGTCCAGCGATGTGGACGCTAATTTCTCTGGCCTGCATGCGTTGCAGAGCCGAAAATCCCAGGAACAAGCTACCCCAACCATTGGGGAGCTGTCCCTAACGGTCTGAAAGCCCTCTTGTCAAACCTGCATGAAAGGAGAGCTTCCTCTCCTATTTACAAAGCCTTTTCTGCAACCCTCAGCCCTCTCTTGGCTCTTTGCAAGAGGAGAAGAAGGAGAAGAAGAAACCCTAGAAAATCTGTGAGAAAACCCCACCTTTGCAACCTTAAATCCGGCGATCTGAAGCTTGTTCCGGCCATCTACAACGACAAGGAGGTAGCTAGAACATCGAGGAAGGCATCCTTGACCTCGACCTGCTGTGGAGATTGCTCAAGAACTCGGAGGAAGGCTTTCTTGGGAGCTTCTTGGGACTGCCTAAGGAGAGCTTCACCACCCCCTTTGATCCTTCTGGAGATTTTTGGAAGGCAAGTAACCTACCCCTATCGTCCATGTAGATGTCAAGTAGGGTTTTATAATTTTTATGTATTTTTCCTCGTGTCCTAGATCCCCCATTCACCCCTTTATTTGGAGTTCGGTCTGTGTTTCTGCACAGACAAGAACTTGGCGTCAATGCCCTTGACGTCGAGATCCCTAATGTGCGTCCAGTGATCTTGCCGTCCACTCCTGGAACGGCCAGAGACCGCCGTTAAGTTCTCCAGGACAGAACAGTGAGCTGTTCTTCCTGGTATATGATTATTTTCGATGTGTTTTCGATGAGGATATATTGTAAACCTATTATGATATGTATATGGATGTCTGAATGTGTGGTGAGATCTTTGTAATTTCTGTGATTTGGCATAAATGGTTTTATTATGGAGAATGTATGCATGATGAGACCTAGACCATGTTCTTTACCGTTTGTGCAATTCATGTGAAGTTGGATGCCCTAAATGTTGCTAAACCGTGAGTGGGTAAATCAGTCCATGCTCTGAATTTTTGGGAATTTTCTCCATGCTCCTCTGATTGATTGAAATTTCTGAAATGGAATTAGAAAAACATGTGTAGGATTGTTAAAATTCCAGTAAATCGTGTGTTGTGTAATAAATCCGGAAAAATTTCCTGTGGTATTGTGTATATTGGGTTCAGGGTTATGATCTGTTAAACTGAACTTTTATGTTATCCACCATGATGAATTGAATTTTTAATAATATGGGAATTTATGTTAAAATTTCTGCGATTACATTTTGGATCAGAAAAATGTGAAAATTTTTATGTTGGATCCTAAACCCGAAATCAGCATGTGGTTAAATTCTCAGGTCATTTGGACAACTATACCATACAATATGAATTTTCCATGCAAAAATGGGTAATTAATGCATGCCATTGTGAAATGATTTAATTTCTATGTAATCCAACCTGATTAGTGAATTTCCTGAATGATAAATTCTGTCATCTGTAGTGGCATGATTAGGAAAAATAGAGTCATGTTGCGAATGAGAGAATGAATGAGATGTGAGTGTCATGTGTAAAATGTGTGTAAAAACCGATATGTGTAATGTGTAAAACTGTGCCATGTGTGATACTGCTTCCATAGAGGGCTGTGGAACTGTACCATGGAAAAGTCCCCATGGGAAGGTTCAATGTGTTGTGATCCTAAGGGCATTAGGATGAAATCTTGGAGGTGGACAAGTACCACTGGTTAGGGTGGAGACTTGTTCTCCCGGTCTGCGCAATCCAAGAGTCATCACTGTATTGCCTAGGTGACGTCTATGTGTATGTGATGTGATGTGTCCTTCTTATGGTGGTTTGGACTATGTGTCACGTCACTAAAGTGTAAAATGTGAATGTGATTGTGATCATGTGCAAATTGTGTAGTGTGAACAATGTGTAAATGTGAATGTGTAAATGTGCAATGTGTAAAAAGTGAAGTATGTGAATTAGAAATTGTGTAAAAATGTGAAACCAAAATGTGAGGATGTGAAATTGAAATCCATGATGTGATGATCTGAAATCATGTTAGAACAGCAACATAAATATGGTTATGATCATGTGTTATATGTGTACAATGCGTAGAATCCATGCTAGGGACAATCCTTACTTATGTGTAACCCATTCCATGTGTGTTTACTCTCACGTTGTGGTTTGAATGAGAACATAGCTTTCATGTGTTAGATTGTAAAGTGTTTAATCATGTCAAAACAACAAGCTTAAAGCATGTAAAATGGTTATGTGCATGCGTAAGAATGAGAAGTAACCATGTTAGCAATGTTTTCTTTCATGTATGTAAACTAGTCATGCTAAACTTGCTTTCATGTTTTAGTTTAATTGAAAGTAACCTTTCATGTGTTGGAATGATTAGAGAGCATGTGATAGGAGATTTTGATTTAGAAAATATGAAAGCATGAATCATGTGTTCATTAATAGAATTACCATGATAGGAGTTAATTTCAATGACAAGCATGCTACATGATGGTGTCTTGTAAATGTGTATGTAAAACCTGCTATGATATGTACATGTATGATATATGTAGTGTTATTTGCTGAGTCTATTAGACTCATTACTTGCTTCGGCGTACAAGCATAGTTGGTGACGACACACTTGCGGAGGAGGTAGTGGAGACGACTCCGAGCGTGGAGATTAGATCGTTGGTGTACTTTGCGATATTTTGATTTCATAAGTATGTAATTGCAACATTGTACTAGCATTATCATGGAAGGAAATGTTTAAGTGTGGACAATTATGTATTGATTTTCAGCAATTTAATTATGTGGACTTTTAGTTCTTTAAATGTTTTGAATCATGTATGTTAAATGTGGATGATGATGAAATGAAGACAGTGGTTCTTTTACTTCCGCTACTCTGTTCTTATATTCACGTGTATCTCAGCTGAATGTTATTGTTGGGTAAATGTCCCACTGTGGCAACGTTCACTATATCGACGTGGGATGGTATAACCGTACCGATATAATGAGGGTCGCTACAGGTTTTGTTGATCCTCTCTGTGAAGTTTATCCCCTTATTTCTTCCTTTCTCCCTTGAGGATTCCAAACCTCTGAGTGTCTAAAGGACAAGTTTCTTTTGAGGATGACAACTCCATTTTTTAAATCACACTTCATGTTAATCTGTTCACAAGGGCAAGGTTATTGCCATGAAGAATCTCCATATTTCTACTAGGCCAATTTTCCTTTACTTCATCAGCCTCGCGCTCTTTCATTGCCATAACGATGGTTGCCGGGCTTTGACAAAAAAAAAAGTGTTTTCATGTTTTCCCTTATGCATTTGCTTTCTTAAAAAAAAAAAAAAATCCAAAAAAATATCATTTGCTTTAACATCGTATGTACATTTTGTTTCCAAGTTAGTATTTTGCTTTGCTTGTACATATTTCTTTTTTCTTTAACTTTGTTAATAAAACTTAGTCCCTTGACCTTGCTTCAAGAAAGGCATGTCATTCTTAGGCAAGGGGCTGAAGTCAAAGCTTCACTGATCACTTTTTTTTTAAGTGTTATATCAACAGAGAAGTATCTAGAAGCTAAGGAGAGGGTCAAAAAAAAAAAAAGATTGAGAAAGGGATTGACCAAAGTGGCACTTCATTGAATCATCCGCCCAAGGTTCGTAGGTAGTCAATTCCTGGCTATCATGTTCAGGTATGTCTAACCTAGGGTTTAGCTGCACCAGAGGCTAATAACTTGGCGCCCATGAACCCATAGTTCCCCTTCACCAAAAACCCTGACGGGTTTGTGATCTCCCAGTTATTTGATTGGCCTTTAATAATTCCTCTGGTTTACTAACTTGCATTTAGATAGGGCAAACCCTGCATGCATCATGTCATTTTCTCTGCTAACTTTACTAACTGAGGAAGAAAGATTTTTCCCCTGTCTCGTGCTTTAAAGTTATCCTGGTGACTAGAAATGAGTTCTGCTAGTCTGTTCTTCAACTAAGATTAATCAAGTGAAATCCCAAGTCTATCCTGATCCAGCAAATTGTCTATTCACTCAGATCCCAAGTTTAACCGGGTCAGCACCATCTTCTTGAATATCCGAGATGAATATTGGTCTTTGTTGCCCCCCTTCTCCACTTGTCCCACCGTGCATATCATAGATAATCATTCCAGCCTTGTTGAGCTCATTTGAACCTTCGCCAGTCATGAGCTTATTTTTGGACTTCAGGCTTTCCAAACATTGATTTCAGTTAGAATCTTTTGATAGTCCTTTGAGAGATCAACCAATCATTGTCTCCACGACCCCCTAAATTTGGACAGACGTCCCAATTAGGTCAGCGAGCCCACACGAGCTCCGGTTTTGAGACTCTCTCGATTCAATCGTCATATTTCAACTCCTTTGACTCAGACACACCAGAAACTAGTCAAAGTCCAACACGGCAATGCCAGAGACCCTACCGTTGGGTTGCAGTTGTAGTTACACGGGTAGATCACCCTCCCTCTTACCACATTTGTCTCTCAGACGATTTGTCATTTTCTAGCCTAAATCTTTCGTATGGCTTGCTAGATTTCCTATCCTCAGAGATGGCCCTTCCATTAAATCTCCGCGTCCTTTGTTTACCGAGACCAACCTTTCAGTCCGCTCTGCTCCCCTGCAAGACCGATGCCTCGGAGGGGCATTTGTAGATGCGAGATTTGGCCCATCCCCGCGTGGTTCCATGGCCCAATAAGGCCCGTTTGACCATTTGTTGACTTGCCTCGGATCCCATGTAGACGGCAACATCGATTGCCGCTGACACCTTTTTAACGGCACACTCCCCGGACGTCTACTCTGGTAGACGCACTTTTTTGGATCATCCTCGCAAGGCTCATTTCCTAGCCCATTAGGCCCATTATTCAGTAGGTGCAATGTTATCTCCATTAAGATCTCCAGGGTAGCTTGTGCACTTGTCGGCAGGCCCGATTGTCGTCGCTCCATTTATGATGATAAGAGGTTGGTCACCGACATGTTTGAGCTGCAGAATTCACTGTTGTCAAGATCTTTTGGCGACACAGTCGTATATCGCCTATACTTTTCCTGGTGCTAGCCTCTTCTGTCGTTAGCCCTTGTTTAGCAAGCAGTGCATGTGTGCTTGCCATTTCCGCCACCTTCCAGCTGTCTCCTGTGTGTGTGCTCGGTGCCATGCTAAAATCCACTTAAATCCAACTTAAAATCAAATAGATAAAACTCACATAATCTGTAAAATTCACATAAAATAAAATCCATCACCACCACTTAAACCAACTTAAAACCAATCCCATAATGGATATTAAATAATTAAATAACACAACAATTTAAATCCATAAAAATAATAATTAAAATATATGTCACACATAAACCTATAAAACTCAATAAATAAACTAACCATACTCATCAACTAAAACCCCACTTAAAATCTAAATAAATGAAGTAAATAATAATTAAAAATCACATAACCCAAACTAAACCCTCATTAATAACTCAAATAATAATAATAGTAAAATATAACAATGTAAAATCCGTTCAACTAAAACCAACACAAAATTCTTAAACTCAAACCCAAACTAAACCCACCCACACTTAAAAATTGACCCACATAATTATGATTAAAGCTCAAGAACTAAAAATAATTAAAAATAAAACCCACATAAATAAAACCCAACACTACCACTAATAAATAATAATAATAATAATAATAACTAATAATAATAATAATAAAATAACAACCATACCTACAACATAAACCTCTGTCACCCATCTCACAAAATTCAATAACTAAAACCACAACTAAATCCTATGTAAAATCCACCCATTAAAAAAAAGATAAAATAAAATAATAAACACCGTAAGTCACATATATTCATTTAGAATTCAACCCAATTAAAATATAATGTAACATAAATCCCATCCAACCGTGCCCATTAATTAAAACCCATTAAAATATATATATATCAACAAGCCATATATACCCATGTGAAGCATTCCATCCACATCTATTTAAAACCCATAAAAAATGCAACCTACATAAGCTACCCACCCATATCCACGTAAATCCAACCCCATTTAAAGGCCAACAATTAAGCCCCAACAATTGCCTCTACGTATGCACTTATCCACACACGGGGCGACCAAGTCAAACACTCTCTCACACACGCCCCTCAACACCATCTCCCAGCCACGTCTTACTACTCACTGCTCACCCTCTTCATCTCACCGTCCACGCCCATATCTCCAGTTTCTCACATGAGATCCTCATGATCTGCCCCGGGAAAGGAGGAGCCCAGAACGCCCACCATTCTCCTTCGGTGTCTGGGTCGCCCTGAGACCCGCGCAAGCCTCTCCCACTTAAACTGCCCACGTCCCCGTCTCTTTAGGAAGCCATGCATGCGACCTAGTGATATGGATCTCGCCTCCATTCCATCAGGGAAAGGAGGGATTTTCCATGGCGGCGGTCGCAGCAGCCAAGGAGAGACCACCTTGCGCACCACCCAGTCAGCGGTCTTTGGCAGTCACACACTGCAGTTCTGACTCTATAGAACATCATCCATCGGCACCTCAGCTTCCTCCTCCTCTGTACTCACCTGTCCCTCGGATTCAATGTCGGCCTCCTCTCAACACTGCACAGTCACCAGAGGAGCCCAGCTTCAAGTTACACTTCGCTGCCGCCTCCTTCACAGGACACCATCTGGTGATGAGCATGCCAACGTCAGTCAGCACGTTGCCTTGGAGAAGATTTCTTTGCCACTGCGTCTGTATAGACAGGGACCTCCTTCTCTTCCTCCTCTCTATTTTGTTTAGCTTGTTGTCTCACATATATTGCATCTTTACCACGTCCATGCACACACTCACGTAGTGCATCCTTTTCAATACCCACTTTAGAGGGTTTTCTATAACAAAGGAGGGAGGGAAGGCGGTCATAATGGTTGACCGTCTTCCTTCTCAAGCCTCCAACCGGTAAGACGCCTCCCGATTGTGTGCATTTTCATATATGTGAACGCATGCTACCATAATTTTTAGTCTAATGGGTCTTTTGTGTTTATTTCTTTTGCAGGAAATTGAAGCTACCCGTGGAGCCCTCACCCTTTGGCCGTCCGAAGGAGGAGGAGTGAGGAACCATCATCTCCACATCGAGGCATTACACGATCACATCTCCTCTGGGGGAGGTAAACAGTCCCTGGCGATCACTCATCATTTCCCCGTTGCCATATTTTTTGCCAAGATAAATGTGGACGTTTGTCACCGAAAAATAACGTTTACAGCTGGTCCGAGCTACTAGAGGGACATGAAGCGTCCTGCTCGCCCTCACCTGGAAGAAAAAGGGGTAAGCCTCACAAGTCATTGGCTCAGTAGGGTAGCTCCCCCAAGTCGAAAACACAATTAATATTAAAGCTGTAAAATATGTAATCATCTAAAGATGATACTACAATGCTGGCAAATAAATAAACGGCAACACACGTCAAGTGCACTGGCTAAAGGAAGGGTACGCCGAACACAAGTCTCGAGACCAGCCACAGACCCTGACAAGCCACACAAGTACACCTCTCAGTCTCGCAGCCTTGGACGAAAGGTCCAGCTGCCGCTTCACCTCAACAAACAAGGACCATGGATACAATCACACCACACCTGCAAGCAACACTACCGCAGGACCAGCCTGACACCTTTAGGGGCTCCAAGTGAGAAGCTTAAAGTGAGGCACTGGAACTGGACTAGCTAAGGACCAGTATGGCTACTGGTGTACGTCCCTCAACCAAGAGCGCGCTACAAATAGCCGTACACTCACAAACACAAGCCATTGTCCCCTATCGTCTTTCCCCTCAGCCGGACATACTACTCAAACACAAGAGGAGTTGTCCAAGAAGACGACACAAACCTCGACGGTACTCTCGTTCCGGGACAAGCCCTAAGCACCCAGTGCTAGGGTAACTGTAACGCCCCCTCTTAGACCCAGTACAGTTATACCAATTCACATTGGATCTAACAGAGGTATTACAGTGGAATAAATCCAACAAGTGACGGTACAGGTTAAGATATACACAAATGACAATTTAATTCCAATAATGAGCAACAGAACATGGAACTAAATGATTGTAATCAACATTATGCTCAGATGTAAAGTCTAGTGCATAAGATAAATAACACAAGTCCTAAATTTATTACATTTCATAGTCCAAATAGATAAAGGAAAATACATATAGCCTCACATACAAGAGTCACTCTAAAACCTCTCAACCAATCCAATCTAAGTCTCCACATCCTCTCGCTCCGAGTGAGTGTGAACTAATTCCTGAGTGTCCCCTGGTTCTCCTGAAATGTTAAGCAAGTATGAGTCTACAAGACTTAGCAATCACATGAAAGAAGATCACAATATTATAAATAAATAGGTTTAAAACATGGTAACATATTATCATTCATTTCATTGATATCATATACTCTTCCTACTAAAATGGTTCTAAGTCAATTGGCATCATTCATTCATAACATTCTAATTATTATGGAAATAACCATGTCATGCAATGCATAAAATCCACATCTTATTTACTAACAATTGAAGTAACATGTTCTTACATATAACATGCTATCATTTTTATCATGGTTTCTACTTATTGCCATGTAATCATGTAAACTATTTCAATGAAACCTTATGCTACATTATGCATATGTAACAGTTGTCATGTAACAATGGACCGTTTAAACATGTAGCAATTCTTTCATATATCAATTTGCATGTAATTCATGTAACACTTAACACATTGGCATATAGCATAAAATCATGTAGACAATGTTCATGTAGGCATGTAGCATGTAGGTCATGTAGACATGTAGACATATAGACATGTAGCAAGTAGCATGTAGTCATTTTCATTTATTTGCCAAGACATAGCCCGCACTATAATAGAGATCATTAGTCATTTAACATTCACTTATCACCTAGGAAATACAGTGATGAAGTCATGGTATTTGCGCAAAACCGGGGAAAGTCCTTCCCACCTTAACCAGTAGAACTTGTCTACCTCCAGGATTTCAATCTGTTGCCCACGGATTCAATAGATCATTTACATGTAGGTGAACCATTACCATAGGGACATCTATGGTGTAGTTCATTGTAGGAATCTCTAATATAGCAATGTCTTATTAGCATTTCATTCATCAATGCATGCACTAACATGTATGATATCATTTAATATACATTTCATGCAATTGCAATACCTATAGCATGTCTCTTTCAATTCTGAATTTCATTTTTCTGTATGACAGATCCCTATCATGGTATTAAATGCAACACATTCATTCATGCACATATTCTCATATTTATTCAATTTCTACATGTAATTTACTGTTCAGAAATTCATAATAGAATGCAAGGATGTCTAAAATTTCCGAAATTTTAAAAGTAATCCAAATCAAGTTATACTACGTACATGCAAAATTTCATATTTTTTCTGATCTCTATAACCAATTTTCATAATTAAAATCCCTCACCTTAAGCTAACTAATTATGATACAACATAGAGAAATTGATGCAGTTTTATACAGGAACTGAGTACAACTATTTACAGTATTACAGTCTCAGAATATATCCTCCAACTAAATCACGTTCACCATCAACTGACTTTTCTTTTATCAATTTCATTAATATTACAAAATGACTATTCATATGTACATGCGATCTATACCCAAATACAATAACATATCCATAATATAGTAGTGATAAAACACACTAAACATCACCTGGCTGAAATCTCATATAAGTATGGATCATAGGTATACAATTAAAATCAATTTTTGGAAAACTCATGGCACTGGTAAACTTGACGGCAGCACATGTGATGTTTACTGAAGTAGACGACCACATATACCATTGTTAAGCTACAATAGACGGAGACACATAGTGCTGTTAACATATACTAGCGGCGCCACATAGCACCGTTAACTTATAGTAAAGGAACGGAAAACAAATGGTGTTCACATGAAGTAGACGGCAGTCGAAGCCGCTGTTACAAGATATAGACGGTAAGCGATCTGGACGTCTAGTTCTCATGTGCAGAAAACATAGAAAACCCTACATGAATAACAGACTTCTACCCCTTCCCGTAGTTATTGCAGCTTTAAAAATACAAAAATTGGTAAATAGATAGTATGTCATATCCTAAACTGAACCCCATGTAACTTGCCTCAATCCCTCCTACTGGAGTGTCGAATCTAAGCCCGAAGAAGCCCGCCTCGTCTGTGAGGCAGTTCCTTCCCGCCGACTCCAAATGCTCCAATCCTTCTCCCACGTAAGCCTTTTGCTTGGAGAAGCTCCTGATCACGAAGCTGGACACACCTCCTCGGTCCAGAAGCCTCCAAACCGCACGACTGGCACGGAATCACTCCTTCTCGACCCTCTTTTCTCTCCCTCAAAACCATGCGAAAACCTCCTATTTCTGAAATCTAGGTCTTATAAAGTCCTCTCATGCATTGGCCAGCCTATATCCTGACCCTAGGATGCGAAACACTCAGATCTGGCCTAATAAAGACTCTTAAAATGGTCGATTTCTCTCGATCAGAATGGAAATATCAAAAACAAGCAAGTCAACTTAACTTCAACATAAGATGTCGTCGGCCTCCACTTAAACGTCCATCGATGGTCGTTTATAGGCTTGCCCAAAAATTTAAGAAATTTAGAAAATTAAACGACACAATAGTCTGTCTTTAACAAGATATAAATGGCAAACGATTTTGCCGCTAACAAGACTTAACGCCAAGAGATGTTGATGCTAAGTTCCACACAGATCAGCATTCAAATTCATGCAGAAATAAAAATACAATTTGAAAAATAAATTCAAGAAAAATTTACTAGGGCACTACAGTAACCGACTGGAGAGGTAACTACGGAAGGTGTAACACCCAACTCGCTATGCACACAAATTCATGCTAACACCTCGATAACAATCACAACATGGGTGCACACAACCCATACATGGTCTACAAAGCCTAGGCCATACCACGAGGTACAACTGAAGAAAATAAACAACTAACTACACTACACTGCTGGAGCTGCAACTACATAGCTGGAGGTACCGACCCTGCACCGCTACGACGCGGCTCTGACTGGACGACGGTCATGAAACGTCCTCCTCGCTCTCACCTGTGGGGGTACGGGTGAGCCTTGCTAGTCACTGGCTCAGTAGGGAACTCCCCCAAAACCGAGCAAACCAAAACCACAGGTACAAAAGCAATAAACAGTACCAACAATTTATAGAACAGCTAAGCAGGATATATAAGCTGTAAAGTACTCTCACCGTCTGCCGACTACGAAAACAACTGTAATAATTAAACTGCAAACCAGTACAGGTGTACAAGCTAAAGTAGAGACAGCCAAACACGAGCCACGTGAACTGATCGCGACACCAGAAACTGACTCAGACAAGCTAACACAGGTCTACCTCTCAGTCTCGCAGCTATGGAAGAAAGGTCCAGCTACCGCTCCACATGAAAAAGTCAAGCAACTGTGGAGACCAACCAACACCACCACCTGCAGACCACACGGTCACAGGCCCATGCCTGACACCTCTAGAGATCCTGGCCCGGAACTCTCTAGAGTGAGGCACTGGAAAAGGACTAGCTGGGGTCCAGTACGTCTACTGGTGTCCGTACCCCCAACTACGAGCGTGCTACAAGTGACTAAAAACACACAAGTGTCACTGTCCCACTGTCGTCTTTCCCTCAGCCGGACGTGCAACTCAACACAGGAGTAAGGGTGTCCAGGTCAGACGACACAGACCTCGACGGTACAACACAAGTACCGGGACAAAGCCCCGAGCTAACAGCCTGGCTCACAAAGAACCTGGGGCACCCAACTGGAGAGGTAACCATGGTAGGCGTCGTACTACTTGCCACATACACAAAACCACGTGCACGTCACACACAAACCACGTGAAACATCATGTAAACCTCAGGTAACAACAATCCACTACACGTGTACCTAACTGGACTAGCGTGAACAACACGCAGCCTCAAAGTGAGTAACTAACTGCATACCCCGTATGCTAAATATAGAAATCATGTGCACTCAGTGCACCACAGGTGCCAACGCACCATTTTTATCGATAAATACAATAAATAGTCATTTCTGCTTATACACAAGTTAGCGGCCACATCGACTGCCGCTTACAGGAAGTAGACGGCAATGGATCTGGCCGTCTGTATCCCGGATGATGAGCTTGGCGACAAACGATGTTGACGCCAAGATCTTCAGCCTCTATTCCAGCAGAAACCCTAAACCGATCCTACATACATTCTGATCCCAACCATCGAGAAAAAGTAAGGAATTAGTTCCTCTAACATCCACACATTATAATTAGCTATAATAACATGTTTTACTACTCAAATTCATCAAACCACCCATTGTCCCCACATGGGGCAACTTAATCCGAAAATGCATTAAACATGCTGATTCATGTGGTTAAATCATGTTTTAATGATCCTAAGAGTAACAGGGTTCGTTCCCTACCTTAGAATGCACTTAAACCTCTAAACTCCTCCTCCGTTTCTCCACCAACTCCCCGCGAGCTCTTACGGAAATTGCACCTCGCCACGGCGTTTCCTCGTCCGATTCGACAATGCCACGCGTTCCACAATCTCCCAATTATCCTTTTATAGCTCTTATAATATAAGGAAGCAGAGACATTAAATCCAGGCAAGGGAGAAAGAGAACAGGGTGGAACCTGCCCTCGGGTGACTCTATAACCTGCAAATTGCACAGGTTGCGTCAACCCCTCTGCCGTTAAGGCAACCGCCACCCATAAAGTCCATATCCACTGCCTCTTAGTTCATGCAGTCAACGGCAACTTACCTGGACGACAACAACCACCCTTGGCCGCCAACTCCTTCTCAACTGCAGCAGGTCCTATCTCATTCGGGACCTAACCTGCACCACACCTGCACATACCACGCATCTACACCACACTGGCCTCACAACGGCCATCACAACCAAACACACACGATCCAAAAGGATCCGAAAAAAAGCGACGTTACATTACTATCATCTAAAAGAAAATTTCGACCTCGAAATTCATAACACAACTCAAAGTTAAATACTTAAACATATACACTTTACAAGCACTATCATCTAAAATAACACAAAGGCTTATTCAAACAGATAGGGAACCCTTTAGCCATTTCCTCGGCTAACTCCCAGGTATCCTCACCACCTAACCTATTTTCCCATCTCACTTTAACCAACTCGATTTCTTTATTTCTCAGCTTCTTTATCTTTCGATCTGTGATCTGCACCGGATACTTTGGCAAGTCATATCCGGCCTCAAGTCACCCTTGATATCTGATTATTTGAGCTGGATCTTCAATACACTCTCTTAACATAGAAACATGAAATATATCATGAGCATCCGCAAAATCTACTGGCAAATCCAGCCTATAAGCTGTTTCCCCAATTCTCTCAATCACCTGGAAAGGTCCCACATACCTTGGACTAAACTTTCCAGTCTTACCAAACCTCATAATACCTTTACTCGGAGAAACTCTCAAGAAAACAAAATCTCCCACTTCAAACTGAAGTGGTCTCCTCCGGATATCTGCATAACTCTTTTGCCTGCTTTCAGCTGCCTGCAATTTTTCTTTAATAAGCTTCACTATTTCTGTGGTTTGCTGAATTAATTCAGGACCCACTAATTACCTTTCTCCTACTTCATGCTAGTTCAATGGGGTTTTACATGGTCTTCCATATAAAGCTTCATACGGTGCCATCCCAAGACTGGTATGATAACTATTATTATAGTAAAACTCAACCATTCCCAAATGATGCGCCCAGCTACCTCCCCAAACTAAACAACAAGCCCGCAACATATCTTCAATTGTCTGGATAGTCCTCTCTGTCTGACCATCTATCTGGGGATGATAAGCGGAGCTATACCTCAGCTCAGTACCATTACTCTTTGCAGACTTCTCCAAAAACCAGAAGTAAATCTTGGATCTCTATCAGACACAATAGTCTTCGGAATACCATGCAATGGAACAATTCTTTCAACACAAACTTTTGCTAATTTATCTACTGTCCAAGACATACTTACTGCCACTAATCTGCACACATTGGTTAATCTATCAATAAATACCCATATTCCATTATGCCCGGAACTCGATCTTGGTAAACCTACCACAAAGTCCATAGCAATATCTTCCCATTTCCACTGTGAATGGGCAACAGTTGCAACAAACCTCCAGGCTTCTGATGTTCTGCTTTAATCTGTTGACAGATAGCACACCTTGCAACAAACTCTGCTATTTCCTTTTTCATATGAGGCCACCAGAAATGCTTTCTCAAATCATGGTACATTTTAGTACTACCCGAATGGATAGTGTACCTAGATTTATGAGCCTCTTCCAACACTCGCTGCTTTACCTCTCTTTCAGCTGGAACAAACAACCTGCCTCTGAGCCTGACCACACAATTATCATCAATGGTAACTCCTTCCATTTTCACAATTTCAGCTAAATTTACATCTGCTCTTTGAGCTTCAACAATCTGCCAATACAAAGACGGCTCTACAGCACTAGCGGCTAGTACTGCCCGTCGCTGACTACTTGGCACATATAAGGAGTTCTCCACTACCTCTTCATACAACTTCCATTCTTTAATCATCATCAACTTACATATGCCTTTCTGCTCAAGGCATCTGCTACAACATTGGCCTTACCCAGATGGTAAGCCAAACTGAAATCATAATCCTTTAATATTCAATCCATCTGCACTGGCGAAGGTTCAAATCTTCTGCGAGAAGATATACTTCAAACTTTTATGATCTGTAAAGATCTCAAATCTCTTGCCATACAGATAATGCCTCCACATTTTCAAAGCAAACACAACTACTGCTGCCAATTCCAAATCATGAGTGGGGTATTCTCCTCTGCCGGCTTCAATTGTCTGGACGCATAAGCTATCACTTTACCATGCTACATAAGCACTGCTCCAAGTCCTCTCCTTGAAGCATCCACATAAACCACAAAACCACCACTTCCTGCCGGTAATGTCAATATAGGTGCATGTAAGTCTTTTCTTCAATTCCATAAAACTTTTCTGACATTCACCGGACCACACAAAGGCACACCTTTCTAGTCATTTAGTCATAGGTGCTGCAATCTTAGAAAAATCTTGAATAAAGCACCTATAATAACCTGCCAATCCCAGAAAACTTCTAATCTCAGTTATTGTCTTAGGCACTTCCCATCTCATCACTGCTTCCCTTTACTTGGGTCCTACTGCTATTCCTTTAGCTGAGATAACATGACCCAGAAACTGAATTTCTTTCAACCAAAATTCACACTTATTGAATTTAGAAAACAACTGGTTATCTCTTAACAACTGTAGAGTAAACCTCAAATGAGCTGCATGCTCCTCTTCAGATGCTGAATAAATTAGAATATCATCGATAAAGACCACAATGAATTGGTCTAAATATGATGAAAAATTCTATTCATCAGATCCATAAAACCTACTGGAGCATTGGTCAACCAAATGGCATAACCACAAACTCATAGTGACCATATCTAGTTCTAAAAGCTGTTTTATCTATATCCTCCTCTTTAATTCTCAACTGATGGTACCCGGACCTCAAATCAATTTTAGAGAATACTTTTGCCGATTGCAACTGATCAAACAGATCATCTATCTTGGCAAAGGGTACTTATCTTAATGGTCACATCATTCAACTTTCTATAATCATACACATTCGAAAACTTCCATCTTTCTTTTTCACAAATATACCGGCGCTCCCCACGGGGAATGACTCGGTCTAATAAACCCTTTCTGCAACAGATCTTCTAATTGCTTTTTCAATTCTTTAAGTTCTGCTGGTGCCATCCGATATGGAGCTTTAGAGATCGGCATGGTACCTGGCAGCAACTCAATGGTAAGTCCACCTCTCTATGTGGAGCTAAACCAGGCAAATCATCAGGAAAAACATCAGCAAATTCCTAACCACGGGAACTGCTTCCACTGGCTGACTAGCTCCTACGAGACTTACCGAGGCTAAATAAGCCACCATCCAGCATTTATCAACTTTCTAGCTTTAATTGCAGAAATTAGAAACTTAGAGGTATAAAAAGGCATACCTTGATATTCAAATATTGCACCATTAGGATGACAAAACCTGATCCTTTCTTTTTGCAATCTAACATTGCTTCATAAGTCTCAAGCCAATCCATACCCAGAATAATATCATAATCTGACAACTGCAGGGCATACAACCAACCCGCATCTGGTTCCCTTCATTCATAACAGGAGCTTCATCTATATAGCTCGAAGTGAGTATGAACTCACCCGAAGGAACCTCCACTACTAACTCACAAGACTTTTCTCTAAAGGATGAGCTATACAATCCAGAAATTCTTCGGAAATGAAAGAATGTGAGGCACCCGAATCAAATAAGACTCTTGCTGAATAATCATAAAGAGGTAAAGTACCTTCTATCATATTCGATGCCTCCGCCTGGGCTCAAGTGATAGCCATAACCCGGCCTCTTCCTCGCTGTTGCAGTGCTCCTCTGCCACGACCTATCTGTGGCTGCTGAAACTACTGAGGTGCTACTGCACACCTCTTCCATACCATATTCTCTCGGATAGGGGCAATTGCGGATCAAATGCCCCGCTGATTACAATTATAACATCTATATCCGGTGGAGTAATGGGCTGCCTGGCAGTACTCTGCTGCGACTCCTCCACCTCGGCCTACCATGACCTTGCTGAAATTGCTGACGACCTCCCCATCCTCTTCCTTTGCCTTTAAATGCTTGCTTCAATTTCTGGCCCCATTTCCCAAAGCCTGATGAAGAAGGTCCTGCTAGTGCTTTACCCTTACTTGCACCTACTGACTGCTGTGGTAGCCGAAAACTACCTGAGCCTGACTCGCCCACCTGACGAGTCCGAATAGACCTCTCCAATGTAGCTGCTCTGTGGGCTGCTTCTTCCACTGTCTTACACATGAGAGGTACTATTGCATCCTGCAACTCCACTCTCAAACCTCTAATGAAATACTCAACCATCATGTTATTATCTGATACTACATAAGGTGCATAACGGCTAAGTGCCATAAACCTCATCTGGTACTCTAAAACTGAAGAGTTACCTTGCTGGAGTGTCCGAAATTGCTCTCTTTTCACTTGCTGCACTTGAATCGGAAAGAATGTATCGTTAAATACATCGAGAAATTCCGACCAAGTAATAGCCTCTTCTGTCTTGTCTGCAAAGGTGGTCTGAATCTTCAGTCGCCACCATTCTAATGCAAAACCTCTCAACTGATAAGCAGCTAACACAACTTTATCTGCTGCCGGACACCTCATAGTCGCAAAAACTCTTTCGATCTCATGAACCCAGTGCTCCGCTGTATCTGGATTCGGCACTCCTAATAAGTAGGTGGCTGCAATCTCAGAAATTTCTCCACCTGCATCACTGGTTCCTCTGCTAATAACACTGGTGGTGGTGGTGGCACAGGTGCTACAAAAGGCACCTCTACTCTTGGCGTGACTAGAGCAATAGGTACAGTCTCTCCATCCCCAGGTGGCACTGCAACCGTGGTACCGGCGCCTGCTGATCCATCCTCACCCGATATCCGTGAGGCTTTCCCAGATCCTTTCTATCATACACTGAGTACTTTCCTCTGGATCATCTCCTCCACCACCCCAATCTCTTCTATCAGCCATTCCAGAAATTTCTAGATAAACAAAACACCAAGCAAAATCAAAACAACAAATTATCAGAAACCAGGGTCCTACCAGCAGTGTACAAAGACCGAAATAACGCTATGTATCATTCTAGTTTCTTTACATTAACACGGACCTTGCTCTGATACCAACTGTGGCGGAACGCCTCGGCCAAGCCCGTTAAACCGATAACCTACTTGATCCGAGTCCGCCTCCCGCGAACGGGCCGAAGCCTCGCAAGGGATACCAAACCACAGTCCGTGTAAACACAAAGGAACACACCACATTTTATATATATATCACAAGTTACATAGCCATATTTCCACAAAACTGAAAGGAAGTACAAGAGCCTGGGGCATACCACGAGGTACAACTGAAGAAAATAAACAACTAACTACACTACACTGCTGGAGCGGCTACTACACAGCTGGAGGTACCGACCCTGTACCGCTACGGCGTAGCTCTAAACTTGACGACGGTCGTGAAACGTCCTCCTCGCTCTCACCTGTGGGGGTAGGGGTAAGCCTCGCTAGTCACTGGCTCAGTAGGGAACTCCCCCAAAACCGAGCAAACCAAAAACCACAGGTACAAAGATTAAATAGTACCAACAATTTATAGAACAGCTAAGCAGGATATAAAAGCTGTAAAAGTACTCACCGTCTGCTGACTATGAAAAACAACTGTAATAATTAAATGGCAAACCAGTACAGGTGTACAAGCTAAAGTAGAGACAGCCAAACACGAGCCACGTGAACTGGTTCGCGACACCAGAAACTGACTCGGACAAGCTAACACTGGTCTACCTCTCAGTCTCGCAGCCACGGACGAAAGGTCCAGCTGCCGCTCCACATGAAAAAGTCAAGCAACTGTGGAGACCAACCAAACACTACCACCTGCGGACCACACGGTCACAGGCCCATGCCTGACACCTCTAGAGATCCTGGCCTGGAACTCTCTAGAGTGAGGCACTGGAAAAGGACTAGCTGGGGTCCAGTACGTCTACTGGTGTCCGTACCCCCAACTACGAGCACGCTACAAGTGACTAAAAACAAACACAAGTGTCACTATCCCACTGTCGTCTTTCCCTCAGCCGGACGTGCAACTCAAACACAGGAGTGAGGGTGTCCAGGTCAGACGACACAGACCTCGACAGTGCAACACAAGTACAGGGACAAAGCCCCGAGCTAACAGCCTGGCTCACAAAGAACCTGGGGCACCCAACTGGAGAGGTAACCACAGTAGGCGTCGTACTACTCGCCACGTACACAAAACCACGTGCACGTCACACACAAACCACGTGAAACATCACGTAAACCTCAGGTAATAACAGTCCACTACATGTGTACCCAACTGGACTAGCATGAACAACATGCAGCCTCGAAAGTGAGTAACTAACTGCATAGAGACATTAAATCTAGGCAAGGAAGAAAGAGAACAGGGTGGAAAACCTGCCCTCGGGTGACCCTATAACCTGTAGATTGCACAGGTTGGCGTCAACCCCTCTGTCGTTTAAGGCAACCGCCACCATAAACGTCCATATCCACTGCCGCTTAGTTCATGCAGTCAACGGCAACTTACCTGGACGCCAACAAGTCAACGACCACCCCTGGCCGCCAACTCCTTCTCAACTGCAGCAGGTCCTATTTCATTTCAGGACCAAAACTGCACACTCCACAAACTGCTCCAGACTGGCCTCACAACGGCCATCACAACCACAACACACACGATCCAAAAGGATCCGAAAATAAGCGACGTTACATTACTATCATCTAAAAGAAATTTCGACCTCGAAATTCATAACATAACATAAACTTCAACATCACACTATATAAACATTTTTACAAGTACTATCATCTAAAAAGAAACAACATACTTTACTCAAAAAGATAGGGATACCCTTAGCCATCTCATCGCTAACTCCCAGGTATCCTCACTGCCCAACCTATTTTCCCATCGCACTTTAACTAGCTCATTTCTTTATTTCTCAGCTTCTTTATCTTTCGATCTGTGATCTGCACAGGATACTCTGGCATAGTCATATCCGTGTCAGGTCACCACCTTGATATCTGATTATTTGAGCTGGATCTTCAATACACTTTCTTAACATAGAAACATGAAATATATCATGGACATCCGCAAAATCTGCTGGCAAATCCAGCCTATAAGTTGTTTCCCCCAATTCTCTCAATCACTTGGAAAGGTCCCACATACTTTGGACTCAACTCTCCAGTCTTACCAAACCTCATAATACCTATACTCAGGGAAACTCGTAAGAAAACAAAATCTCCCACTTCAAACTGAAGTGGTCTCCTCCGGATATCTGCATAACTCTTTTGCCTGCTTTGAGCTTCCTGCAAATTTTCTTTAATAAGCTTCACTACTTCTGTGGTTTGCTGAATCAATTCAGGACCCACTAATTGCCTTTCTCCCACTTCATGCCAGTTCAATGGAGTTCTACATGGTCTTCCATATAAAGCTTCATACGGTGCCATCCAAGATTGGTATGATAACTATTATTATAGGCAAACTCAACCATTCCCAATGATGCTCCCAGCTACCTCCCCAAACTAAACAACAAGCCGCAACATATCTTCAATTGTCTGGATAGTCCTCTCTGTCTGACCATCTGTCTGGGGATGATAAGCGGAGCTATACCTCAGCTCAGTACCAATTACTTTCTGTAGACTTCTCCAAAAACCAGAAGTAAATCTTGGATCTCTATCAGAGACAATAGTCTTCAGAATACCATGCAATGGAACAATTCTTTCAACATAAACTTTTGCTAATTTATCTACTATCCAACTTGAGCTGATACCAACTGCGGCGGAACACCTCGGCCAAGCCCGTTAAACCGATAACGTACTTGATCCGAGTCCGCCTCCCGCGAACGGGCCGAAGCCTCGCAAGGGATACCAAACCACAGTCCGTGTAACACAAAGGAACACACCACATTTTATATATATATCACAAGTTACATAGCCATATTTCCACAAAACTGAAAAGACGTACAAGAGCCTGGGGCATACCCCGAGGTACAACTGAAGAAAATAAACAACTAACTACACTACATGGCTAGAGCTGCTACTACACAGCTTGAGGTACCGACCCTGCACCGCTACGGCGTGGCTCTGACTAGACGACGGTCGTGAAACGTCCTCCTCGTCTCATCTGTGCGGGTAGGGGTGAGCCTCGCTAGTCACTGGCTCAGTAGGGAACTCCTCCAAAACCGAGCAAACCAAAACCACAGGTACAAAAGCAATAAGCAGTACCAACAATTTATAGAACAGCTAAGCAGGATATGAAAGCTGTAAAAGTACTCACCGACTGCTGACTACGAAAAACAACTGTAATAATTAAACGGCAAATTAGTACAGGTGTACAAGCTAAACTAGAGACAGCCAAACATGAGTCACGTGAACTGGTTCGCGACACCAGAAACTGACTCGGACAAGCTAACACAGGTCTACCTCTCAGTCTCGCAGCCAAGAACGAAAGGTCCAGCTGCCGCTCCACGTGAAAAGGTCAAGCAACTGTGGAGACCAACCAAACACCACCACCTACGGACCACACGGTCACAGGCCCATGACTGACACCTCTAGAGATCCTGGCCCGGAACTCTCTAGAGTGAGGCACTGGAAAAGGACTAGCTGGGGTCCAGTACGTCTACTGGTGTCCGTACCCCCAACTACGAGCGCGCTACAAGTGACTAAAATAAATACAAGTGTCACTGTCCCACTGTCGTCTTTCCCTCAGCCGGACGTACAACTCAAACACAGGAGTGAGGTGTCTAGGTCAGACACACACAGACACGACGGTACAACACAAGTACCGGAACAAAGCCCCGAGCTAACAGCCTGGCTCACAAAGAACCTGGGGCACCCAACTGGAGAGGTAACCACGGTAGGCGTCGTACTACTCGCCACGTACACAAAACCACGTGTACGTCACACACAAACCACGTGAAACATCACGTAAACCTCAGATAACAACAGTCCACTACACGTGTACCCAACTGGACTAGCGTGAACAACACGCAACCTCGAAAGTGAGTAACGAACTACATACCTCATATGCTAAATATAGAAATCATGTGCACTCAGTGCACCACAGGTGCCAACGCACCATTCATTATCGATAATACCATAAATAGTCATTTCTGCTTATACACAAGCTAGCGGCCACATCGACTGCCGCTTACAGGAAGTAGACGGCAATGGATCTAGCCGTCTATATCCCGACTGATGAGCTTGGTGACAAACGATGTTGATGCCAAGATCTTCAGCCTCTATTCCTGCAAAAACCCTAAACCCATCCTACATACATTCTGATCCCAAATCCATCGAGAAAACGTAAGGAATTAGTTCCTCTAACATCCACACATTATAATTAAGCTATAATACATGTTTTACTACTCAAATTCATCAAACCACCCATTGTCCCCACATGGTGCAACTTAATCCGAAAATGCATTAAACATGCTGATTCATGTGGTTAAATCATGTTTTAATGATCCTAAAGAGTAACAGGGTTCGTTCCCTACCTTAGAATGCACTTAAACCACTTAAACTCCTCCGATTCTCACCAAACTCCCCGCGAGCTCCTACGGCAATTGCACCTCGCCACGGCGTTTCCTCATCCGATTCGACAACGCCACACGTTCCACAATCTCCCAATTATCCTTTCACAGCTCTTAGAAGCATTAAGGAAGCAAGAGACATTAAATCCAGGCAAGGGAGAAAGAGAACATGGTGGAAAACCTGCCCTCGGGTGACCCTATAACCTGCAGATTGCACAGGTTGGCGTCAACCCCTCTGCCGTTTAAGGCAACCGCCACCATAAACGTCCATATCCACTGCCGCTTAGTTCATGCAGTCAACGGCAACTTACCTAGACGACAACAAGTCAACGACCACCTCTGGCCGCCAACTTCTTCTCAACTGCAGCAGTCCTATTTCATTTCAGGACCAAACCTGCACACTCCACAAACCTGCTCCACACTTGCCTCACAACGGCCATCACAACCACAACACACACGATCCAAAAGGATCTGAAAATAAGCGACGTTACATTACTATCATCTAAAAAGAAATTTCGACCTCGAAATTCATAACATAACATAAACTTCAACATCACACTATATAAACATTTTTACAAGTACTATCATCTAAAAAGAAACAACATACTTTACTCAAAAAGATAGGGATACCCTTTAGCCATCTCATCGGCTAACTCCCAGGTATCCTCACCGCCCAACCTATTTTCCCATCGCACTTTAACTAGCTCAATTTCTTTATTTCTCAGCTTCTTTATCTTTCGATCTATGATCTGCACCGGATACTCTGGCATAGTCATATCCGGCGTCAGGTCACCACCTTGATATCTGATTATTTGAGCTAGATCTTCATTACACTTTCTTAACATAGAAACTTGAAATATATCATGGACATCCGCAAAATCTGCTGGCAAATCCAGCCTATAAGCTGTTTCCCCAATTCTCTCAATCACTTGGAAAGGTCCCATATACCTTGGACTCAACTTTCCAGTCTTACCAAACCTCATAATACCTTTACTCGGGGAAACTCGCAAGAAAACAAAATCTCCCACTTCAAACTGAAGTGGTCTCCTCCGATATCTGCATAACTCTTTTGCCTGCTTTGAGCTGCCTGCAATTTTTCTTTAATAAGCTTCACTACTTCTGTGGTTTGCTGAATCAATTCAGGACCCACTAATTGCCTTTCTCCCACTTCATGCCAATACCTTGGTAACACTGCCCGAGCAATGTGGAACATAAACCGTTAAACTGGCCATAGCTCACCAGAGCTCGGTGGCAACTTTCATAATCGCATCCAAAATAGAAGCCGCTTTTACCTTTCAAGTCGCGTTAGATACACAGGATGCTACTTCTCTCAAAATCGAGTCGCGTGTAGGCGACGCGTTAACAAGAACGCGTCCCCTGCACTAGATGCCTTTTGGGGTTCAGGTATACACTCAACAAAGCTGTCTGGGAATTAAACCGCCCCATCCCAAATCATGTAAAACAAGAATTAAACATGTAAATGGGATTCCTACACATGCTCACTAACATGCAAACCCCATTTCTACATATAAATACCTCATTCAAGGATCACACAACCCAATCCATATGTAAACAAGGTATAAACCATGGTAGAGTTCCCCTACCAGTGCATGAAGCAGAATTCCGACACCACCATGAGATTCCCCTCGCTCCCACGCTCGCACATGCGCTGAAACCTCACTAAACAACTCCAATTGCTCCAAGAATGCCCAACAAACCCTTCACAGCCGCAGCAGCTCCTTCCCCAACTGAGCAGTGCAACTGCACTGTTCGGCCAGGGGAAGATACACTTAACTGCTCTGAACTGAATCACGTCGCACTTACCGGATGCGATAAGAATCGCGTTCGCCATTGCCGACGCAACTAAACTTGACCGTCATCCTGCATGTGCCACACGGTGCACATGTAGTGACAGCCATGTAATGGCGATTCAATATCGCGTCCTACATAGCGACCGCAATTAACATTTGTAATCGCGTCCCACGTATTGACCACCATAAGAAACAAGATCGCGTCTGGTAAACAGATGCGATAAGCCCTTGAGAATCGCATCCTCTGTTTGCTCCGCGGTCTCAATGAGCCCGACAGAGCCCGAATTTGGCTGGGTTGCCCTGTAGCAACCCAGAAAATTTAATACTTAAAAATTTGAAATAATAATTTCCTTAAATCGAAATAATAGAAACATGCGTACCATTATCATATGTACAAGAATACCTCAGAAAATTCCTTAAAAATTATAAATCAATCCCAGACATTATTCCTAAGTGTTTCACGAAGAAATTCGTGCAACGAAAAATCCGATTGGCCAAGCGTATGTAACAATGTGACCAATTATCCAAATTAGGAAACTAAGTTGGAAAATCGTTAACACGGAAAGATAACGCGCCCATAAAACAAACGAACATGTCGGAGAGACTTCCAAACATCATGAAATGATTATCCATTATCGGGATTGGACTAATGGACCTCTCATAGTCCATGAATAAAATCAAGTAAGAAAAATATAATAAAATTCGTAACTCTGTTATTCCCTAATTAAAAAGGGAAATCTCATAAGATAAATACCAATAAATAATGGGTTTTAATAAATAGACCGTATAAAGTTTATTGGGCCAAAATAGAGATTTTTAAAAAGAAGCATAATAGTAAAATACCCTAAATTCGTAACTAAATTATTACTTAAATAGAAAAGGGTATTAAAGTATTAAAAAAAGTAGTTTGTGATGAAATTGGATTCCTAACCTACCCTAATAGGTTGGCCACGAATTTAGCTCCCATCCTAACCCAAATAGGAAGTGGGAAGCTTGGAAGGAGGTTAGGAAAGAGGAAATTCGGAATTTAATTGGAGTTAGAGTCCTATTAAGAAATAGAAAGAGGAGAAGCTTAAATACTCTCCTAAAACCCTCATGGCTGGCCCTAGCTCATGCCAAGTGATTCCTGGACCAGGAGGAGAGACCAAGGATGTGGAGATTTCATGGGGAGAAGAACTTTTCAAGCTCTCAACCCCGTTCTTCAAGTTCTAGCCCTAGAAGAGGAAATCGAGTCAAGGTAGGCATTCTCACAAGCTAAAATCCGAATATTTCGTTTGTAGATTGTTCCACACATCAGGAACAAAACCCTCAAGTTTCATAATTTTCCATCGAGCATATCTTTAGTTCTTGATTTTTCATGTTCTGCAACTTACATGACCCCAAACCCTCTTCTTAACTCTTGATCTCCTTGTATACTCAACCCCATGCTACGAGATTTTTACTGTAGATACTACTTGTTTTAGGGACTTTTTACCCCTAAAAGCCCTAATTTTTATCAAGCATGTTGCTCGAATTAAATCATCTCGCTCTCTGTGTCATGTTCTGAATAACTCGTTCTTGCTCATGTTCAAACCCTATATGAACCATGTTCTCTCTCTAATTCCGATTTACTGGAAGTACCCTTACATGTCTAGTTTAATTTGTAACTACTTTCATGATTTTTCGTTGACTATACAATTAGTTATGATTTTCTAAACGACCCTGTATCAATATGATTCAAGTTGGCCCGCAATCCAAAGCCTGGTCTGATTCCTATCTAACCCAGGCGCAGACCACCAGATTGCGACGGGTCGATATGTCGCCTTCTGAGGTCTGATTGCGACAGCCTACCCGTCGCGATCAGAGAGCGACAGGTAAGCCGTCGCTATCCCTGTGCCTGTCCTGTCGCGACCCTTTCCCGCCTCTGTCGCGATCACAAGGCCGTCGCGACAGTATTCATGTCGCGATCTGCATACCCCTGTCGCAATCCTTATTGGCCTATGTCGCCTTCACAGGAACTTTGGTGAAAAACCCATAAAAATATTTCTGTCACTTTCTAATAATCCTTACGCCTTTTTACAGTTATACCCCCAGTAAGAACCTTGCCTAAAAATGGAGCAATATTGAATAATTTTAAATACATCTTCACGACTTATTTCTATCTATGATTCCTCTTGCACTTGCACACACATGAACCATCCATTTATAGCTGAAATCTAGCAGAAAATATCTCATGATGTATCTGATAATTTATTGAAATAAAGTACATTAATTGCCCTATTTTAAAGGACTTGTAATCGTTTCTTGCGTTCTTTATATTCCGATATCGACGCTCCACTGCTCTAGAATTCCTCTAGAACGTCGAGCACCTATTTTACATACACACTTTACTTGGCTTGTGGTGAACTCTCCGTCGAACATTCATTTCGCCGGACTAGTGAACCTTGCACAAGGCCTCCGTAAGTCTCCTCTGTCCATGGATTCCCACATGGTTGACGAGCTGGTTGTACCCTAACACCTTTGATACACTCTAGGGATCAGCAAGATCCAAACGGCCTTAGTTGCTCTCGCCCTTATCTTGAATCACGCCGGACCTCTGGACCTGTGCATAACGAGGCCAGCGGAAGGGTTGTGTATTCCACCTGATTGCCACACCGTACGCGCGTGTTGTGCAACTGTTACTATCGCTCGTTACTCGACGTTTCATGTGCAATGACCATAAGATCTCATCTATACTCTACTCGCTCGTCTATACATATTCACGTTCACTCTACTATCTCGTCTCTCTCGTCTATTCCTCTAGTACTCTCTTGTTACCCTTTGAGCTGTGTAGCTCCTATCGTTTGTACTATTTCATGACTATCTATCTCTATAAAATGGGTCTTGTGACTCTACTGTATCAATGCATACTGTGCAGGGCACGGAGAGTGTCCGAGGGGCTCCAATCTAGTCCTGGGGGCAGAGAGCCACCCGAAAATACCTGCAGGGGCTATTGACGGTGTTCTGCATTGCACCGGTTCTGACTATACTGTGTTGGCTAGAAATCTGACTACTATCCTTTTAGTCTGAGGAGTTCAGACGTACTGTACCATTTCTGTGCTATTACTGTGCTAGCACTGACTGTTATAACATTAGTCTGAAAAGTTCAGACGTAATGTACTATCGTGAAACGGCTATTGTCCCAAAGTGACTATTGTCGTACTCTACAAGTGCACCATTCTGCAACCATACATGCTATTTCGTTACACGCTATCTTGTTACACACTATCTTGTCATACGCTCTACTTGCTCTACTTGATACTCGCTATCTTGAGTTACTGTGTGCTATCGCAACTTGATCACATTGAAAGTGCAATTTACTCTTTACATGACCATCTACTATCATCTCTTCTTGCTATACATGTCGCTTGCTATTCTTGACAATATCGTTACTATTGTTGTTATCGTTTTCTATCGTGACTTGACTTTAGTCATCGTGCTATACTTGATTCATCTGCTATTTGAACCATGTTACTTGTGCTATTACTTTCTCGACTTTACATGACTCTCTCTATTATTAGTTACTCTGCCATTAAAGCATTAATCATTTAAAGCCTGCTTGATCCTGAGATTTAAGTCCTACTGGGCGTTATCACTCACCCTTCGTTATTTGTTATTGTGTCTCAAGTATGTCGAACAATGACGTTATACGTACCAATGGGACAGGACCCGAGTGATGAGTGACCTGGAGTCAAATGACGAAGTTACCCTAGCACCATGGAGTCTAGTAGTGATTGTTTTAGATTTCTTTTCAATGCAATGATGTCATTGAGCCTTATGTGTGGCTCTGAATTAGTGGTTGTAATAGTCTTAGTGATTTTATAATGAAATAAAGAGTTATTTCAATTATTGTTCATTAGATGCTCTGATGTTTGCGAAAGTATGCGCAATTTTCGTTACCATACTCATTGTTCGCGTCTCCCTCCGATTTATTCCGCTGCTAAATTGGAGGGGCGTGACATGCCCAGCACCTCTGCCTACCACCTAACCAAAATAAGCTGTAAAAACACATAGACCTCTATGGTCTAACAATGGCCACACACTGGCCTCCGAAACCCGGTAAACCACGATCTGAACCTTCCGTTCATTACATTACTATCACCTAAAAAGAATTTCATCCTCGAAATTAAAGCGATAAATATAAACATAGTTCAGAACATATACAACTATCACCTAAAAAGAAGGTGCTACTTACTAGAACAAATACGGATATGTTTTGAACATCTCTTCAGCCAACTCCCAAGTATCTTCACCACCTTGCCGATTCTCCCATCAAACTTTCACCAACGCGATGTTTTTATTCCTTAACTTTTGAGTCCGCCTGCCTGTGATCATCACCGGATATTTTGGCATGGAAATATTGGGCTTCAAATCATCCCACTGATAGCTCACAATATTCTGGCTTGAATTTTCAGAGCATATTTTCTGGGCTATTCTCTCTTGATATCTTAGTTTCACTGTAACGACCTAGAATCCGAATACCAGTTACCTACTAGTAACCCGAACCCTGAACTGCCACCCACGAGCCGAAGCTCGGAAGGTTAAGAGAAAGTGCCTGAGGAGAACATATAAGCAAATGTACAAACTACAGAAACTAAAAGTAAACCACTATAAATATAACAAAATGTCACAACTCAGAGCAGATCCAACAAAAGTAAAGGGTACAGGAAGAACGTATACAAAAGTACCACTCTCAGGAGCTATGTGGGACCATCACCAGAGTGACTTGGTCCTCAGCACCCAGAGTCGATGACGAACAACCTGAAAGGGAAGGGAGTGAGTCTCAAAAGAGACCCAATAGGGACACTAACCCCACCGGAAAACATTACTAAAAGAAGTGCAGGAAAGTAAACCACAGTAAAGGAACACTGCACTATCATGTAAGAACTGGTGGCGTGAAGCCCAACTCCTCACAAGAGAGCGTCAGAAAAACTGGAACCTCACAGGCTCAACAGTACACAACAAACACAACAACAACCACAAGCTCACACACAAAAAGGTAGGACCAACTAGGGTCTATGGCTTGGCGCCTTGACACCACAGAGTCGTCAAGCCCTAGCCACGTGTGCAGACTCAGATGCTCTCTCTCACATCTGGTCCTCGACCAATTTTTCCCAACGCCAAACTCAAACGGTGGAGAAGGGGCCCCACAGAAATGGGCTCATAACCACCATAAGAGGCTCGCACTGGACGGAGTCGCAATCAATGCCTAGGCTCACCGTGGATAGCTCAATGCCAGTCATCCAGACGGAGCCCAGCTCAATGTCCAGAAGAAACACAACACAAGCACATCACAGTACACCACATGCACAGACGGAGACGCTCTTAATGTCTGGCACAGTATGCTAGGAGGCAGACACCACGTACCCGAGCCTCACACACACAGAAGGGGCAACAACTGCTGGGACCTACCTATAGGTTGACAGCAATCCCGATTGTCGTTAACCATAGGTAGACGTCACAACCTGTGCTGTTAACCCAGAGTAAATGGCACAACCCATGCTGTCAACCACATCTTGAAGTCAAGAGATCTTGATGCCAAGTTCATCCTGAAGAACTAGACGGCCACAACCTTGCCGTCAAGTTCATCATCTTCTAGCAGCTGATATGGCCCCAGGTAGACGTCAACATACCCTGCCGTCAGGACCAAGTAGACAGCACACTCTCCGTTGTTAACCCACTATTGACGTCAAGCCCCTTGACTCCAACCAACATTCTTCTGAAATGGCCCATTAAGGGTTCAATAAGGCCCATGGCCTTGCAACCTCCCCCCATTAAAGGAATTTCTCCCTGAAAATTTAACAAACACAAGGGGAAGAGAACTTACTGAAGAGGTACAGAAACTACTCGCGCATCTCATCCTCCCTCTCCCAAGTTGACTCACCTCCCGAGTGTCGCTCCCATGCAACACGAACATGTGGAATCGATTTGTTTCTCAACCTCTGAACTCGGCGATCATCAATGTACAGCGGAAACTCTGGCACTGTCACACTGGTGTCACCTCTGACCACTTTGAAGACGGGAACGCGTGACTCATCTGCAAGGTACCTTCGCAACATCGACACATGAAATACATTGTGGATCACTTCCAACTCTGAAAGTAACTAAAGCCGGTACGCCAGGCCTCCAACAGGCTCAATGGTGGTGAGGGGTCCAATATAGCGGGGACTCAACTTCCTATGCCTACCAAACCTCATCACCCCTTCATAGGGGACACTGTGACAAACACCTGGTCCCCACCTGAAACTCAAGCGGTCACCTGTGCTGATCTGCATAACTCTTATGTCGGCTCTGTGTAGTCTGAATCCTCCTACCTGACAAGTTGTACTACCTCCACTGACTGTTGAACCAACTCTGGCCCGGTGACAACATGTTCACCCACCTCAAACCAGTCAAGAGGAGTACGACATGGTTGCCCATATAGAGCCTCATAGGGTGCCATGCCGATGCTGGAATGATAGCTATTATTATATCCAAACTCAACCAACGGCAAGTGAGCTGCCCAAGACCCCTGCCACTCCAGACAGCAAACTCGTAGCATGTCCTCTAAGGTTTGGATAGTCCGCTTTGACTGACTGTCTGACTGTGGGTGGTAGGCAGAGCTAAACGCCAACTTTGTCCCCAAAGCTCTATGGAAACTGCGCCAGAACCCAGAGGTGAATGAGGATCTCTATTCAACACAATAGAGATGGGCACCCCATGTAAAGGAACAATCTGTTCCATGTATAGGCTGGCCAACCTGCTCACACCCCAACCAGCTCTAATTGGCTAGAATCTAGTAGTCTTCATTAGTCTGTCCATAAGCACCCAATTACTGTCATAACCGCCTGCTGTCCTCGACAATCCACACACAAAATTTGTCGTCACATGGTCCCACTTCCACATGGGAATCTCTAGCGGCTGAACAAGTCCTCCTGGGCGCTGGTGTTCGGCCTTCAGCTGCTGACAGACAAAACACCTGGCACAAAGGCTGCTATGTCTCTCTTCATCCCGGGCCACCAAAACTGTCATCTCAGCCTGTGGTACATCTTGGTTGACCCAGGATGAATCGAGTACCGTGACCCATGTGCCTCCTGCAACACTGCACTCTTGACAGATTCCTCAGCTGGTACACAGAGTCTGTCTCGGAACTTAGTAGTACCATCATCACGTAGCTCAACCTCTGGAAGCAGTAAGACTCTATGCTACTCAAGATCTGCCTACTGAGCCTTTATAACCTGCCAGACTATGGATGGAGCGACTAGCAAACTCCCCAGCATGCACTGCTATTGCCTAGTGAAGATTCTAAAGGACCCCTCTACTACAGACTGCCACAACTGCCACTCTCTCAACATGAGGTAACTGACCTGTGCTTTCTTGCTCAATGCATCTGCAACTACATTAGCCTTTCCAGGCTGATACTCAAAGCTGAAGTCATAGTCCTTCAGATACTCCATCCAGCATCACTGCCTCATATTCAAATCCCTCTGTGAAAAGACATATTGCAGGCTCTGGTGGTCGGTGCGAACCACAAATCTCATGTCGTACAAGTAGTGACACCAAATCCTCAAGGAAAAAACCACAGCTGCAAGCTCTAGGTCATGGATCGGGTAAATCTCCTCATGGGGCTTCAGTTGACACGATGCATAAGCCACCACTTTGCCATGCTGCATCAAGACTGCTCCAAAACCAACACTAGAAGTATCTGTGCAGACCTTGAAACCCTCCGTACCTGAAGGCAACACCAGGACTGGCGCTGATGTAAGCAGTCGCTTCAACTCCATGAAGCTCTGCTCACACTACTCCGACCACTCAAAAGACACTCCCTTCCTCGTTAAACGAGTCGGAGGTGCTGCAATCTGTGAAAAATCTCTAGTAAGCCTGCGGTAGTAACTAGCCAAACCAAGGAAACTGCATATCTCTAACATTGTTCAGGGTCTCTCCCACTGCAAAACTACCTCAACCTTTGCTGGATTTATAGAAACTCCATTACCTGAGATCACGTGCCCCAAAAAGTGTACCTGCTACATCCAAAACTCACAATTGCTGAGCTTGGCATACATCTAGTGCTCTCGCAGAGTTTGCAACACAATTCTCAAGTGCTGAGCGTGCTCCTCCTCTGAAGCAGAGTACACCAGGATGCATCAACAAACACCATGACAAACTGGTACAAGAATTAGTGGAACACCCTGTGCATCAGTTCCATAAAGGTCGCAGGCGCATTGGTGAGCCCAAACGGCATCACCAAAAACTCAAAGTGCCCATATCTGGTCTGAAAGTTGTCCTCTCCACATCTGAATCTCTAATTCGCAACTGATAGTAGCCTGACCTCAGGTCAATTCTGGAGAAAACTTGAGCTGACTGAAGCTGATCAAAGATATCATCAATCCTAGGTAGGGGATACCTATTCTTGAATTGATTTAGCTTCATGTAATCAATACACAACCGTAGGCTACCATCCTTCTTTTTCACAAACAATACTAGGGACCCCCAAGGAGAAAAGCTCGGGCGAATGTATCCTTCTCCAACAGCTCCTCTAACGGCTTCTTTAGCTCTCACAACTCTGCTGGTGCCATGCGGTACGGTGCTTGTGCAAAAGGTGCAGTGTCAGAAATAAGCTCAATAGTGAACTCAATCTCTCTATTTGGTGGTGTAGACCAGAGAGCTCATCTGGAAGACGTCCGAGAACTCACAAACCACTAGAACATCCTCCATACCCCAAGGCACCTAGTCAACAAGTACAGTAGTAGAAAGAAAACCCTGGCACCCAGAGGCCAACAACCTCCGAGCCTCAAAGCTGAAATTAGAAAACGGAGAGTAAGAGGTATGATACCTTGAAATTAGAAGTGTAACGACCCTCCTTATACCAGTATGACTATACCAATCCACATCGATATAAGGGCGTCATTACAGAGGGACATTTACCCAACACTACATAATAAGTCGAGATGTACATAAATAAAAAGGAAAGTGCAACGGAAATAGAAAGTAACTCTTATTCCATCATCATTCACATAATTCCACAGTCTATATAGCAAATGTAAATAACAATTGTTCACATTATACATGTCTATATGAATAACATTGTTTACATATTATGAAAAGAAAAGTAACTACACAGCAATCTCCACACGTGAAGCTACTCCTCACGCTCAGAGTCGCTCCTCACTATGTCCTCCTCAAGTACGGGGACACCTATCTCACCTGTATGTTAAAGCAAGTATGAGTCTTTCAACAAGACCTAGCAAGTAACCTAAGGTACATCCTTACACATATCACATACACATGTTATCTTTTATGCAATAAAGAAATACATGTCACATGCTTTATGACAATTAAAAAATATACATAAAGAACCTACACATGCTTTCTACACATGATAAATAACTTGATTCATGTTGCTAATCACAACTCATATCAATCATATTCTTAAACATGGAAATTAGCACAAGGTTGTTGGATCGAAATGGCAGATTCACAGTCCTAGAGGGGGGGGGTGAATAGGACTTTGTAACTTTTAAAAATTCTTCTGAAAATCACAACACTAAGTAGATGTGTTAGTACTTGGTGTGGTGTGTGATTCAAGTGTGAACTTGGCGGAAAACAATCACAGAATAAATTGCACAAGAGATTTATCCTGGTTCGGCCCTTCCTACAAGGAAGTCCTACATCCAGTCCACAAGCCAACCACTTGAGTTTTTCACTAAACCGCCAACTTCAACTTGGCCTTCTCTCACCCTTGAGAGGAAATTACAACACCCACTTGCTCCAAAGCAAGTGTCTTCCTAAAACGTAACAGGGGTAAACAGACTGCCTTAAACAAAAGGCCTTCCCTTCACAAGAGGGGTAATGCAGAATCAAATCTCTGCAGAAAATACAACAAAAATGAAGGAAGAAACTCTTGTGTGATTGCCTCAAGAATGAGCACAGAACACACACTTTCCAGCAGGATTGAAAGATAAGAAGTTTAATCTAAATCCTAGCTGAAGCTACTTGGGTGGACTTTGAAATAAAGGAGAATACAGAGCCACCCAAAAGACAAATCTTCAGAATAGGAATTTCTGAAGAGATTCTCTCAAATAGGAACTTGAGCAGGAAGGCTTTGAGAGAGCTTTGAAGAATGCAAGGTGAGCTTTTAAAGAATTGACTTGAACACTATGCCTTGTTCTATATGTCTTCTTCAAGACCTTTCTATGTCTTTTTATAGTCTTCAAAAACTAGCCGTTTGGAGAAGATAGCCGTTGGAGTAAGATGGCTGTTGAGATCTTTAGCCGTTTGATGATGACTTTGGGGATCCTTTGGATCTTGAAGGTTTTATCCGAAGGATCAAGAAAATCGTCTCTTTCCGAGGTCTTCAGAAATAGGAGCAGTTGCTATAGCTAGAAGATAGGCTGTTTAAAATATTGAGCTGAGCAACCCATGCCAAAAACGTGCTCCAATAAATGCCTATTTAGCAAGGACAAGACAAAGACAGAAGCATCTCCATACCTTTGTGGTAGGTGGGTCAGTGGAGTACAACAATAGTATGGAACCTAGTATTCTTAGTCTTTTCAGAAAATAAAGCAGACAGACTAGAAGGTAAAGTATGGTTCTGGCAGTGGTAGGTGAGATGGTCAGAAGCCATGCGTCTGAAACTTACATAAATGCTTTATGTCTTGAATCGAATACAGTATAAAAGACATTCGACTGTATGAGTCGAAGTCATGAGTCGAATTCAGTGTAACGTTGTGGACTTAGAAATTTTTCAAGACTTGTGACTAAACTTCTGAATGAGTTGATACAATGTAAAAGACATTCGACTGTATGAGTCGAAGTCATGAGTCGAATTCAGTGTAACGTTGTGGACTTAGAAAGTTTTTGGGTATTGCATCTGTCTAGAAATTTTTGTGATATATCTATATTATGGAAAATACATATTTAGGGATTTTTCATGGTAGAAGCAAAATATGTATTTAAAGATTTGTCATAGCAAAATTATTATTAAAGACTTAGGGGTAGTTGCTCAACAATTCTCCCCTTTTTGTTAATGACAAAAATCTTTAAATGGTAGTTGATAGCCTGATATATCATTAAATTTCTGGTTATAGTTTGAAAAAACTTGAGTGGCTGCTACCTTTTCTTTTCCTTTTCTCCCCCTTTGTGGCATTAACATAAAGGATAGCAATCAAACACAGAGAAGAGGACAAGCAGTAAATTCATTCATTCAGAAAAAGATAAGTATTTGAAGCAAATATTGAAGCAAAATTTTAAAAGAAAGGATAACAATACAATGTTTTTAAGTTCTGGTAGAGCTGGGGAGATAGAGAGAAGAGGGAATCTTAGCCAGGAATGGCTCAATAAGATTCCAAAGCTTCAGCTCATTGGTTGGGAAAATGTGGTCAAACTTTGAAGGGTCCACATTGTAGGTAGGACTGATGAAAGGCAATTTTTCAGAGACTGATGTGGTGCCTTCTGTAAAAAGCGCGCTTAAGGCTTGCCTTGTCTGGATCCATGACATATTTGATTTGAAGGGGAGTAAACTTCTTAGTAACTGCCAGTGATAGGAACTCATGGAGAGTGATGTTCCAGTGGAGACCAGACGAGAGAGCTGCATCTTTGGCCTGATAAGTACAAATATATGTGTGCCCATTTGAGGCCTATGTGCTTTCTCAGGTCGAGGAGGCTCTTGGAGTGATACTCATTCAGAGTGAGTTTCATTTTCTGGCACTTAGCATGATGATCAGAATAAGCTTTCTCCCATTGATCAGGAGTGAACCGTTCGGATTCAGCGAAGCTTAATTGGAGATCAAGAAGTTCTTCTGCAATTTGGGTAAGTGAATAAGGATGAACCTCTGAAAGCTGAGCTTGGATTTGTACTTGATCTTGAACCTTGTAGAGATCCTAAGGATCTTTTGTAGAGGATATCAGCAAAGGGGCCTCTATAGAGAACTGCTCCTACAAGGGGTGGATGGAGATCAGGTAACAATGCTGCTGTCATTGAGGGAACCACTGGCCTTTGACCTCTGATGAGCATATCATATTGGCCTCTAGAGACATCATGCAGACCAAGTTTGAACCTCTCAAAATTGAAGGCTTTCATTGCAGTATATTGGCCTGAGACTCTCGAAGAAGAGTGGCAAAGAGGTCATGAAACTGGAGGGAGATATGTGTATAGATTTTGAGGTGGTGGTTCCGGGATTGGGCTTCTTGAAATCTCATGGCTTCCTCAGGGTAGAGATCAACAAACTCTTGAGGAGTCAGACAATGACTCTTCTGAAAACAACTGAAGTTCAGAGATTGAAACAACTGAAGTGTTGATCAGAGTTGGAAGCCAGTGTTCAAAAGTGAAACCTGGCATGTTGTGGATTTCAAGAAAGGCTCTAATTTGAAGATATTCTCTGAATAGAGCCATGAACTGAGAGAGAATGGTAGACAAAGGCATACCAAAATGGAGGAAGGAGTAAAGCTGCTTTGTCTCCCAAATTGGTACCACGGGAAGCTGGTAGTTGGAGGCTGGGAACCATTTCAATGATTTGCAAATGAGTTTGCTGAGAACCCGGTTTGGGAACAGATGGCAGATGAATAAAACTGAGGTTGGGTGGACAGGGTTATTGCTACCTCCTTGAGTGGCTTGGGATGGTACTGCAGGGGATAGATAGAGAATTGGATATCTTTGAAGTGTGGATCTACTGGGATGCTTTGGAAGGCATATCTGGAGAGGATACCTCAAGAACTGAGGCAGAGGGAGCAACAGGAGTAATTTCTGGAGGATTAATAACTGGAGGGGCAGGTGAGCTGGCGGCCTGGAAGAAGGAGAAGGATGGATAGGATTGTCATTCTTGATCAGCCTTCTCTTAACTTTTCTCTTGAAGGTGTGGACCTCAAGAGAGGCTTCAAGGGGTCTCTTGCCTAGGGACACCTCTTCTTCTGCTGTTGCTGGCTGCTGATCAGCCACAGACTCTTGCTGCTGCTGCTGCTGCTCTTCAGGAGGCTGATAAACCACTACTTCTAATTGAGGCTCAGAAACTTGCTGTTGCTGGTGGATTTCATCAGATATGGGCGGCTGGTCAGCCTGGATCTCTTGATCCTTTTCTTTTGTTTGCTCAAGCTCTTGATTTTCAGGAAATTTTTCTTGGGTTTGGTCTTGATGCTGCGGCTCTTGAGCAGAGGGAACTTCTTCTTGCTGTTGAGAGGGAGCTGGCCCTGCTGGCCTGGGAGTGCTTTGCTGGCACACAAACTGAAGCATAAGATCTTTAATCTACTTCACCTCATCAGCTAAACTGTCAAACTTGACATCTATTACTTCAACTTGCATATGGAGGACTGACAGATTCTCTTGCTGGGTTCTGACAAGCTCTAAAATGGTGCTAAGACTGTTGCTACTCTCCCCTTGAGACCTGGCCGGGTCTCAAACTGAGATAGGGAGTAGGAGGTCTCTCTCTTCAAAAAAGTGTTCTCAGGAACATCTTCAGATAAAATCCTTTTACCTCTGAGATCTTTTAAGACTTCATGCACAGTCTCAGAGGGAGCATCTTGTTCAGAAGAGAGGAGGAGGCAGGAGGCTGAGCATCTGCAGATGGAACTTCAGGAGGGATAACTGGTTGGGCAACTTTCTCTATAATGGGTTTAGGTGGCTGAACAAAAGTGTCTGAAATTGCTGGAACTGCTGGGGTTGTAATGTGAACACTAGAAGTAGGAATATCTTGGGTGAGCAGAGAGACTAGGGGCTCATCTGGATAAATTTCATGCTCAGACTCCGGGACTGAGTCCTTATACCATAAGTTTTGCTTCTTTCCAACCAGGGAGTAGTGACTCCTTCTGAGAGTAATGAGCCCAATCTTCTCCTTGGTGCTCACAGGAAGATCTCCAGACAGATCTACAGAGAGCTTCTTAAAAATCATGGTAAGCAAAGATCCATAAGGGAGAGATTCTTGTAAGTCTTTTGCTGCTATCATTCTCTCCAAGATGACTTCTGGGAGGTTGACTTTATGCCTCTGAATGGCCCAAAAGAGAAGGTTCCCATCTCTAGCTGTGATTGAGGAATGGGTTCCTGCTCTAGGGGTGATGATATTTGAGATGATGGAGTGGATTAGCCTCTTTTCTGCTGATAGTTCATTTACTTGCAGTCCTCTTTTTCACAAAGTCCCCAGACTTCCAATAATTCCCAACTTTTGCTTCTCTAGGGGGATAAACTCACTAAGGCAGTGGCCGGAGTTGGGACAATCCAAAAGCTCCACTAGATATTCTTCAGAGATAGTGATTTCGGTTCCTTTAACATACCCCACTACAGTGTTACCGGTCGAAACTTTCAGGGAAGCATAAAATGACCTGACTGCGCTGGCCACAAAAGGTTCAGAAATCTGACAGAGCTTGATCCACCCCATTGCAGTGAGGGTCTCTTCTACCCAGCTAGGTTTCCACTCAGGTGGGAGAACTCAACGGACTTTCCAGAACAGATGGGAATTTGGCTAATCTTTGGAGTTGGTCAGAAGTGACTTGGATGGAAACTTGAGCCCTAGGAGATGCCATCTAGATGATAGAGAAAGGAGATTAGAAAACTTCAAAGGAGGAGAAGATATACTTGAAATAAGGTAAAGAACCTACCTTCTTCTCGAGAGGATGAGGTTTTGCAGAGGGCTTCTGGAGGTCTTCGCCGGAGAGCAGGAAGGCGCGAAGAAATGATGAGAACAGAGGAGTCGAAGAGAGATTTCAAATGGGTGCTTTCTAAAGGGGTGAAAGAGTTGTTTATATAAAAGTTAGAGGAAAACCGTCCCTTCATCTCAGGCTGAACGGATGTGATGGAAGGATGTGAACGTTACATCATGAAGAGCGCGCCTTAATTAGTTGTCAGTTACGGAATTTAAATGTTAAGCGTCATTTTACGGAAACTTAAGTGAATCGATTGCCTTAACTTATATGAGTCGAATGCCTTGATTCTTCATGAGTCGATTGCACAAGTCGAGGGACTAGGACTTAGGATATTTTTCACAGACAATTCAAACAAGCATTTTTCAAGCATGATAATTTAGTCAAATTTAATCAGGATTGCACATACCTATTTCTCTTCTAATGGATGTAAATCTATCTTCAGGTAGGGGCTTAGTAAAAATATCTGCTAATGATTTTTCTGTAGAAACAATTCAAGAGAGATATTGCCATTACTTACATGGTCCCTGATGAAGTGATGTCTAACTTCAATGTGCTTTGTCCTTGAGTGCTGAATTGGATTCCTGGTTAAATTGATTGCGCTTGTATTATCACAAAGCATTGGGATTTCTTGAAGCTGATGACCATAGTCTTCCAATTGATGCTTGATCCATAACAGTTGAGTACAGCAACTTCCAGCCGCAATGTATTCAGCTTCTGTAGTGGATAAAGCTACTAAATTTTGTTTTCTGGAAGACCAAGATATTAAACATCCTGCAAGAAGTTGACAAGTGCCACTGGTGCTTTTTCTATCTAATTTGCATCCAGCATAGTCAGCATACTATATCCAATTAACTTGAATTCTGAGCATCTGGGATACCATAGACCTAGATTACTTGAATTTATAAGATATCTAAAAATTCTTTTAACAGCATGAACATGAGATTCTCTAGGATCAGCTTAGAATCTTGCACATAAACAAACACTGAACATTATGTCTGGTCTACTTGCAGTAAGATAGAGCAGTGATCCTATCATTCCTCTATATATCTTTTGATCTACCTTTTTACCAAGAGGATCACTGTCTAGCTTAATGCCTGAGCTCATAGGTGTACCTAAAGGCTTACATTTGTCAAAGCCAAATTTGATAAGCAAATTTGATATGTATTTGGTTTGACAGATGTGAGTCCCTTCTTTGGTTGTTTAATTTGCAACCAAGGAATTAATAGTTCACCCATCATGCTCATTTCAAATTCACTTTGCATTAGATTTTCAAAGAATTTGCAGAGTGATTCATTAGTAGAGCCAAAGATAATATCATCAACATAGATTTGTACAATTAAGATTCCATTTGAAAATTTCTATGATAATAAGTACTATCTACTTTTCGTCTTGCAAAATCATGAGATATAAGATAAGCACTCAGTCTTTCATACCAAGCTCTTGGAGCTTGTTTCAAGCATATAGTGCTTTCTTTAAATGGAAAACATGATTAGGATTTTTAGTATCTTCAAATCCAGGTGGTTGCTCAACATACACTTCTTCTTTTATAAAACCATTTAGAAAAGCACTTTTAACATCCATCTGAAATAGGTTAATATAAGAGAGCAAGCATATGCTAATAAAATTCTGATTGCCTCTAATCTAGCAACTGGAGCATAGGTCTCATCAAAGTCTATGCCTTCCTCTTGGGAGTATCCTTGAACAACAAGTCTAGCCTTGTTCCTGACAATTACCCCTGATTCATCCATTTGGTTTCTGAAAACCCATCTGGTTCCAATAACTGGATGGTCAGCGGTCTAGGCACAAGAGTCCAAACTTCACTGCGTTGGAACTGATAAGTTCCTCTTGCATAGCAAGGATCAAGATTCATCGCCTAGTGCATCATTGATTGTCTTAGGCTCAATTTGTGAAACTAATGCAGAGAAATCACTTGGAATTTGCATACCTCTGTTCTTATCCTAGATTGAGGATCACCAATTATGTTTTCTCTAGGATGGTCCCGGTGGTACCTCAATTCTTTAGATAGTCCTTCTTGTGATTCTTCTTGTTGTTGGAGATCTTCTAGTGGGGATCTTTTGATTCTCATCTTGTTTGTTCTCCTTCAAGAGAATCTTTTCAAAATCCCTGCAAAGATCATCAACACCATCTTCCTCTTCTTCTATCCTTTTGATAGAGGGGTTAGTTTCATCAAATAGAACATGCACAGTTTGTTCTATTTAGTGTTCTTCTATAAATACTTTATATCCTCTAGGTTTTGAGATATACCCTAACAGAAAACCTTCATCACTTTTAGCATCTAATTTTCCTAAGTTGTTTTTACATTATTAAGATAAAACACTTACAGCCAAAAGGTCGAAGATGACTGATGTTGGGCTTCTTATCCTTGTATAATTCTTAAGGAGTCTTCTTCAGGATGGGTCTGATCATACATCTATTGATAGTGTAGCAAGCTGTATTACTGCTTCTGCCCAGAAGTACTTTGGTAGATTGTACTCATTTAGCATAGTTCTGGCCATATCTAACAATGTGTTGTTCTTCTTTCTGCTACACCATTTTGTTGAGGTGTTCTGGGAGCTGAGAAATTGTGTTCAATACCATTTTCTTCACAAAATTCCAGAAACTCTTCATTTTTGAATTCTCCTCCATGATCAGACCTGATACTGGTAATCTGAAATTTTTGATTCTTTTGAACAATTTTGCTGAATTTTAGAAAGGCTTTAAAAACTTCAGATTTGGCTTCTAGAAAAGACACCCAAGTATATCTTGAGTAATCATCAACTAATACATAGCCATAGATTTTTCCTCCAAGGCTGACTGTCATCATAGGTCCAAATAAATCCATGTGAATCAATTCCAGGGGCTTGGAAGTTGTAACAATTATCTTGGACTGAAATGAGGTTTTTGTCTATTTTCTTTTTGCACATGCTGAGCAAATTCCAGACTTTTTGATTTTCATCTTAGGAAGACCCTCAACTAGATCATGCTTTAATAATTTCTTGATCACTGAAGTGCTTGCATGACCAAGTCTTCTGTGCATAAATCAGATTCTTCACTTTAGTAGTTGCCAAGCAAAGGTTTACTTCTTTTAATTCTGCCAGTTGCAATGTGTATAAATTCTTTATTCTTTGTGCTTTAAAGACCTTTTTGTTGTTCTTCAGAATTACACACTTATCATTCTGAAAACTTATTAGATGACCCTTATCACATAACTGACTAATACTGATCAGGTTGTGCTTGAGACCTTCTACATACATGACATATCTTTAATTAAGTCCTTTTCTTTAGTACCAATAGTTCCACACCCTAGCACTTTTCCTTTTCCATTGTCACCATAAGTAACTTGACCAGATTCTTCTCTAAAGCTTGTAAATAGCTTCCTATCACATGTCATATGTCTTGAGCATCCACTATCCAAATACCATTTGGATGCCCTCAGCCTGAAGGGTTGCGGAATTCCCATATGGTAATCTAGAAGGGGGGTTGAATAGATTACTGTCTCTTAAAAACTATTATCACGTTCTTTTTCTTAAAGCACAGATTAACAAGACAGTATCAAGATCTAAACTATGTGTAGACGATGTAGAGACCTATCTAGCGTGTGAATATGCAACGTGTCTATCAAACATCTATCGTAGAAATGATCAAACCAAGAGACACGCAGATTTACGTGGTTCGGAGTACACAACAGTGTATCCTACGTCCACGGCACACACACACACACAGAATAAACTGCTTATGAGCGAGTTCGGTGACTACAACTCACACACACACGTGCTTTCTGATGTGTACCCACGATTAGAACAACACACACACGTGATCTCAAGCACAAGAGACGCTTGAATCACGCAAACACACACACGGTTGATGAGAATTATGAACAGAAAGAGTTCAGAGTATAGGAATAAATCCTGATGTGGAACTCTTCTGAGAACGTCTGCATGGAGTTCAAACTTCGACTTGACTACTTTGGATTGATGGAGAAGGTTGAATCCACGACGATCTATCTTCAATACTACAGGATCAACAGATCTTTCGGTCTCTGCACTGCAGACTTGAAGCTGAGCAGCAGCAACTCTTTTCTCTTGGACTTGGCTTTAGGGTTTTTGGTTGTGGCTACTTCTATTCGAGATTCTCTTCAAAAGGATGCTTATATAGTTGTGTTTTCATGTGGAGAGTCGTGGGACTTGAAAACACAATCTTGGATATGAAGGAAGGTTTCCGTATTTCAAGATCCTCTGCGTCTGTCGACAGGTTCTGAGTGTCTGTCGTCAGATTGCAACATATTTGCAATAGACAGACTTCAGGTTGCTCTGGCCTGTGGCATCTGTCGACAGGCGACACCTATCTGTCGACAGGTAGAGTCAGTTTTGCCAAAAGACAGAACTCTGGCATTTCTGTCTGTGACATCTGTCGACAGGTCTCTGAGCATCTGTCGACAGGTGCTCTCAGTACTTTTCTGTCTGATCACAACTGTGGCATCTGTCGACATAGGCCTTTGGTCTATCGACAGGTACATGTATACACTGTACTTGTGATCATTTTCTCATGATTTGAGAAGGCTTGGTTATATGCACTTGTACCTACATGATAAGACATGTATAGTTAGGTATAATGAAGACATAGATAACCAAATATTGTATCATGTTAATTGTCATGTATGAAACCTCAATCCAACTCATTCATCATTAAAAACATTGTTTGATTATCATTTATCATTTAGAATGTGAATTCACTTAGTTTCCAGAATATGAACCCAACACAGCCGACCCTGCAAACAAAGCTAAGTTTTAACTTTTGGTACCCAAATTTTATTGGGTCATTGATGGTTAGTTTTAGGAATCCATCTTAAGTTTCAAGTAGTGCACGTGCTAACTGTGTGACCTAGTTGGTTGCAATATGTACAGCATAAATCAAAAGGATTGCTTTTATGTATTCTACTATGTTTTGTTTGTGTTTATAAGCATGATGATTTACTCTTTTGGTATTCTTTATATCATCCTCTGTTACAAACTTAGGAGTTGGATATACTTTATGATGAATAATATGTTCTTCATTTTGTGGGGGTGTGTATCCTACTCCATATTTCCTTTTTCCTTTTCTTGCACCTTTCAGATCTATAAATAATGAAGTTTTGCAAGTAGTTATTTTATCTAAAGTGGCTCTTAGATAACTATTTTCCTCTTGCAATTTCTCTTCATTCTTTAGTTCTCTTAGATTCGATTCTAATTCTAATATCTTGTTATTCTTATTTTTCAAATCTTCACATAAAAGTTCATTAGCTTTTTTAGTTTCAGTTGAATTTTTCTTTAACCTTTCAGCCTCATTTTTAAGAAAGGTATTGCTCTTTTCTTGATTTAACAAATTCAACTTGATTATTTTTGTTTGTTTTACAACAGACTTATATTTTTCATAAAGTTCATTGAAGGCATCCTCTAGACTATCTGAATTAGATTCTGAGCAGGAAGTAAAAGATGTTTCAGAATTTACCTGTTCTAGTCCTGCCATGAGGGCTAGATTTGCCTTTTCTTCTTCTTCAGATTCTGAGCTAGAGGAGTCTGTGTTGGTAGCATCTTCGTTATCCCATGTTGCTGTCATAGCTTTCTTCTTGAACTTTTTGAATCTCTTTTCTTTGCCCTTCTTCTTTTCAGATTTTTCAGCTTGGTCCTTCTTTTTGAGTCTGGGACACTCAGATTTGTAATGTCCCGGCTGATTGCACTCATAACAGGTTGACTCTTTCTTTTTATCTCTCTTGAAGAACTTTCTTGAGCCAAACTTCTTTTTCTTAGCCAATATTCTTTCTAATTTCCTTGAGAGCATAGCCTCATCATCACTGTCATCTGATTTTTCTTTGGAGTCCTCAGATGAAGAAGAATCTGCAATCTTTAGAGCATTTGAAAATTTCTTCTTTGAAGAGCTTTCAGAAAATCTTTCCATATTTATTTCATGTGCCATGAGAGAGCCTATTAATTTATCAATGGACAATTCAGTGAGATCATGGGCTTCCTCTATGGCAGTGACTTTAGGGGTCCATACATTTGTTAGAGATCTTAATATCTTTCTAACTGTTACTTTATTGGTTAGATTTTTCCCTAAGGCACTTAATCCTACAATTATATTTGAGAATCTGTTGTACATTTGTGTTATATTTTCACTTGGAAGCATTTTGAATTGCTCATATTGAGATACTAGTATATCTATTCTAGTTTGCTTTACTCTATCATTCCTTCATAGGTTACCTGTAATTTGTCCCACATTTATTTTGCTGTCTTACAAGCGAAAGTCTATTGAATTCTCTTTTAGATAAGGCACAACAAAGATAATTTTTTGCTTTATAATTTAGGGACATATTTCTCTTATCAGCAATAGATAAACCAGCAGAGGTGGAAGTTGCTCCAACTATTTCATAATCACCTTGTTCAATTACCTGCCAAAGGTCGTAGTCTGTACCTCTGAGGAAGCATTCCATCCTCATCTTCCATATTGATAATCTTCACCATCAAAGAATGGTGGTCTTGAAACTGATTGGCCTTCATAGTTGTGAGCTTCAGATGCCATTTCTTCTCAAACCTTTTTGAGATTTTTATAAGAAGACCTTGCTCTGATACCACTTGTTGGATCGAAATGGCAGATTCACAGTCCTAGAGGGGGGGGGGGTGAATAGGACTTTGTAACTTTTAAAAATTCTTCTGAAAATCACAACACTAAGTAGATGTGTTAGTACTTGGTGTGGTGTGTGATTCAAGTGTGAACTTGGCGGAAAACAATCACACAATAAATTGCAAAAGAGATTTATCCTGGTTCGGCCCTTCCTACAAGGAAGTCCTACATCCAGTCCTCAAGCCAACCACTTGAGTTTTTCACTAAACCACCAATCAACTTGTGTACGTCGTGTGCTTTTCGGATCCATGCGGATCATGTGTGTAATGGTTGTGTTGGCCGCTGTGAGGCCAGTGTTGTGTGGTTTGGATGTGTGGTTGATCAGGTATGGTGCAGGTTGGGAATGTGCAGGTTTGGAACCTAAAACAGAACAGCATTGGCTGCTGTTGGTTGTAGATTGACGGCCAGATATGGACGTTTAATGATTAACGTCCATGTAAAGTGACGTTAAGATATGAACTTAACGGCATAGGATGTGGACGTTTATGGTGGCGGTTGTCATTGGCGGCAGAGGGGTTGACGCCAACCTGAGAATTCTGTAGGTTATAGGGTCACCCGAGAGCAGGTTTTCTACCTGGTTCTCTTTCTCTCTTTCCCCAGCTTCATGCCCCCGTGTCCCTAAAGCTTCCAACAGGTACATGAGACTAGTTGGAGGATCGTGGGACGTGTGGCGTTGCCGAATCGCGCAAGGAAACGTCGTGGCGTGGTGCAATTTCCGTGGGAGCTCGTGGAGCGTTCGGCGTGGATTGGAAGAATTCGGAAGATTTAAGTGTGCGTTGAGGTAGGGAATGACCCTTGTAGTACCTATAGGTTGTAATAAAATAAATAGAAAGCATGAAACTATATGAAAATGGCAATTTCGGGTCATGGTATCCATGCGGGGTTCTAAGGGTGGTTTGATGGAATTTAATGGTTAATTCATGTAGTTTAAATCTTAAATGATGCATGTTTGGCCTGGAAAATGGTTTCCTCAGGTTTTCTTGTTGTTTTGATGGTTGTAAAACCTGTAGAATCGATTTAGGGTTTCTGCAGGAACAGTGGCTGAAGAGCTTGGCGTCAACATCGACTGTCGCCAAGTTCATCAGCCAGGATATAGACGGCCCGATCCATTGCCGTCTACTTCCTATAAGCGGCAGTCGATGTGGCCGCCTACTTGTATATAAGCAGAAAAGACTATTTGAGGTATTTGTCGATAATGAATGGTGCGTTGGCACCTATGGTGCACTGAGTGCACATAGTTCCGTGTTTAGCATACAAGTATGCAGTTAGATACTTACTTTCGTGGCTGCGTGTTGTTCACGCGAGTCCAGTTGGGTTCACGTGTAGTGGACCGTTGTTACTTGAGGTTTACGTGAGGTTTCACGTGGTTTGTGTGTGACGTGCACGTGGTTTTGTGTACGTGGCGAGTAGTATGATGCCTACCGTGGTTACCTCTCCAGTTGGGTGCCCCAGGTTCTTTGTGAGCTAGGCTGTTAGCTCGGGGCTTTGTCTCGGTACTTGTGTTGTACCGTCGAGGTCTGTGTCGTTTGACCTGGACACCCTCACTCTTGTGTTTGAGTTGCACGTCCGGCCGAGGGAAAGACGACAGTGGGATAGTGACACTTGTGTTTGTCTTTAGTCACTTGTAGCGCGCTTGTAGTTGGGGGTACGGACACCAGTAGTCGACACTGGTCCCCAGCTAGTCCTTTTCCATTTCCTCACTCTAGCGAGCCCGGGCCAGGGTCTCTGGAGGTGCCAGGCATGAGCCTGTGACCGTGTGGTCCATAGGTGGTGGTGTTTAGTTGGTTTCCACAGTTGCTTGACCTTTTCACGTGGAGCGGCAGCTAGACCTTTCGTCCGTGGCTGCGAGACTAAGAGGTAGACCTGTGTTAGCTTGTCCGAGTCAGTTTCTAGTGTCGCAAACCAGTTCACGTGGCTCGTGTTTGACTGTCTCTACTTTAGCTTGTACCCTGTACTGGTTTGCCGTTTATTATTACAGTTGTTTTTGTAGTCGGCAGACGGTGAGTACTTTTACAGCTTTCATATCCTGCTTAGCTGTTTTATAAATTGTTGGTACTGTTTATTGCTTTGTACCTGTGGTTTTGGTTTGCTCGGTTTTGGGGGAGTTCCCTACTGAGCCAGTGACTAGCGAGGCTCACCCCTACCCCCCCATAGGTGAGAGCGAGGAGGTCGTTTCTCGACCGTCGTTGAGTTCAGAGCAGTGCCGTAGCGGTGCAGGGTCGGTACCTCCAGCTGTGTAGTAGCAGCTCCAGCAGTGTAGTGTAGTTAGTTGTTTATTTTCTTCAGTTGTACCTCGGGGTATGCCCCAGGCTCTTGTACTTCTTTTAGTTTTGTGGAAATTTGGCAACGTAACTTGTGAAATATATATACAATGTGGTGTGTTCCTTTGTGTTTACACGGACTGTGGTTTGGTATCCCTTGCGAGGCTTCGGCCCGTTCGCGGGAGGCGGACTCGGATCAAGTACGTTATCGGTTTAACGGGCTTGGCCGAGGTGTTCCGCCACAGTTGGTATCAGAGCAAGGTCTGTGTGATAAAAGGGAACTAGAAAGATACATAGCCTTATTTTGGTCTTTGTACACTGCTGGTAGGGACCCTGGTTTTGATAATTTGTTGTTTGATTTTTGTCTGGTGTTTTGTTTATGTAGAAATTTCTGGAATGGCTGATAAAATAGATTGGGGTGGTGGAGGAGATGATCCAGAGGAAAGCACTCAGCGTATGATAGAAAGAATTTGGGAAAGCCTCACGGATATTCGGGCGAGAATGGATCAGCAGGCGCCGGTACCACCGATTGCAGTGCCACCTGGAGATGGAGAGGCCGTACCTGTTGCTCCAGTTCCGCCAAGGGTAGAGGTGCCTTTTGCAGCACCTGTGCCGCCACCACCACCACCAGTGCTGATAGCAGAGAACCAGTGATGCATATTGAAAAGTTTCTGAGATTGCAGCCACCTACTTATTTAGGAGGGCCGAATCCAGATACAGCAGAGCACTGGGTTCATGAGATCGAAAGAGTTTTTGCAACTATGAGGTGTCCGACAGCAGATAAAGTTGTGTTAGCTGCTTATCAGTTGAGAGGTTTTGCATTGGAATGGTGGCGACTGAAGATGCAGACCACCTTTGCAGGCAGGACAGAGGAGGCTATTACTTGGTCGGAATTTCTCGATGTATTAACGATACATTCTTTCAGATTCAAGTGCAGTAAGTAAAAAGAGAGCAGTTTCGGACACTCCAGCAAGGTAACTCTTCAGTTTTAGAGTACCAGATGAGGTTTATGGCACTTAGCCGTTATGCACCTTATGTAGTTTCAGATAATAATATGATGGTTGAGTACTTCATTAGAGGATTGAGAGTGGAGTTGTAGGATGCGATAGTACCTCTCATGTGCAAGACAGTGGAAGAAGCAGCCCAGAGAGCAGCTACTTTGGAGAGGTCTATTCGGACTCGTCAGGTGGGCGAGTCAGGTTCAGGTAGTTTCGGCTACCGCAGTAGTCAGTGGGTGCAAGTAAGGGTAAAGCACCAGCAGGACCTTCTTCATCAGGCTTTGGAAAATGGGGTCAGAAATTAAAGCAAGCATTTAAAGGCAAGGGAAGAGAATGGGGAGGTCGTTAGCAGTTTCAGCAAGGCCGAGGTAGGCCTGAGGTGGAGGAGTCGCAGCAGAGTACTGCCAGACAGCCTATTGTTCCACCAGGATATAGATGTTTTAATTGTAATCAGCCGGGGCATTTGATCCGCAATTGTCCCTATCTGAGAGAATATGGGTATGGAAGAGGTGTGCAGCAGCAGCAGCAGCCTCAGTAGTTTCAGCAGCCGCAGGCAGGTCGTGGCAGAGGAGCACCACAGTAGCGGGGAAGAGGCCGGGTTATGGCTATCACCCGAGCCCAAGCGGAGGCATCGATATGATAGAAGGTACTCTACCTCTTTATAATTACTCAGCAAGAGTCTTATTTGATTCGCGTGCCTCTCATTCTTTCATTTCGAAGAATTTCTGGATTGTATAGCTCATCCTTTATAGGAGAAGTCCTGTGAGTTAGTAGTGGAAGTTCCTTCGGGTGAGTTTCTACTCACTTCAAGCTATATAGATGAAGCTCTGTTATGATTGAAGGGAACCAGATGCCGGGTCGGTTGTATGCCTGCTGTTGTCAGATTATGATATTATTTTGGGTATGGATTGGCTGGAATGTATGGAGCAATGTTAGATTGCAGAAAGAAAAGGATCAGGTTTTGTCATCCTAATGGTGCAGTATTTGAATATCAAGGTATGCCTTTTTATACCTCTAAGTTTCTAATTTCTGCAATTAAAGCTAGAAAGTTGATAAATGCTGGATGTGTGGCTTATCTAGCCTCGGTAAGTTTGGTAGAAGCTAGTCAGTCAGTGGAAGCAGTTCCTGTGGTTAGGGAATTTGCTGATGTTTTTCCTGAGGATTTGCTTGGTTTAGCTCCACATAGAGAGGTGGACTTTACCATTGAGTTGCTGCCAGGTACCATGCCGATTTCTAAAGCTCCATACCGGATGGCACCAGCAGAACTAAAAGAATTGAAAAAGCAGTTAGAAGAATTGTTGCAGAAAGGGTTTATTAGACCGAGTCATTCCCGTGGGGAGCGCCGGTTTTATTTGTGAAAAAGAAAGATGGAAGTTTTCAGATGTGTATTGATTATAGAAAGTTGAATGATGTGACCATTAAGAATAAGTACCCGTTGCAGAGGATAGATGATCTGTTTGATCAGTTGCAATCAGCAAAGGTATTTTCTAAAATTGATTTGAGGTCCGGGTACCATCAGTTAAGAATTAAAGAGGAGGATATAGGTAAGATAGCTTTTAGAACCAGATATGGTCACTATAAGTTTGTGGTTATGCCATTTGGGTTGACTAATACTCCTGCAGGTTTATGGATTTGATGAATAGAATTTTTCATCCATATTTGGACCAATTCATTGTGGTCTTTATTGATGATATTCTAATTTATTCAGCATCTGAAGAGGAGCATGCAGCTCATTTGAGGTTTACTCTGCAATTGCTAAGGGATAACCAGTTGTTTGCAAAATTCAGTAAGTGTGAATTTTGGTTGAAAGAAATTCAGTTTCTGGGTCATGTTATCTCAGCTAAAGGAGTAGCAGTGGACCCAAGTAAAGTGGAAGCAGTGATGAGATGGGAAGTGCCTAAGACAATAACGAGATTAGAAGTTTTCTGGGATTGACAGGTTATTATAGACGCTTTATTCAAGATTTTTCTAAGATTGCAGCACCTATGACTAAATTGACCAGGAAAGGTGTGCCTTTTGTGTGGTCCGGTGAATGTCAGAAAAGTTTTATGAAATTGAAGAAGAGGCTTACAACAACACCTATATTGACATTACCGGCAGGAAGTGGTGGTTTTGTGGTATATGCAGATGCTTCAAGAAGAGGGCTTGGGCAGTGCTTATGCAGCATGGCAAAGTGATAGCTTATGCATCTAGGCAATTAAAGCCAGCAGAGGAGAATTACCCCACTCATGATTTGGAATTGGCAGCAGTTGTATTTGCCTTGAAAATGTGGAGGCATTATCTGTATGGCGAGAGATTTGAGATCTTTACAGATCATAAAAGCTTGAAGTATATCTTCTCGCAGAAAGATTTGAACCTTCGCCAGCGCAGATGGATTGAATATTAAAGGATTATGATTTCAGTTTGGCTTACCATCCGGGTAAGGCAAATGTTGTAGCTGATGCCTTGAGCAGAAAGGCATATGCAAGTTTAATGATGATTAAAGAATGGAAGTTGTATGAAGAGGTAGTGAAAAACTCCTGTATGTACCCAGTAGTCAGCGACGGGCAATACTAGCTGCTAGTACTGTAGAGCCGTCCTTGTATTGGCAGATTATTGAGGCTCAGAGAGCATATGCAAGTTTAGCTGAAATTGTGAAAATGGAAGGAGTTACTATTGATGATAATTGTGTGGTCAGGCTCAGAGGCAGGTTGTTTGTTCCAGCTGAAAGAGAGTGAAGTAGCGAGTGTTGGAAGAGGCTCATAAATCTAGGTACACTATTCATCCGGGTGGTACTAAAATGTACCATGATTTGAGAAAGCATTTCTGGTGGCCTCATATGAAGAAGGAAATGGCAGAGTTTGTTGCAAGATGTGCTATCTGTCAGCAGATTAAAGCAGAGCATCAGAAGCCTAGAGGTCTATTGCAACCGTTACCCATTCCACAGTGGAAGTGGGATGACATTGCTATGGACTTTGTGGCAGGTTTACCAAGATCGAGTTCCGGGCATAATGGAATATGGGTGTTTGTTGACAGACTAACCAAAGTGTGCAGATTAGTGGCAGTGAGTATGTCTTGGACAGTGGACAGATTGGCAAATATTTATGTTGAAAGAATTATTCCACTGCATGGTATTCTGAAGACTATTGTGTCTGATAGAGATCCAAGATTTACTTCTAGTTTTTGGAGAAGTCTGCAAAGAGTAATTGGTACTGAGTTGAGGTATAGCTCCCTTATCATCCCCAGACAGATGGTCAGATAGAGAGGACTATCCAGACGATTGAAGATATGTTGCGAGCTTGTTGTTAGTTTGGGGAGGTAGCTGGGAGCATCATTTGGGAATGGTTGAGTTTGCCTACAATAATAGTTATCATACCAGTCTTGGGATGGCACCGTATGAATTTATATGGAAGGCCATGTAGAACCCCATTGAATTGGCATGAAGTGGGAGAAAGACAGTTAGTGGGTCCTAAATTGATTCAGCAAACCACTGAAGTAGTGAAGCTTATTAAAGAAAAATTGCAGGCAGCTCAAAGCAGGCAAAAAAGTTATGCAGATATTCGGAGAGACCACTTCAGTTTGAGGTGGGAGATTTGTTTTCTGAGAGTTTCTCCGAGTAAAGGAATTATGAGATTTGGCAAGACTGGAAAGTTGAGTCCAAGGTATGTGGGACCCTTTCAAGTGTTAGAAAGGATTGGGGAAACAGCTTATAGACTAGATTTGCCAGCTGATTTTGCAGATGTGCTGGTATCTTCCACGTCTCCATGTTAAGAAATGTATTGAAGATCTAGCTCAATAATCAGATATCAAGGTGGTGACCTGAGGCCCGATATGACTATGCTAGAATATCGGTACAGATCACGGATCGAAAGGTAAAGAAGTTGCGGAATAAAGAAATTGAGCTAGTTAAAGTGAGGGGAGAATAGGTTGGTGGTGAGGATACCTGGGAATTAGCCGAGGAAATGGATAAAGGGTATCCCTATCTGTTTGAATAAGCTTTTGTATTTCTTTTAGATGATAGTGCTTGTAAAGGTGTGCATGTATAAGTTGTTTAACTTTGAGTTGTGTTATGATTTCGAGGTCGAAATTTTCTTTTTAGATGTTAGTAATGTAACGTCGCGTGCTTTTCGGATCCATGCGGATCATGTGTGTAATGGTTGTGTTGGCCGCTGTGAGGCCAGTTTGTGGTGGTTTGATGTGTGGTTGATCAGGTATGGTGCAAGTTTGGCAATGTGCAGGTTTGGAACCTAAAACAAAACAACATTGGCTGCTGTTGGTTGCAGATTGACGGGCCAGATATGGACGTTTAATGAGTTAACGTCCATGTAAAGTGACGTTAAGATATGAACATAATGGCATAGGATGTGGACGTTTGTGGTGGGTTGTCATTGGCGGCAGAGGGGGTTGATGCCAGCCTGAGAATTCTGCGGGTTATAGGGTCACCCGAGAGCAGGTTTTCTACCTGGTTCTCTTTCTCGCTTGCCCCAGCTTCATGCCCCGTGTCCCTAAAGCTTCCAACAGGTACAGGAGACTGGTTGAGGATCTTGGGATGTGTGGCATTGCCGAATCGCGCGAGGAAACACCGTGGTGTGGTGCAATTTCCGTGGGAGCTCGTGGAGGGTTCGGCGTGGATTGGAAGAATTCGGAAGATTTAAGTGTGCGTTGAGGTAGGGAATGACCCTTGTAGTACCTATAGGTTGTAATAAAATAAATAGAAAGCATGAAACTGCATGAAAATGACAATTTCGGGTCATGGTATCCATGCGGGGTTAAGGGTGGTTTGATGGAATTTAATGGTTAATTCATGTAGTTTAAATCTTAATGATGCATGTTTGGATGGGAAAATGGTTTCCTCAGGTTTTCTGTTGTTTTGATGGTTGTAAAACTTGTAGAATCGATTTAGGGTTTCTGCAGGAACAGTGGCTGAAGAGCTTGGCGTCAACATCGATAGTAGCCAAGTCATCAGCCAGGATATAGACGGCCAGATCCATTGCCGTCTACTTCCTGTAAGCGGCAGTCGATGTGGCCGCTACTTGTATATAAGCAGAAAAGACTATTTGAGGTATTTGTCGATAATGAATGGTGCGTTGGCACCTATGGTGCACTGAGTGCACATAGTTCCGTGTTTAGCATACAAGGTATGCAGTTAGATACTTACTTTCGTGGCTGCGTGTGTCCACGCGAGTCCAGTTGGGTTCACGTGTAGTGGACCGTTGTACTTGAGGTTTACGTGAGGTTTCACATGGTTTGTGTGTGACGTGCACGTGGTTTGTGTACGTGGCGAGTAGTACGACGCCTACCGTGGTTACCTCTCCAGTTGGGTGCCCCAGGTTCTTTGTGAGCCAGGCTGTTAGCTCGGGGCTTTGTCCCGGTACTTGTGTTGTACCGTCGAGGTCTGTGTCGTCTGACCTGGACACCCTCACTCTTGTGTTTGAGTTGCACGTCCGGTTGAGGGAAGGACGACAGTGGACAGTGACACTTGTGTTGTCTTTAGTCACTTGTAGCACGCTCGTAGTGGGGGTACGGACACTAGTAGTCGACATGGTCCCCAGCTAGTCCTTTTCTAGTGCCTCACTCTAGCGAGCCTGGGCCAGGGTCTGTGGAGGTTCCAGGCATGGGCCTGTGACCGTGTGGTCCACAGGTGGTGGTGTTTAGTTGGTCTCCACAGTTTCTTGACCTTTTCACGTGGAGCGGCAGCTGGACCTTTCGTCCGTGGCTACGAGACTGAGAGGTAGACCTGTGTTAGCTTGTCCGAGTCAGTTTCTGGTGTCGTGAACCAGTTCACGTGGCTCGTGTTTGGCTGTCTCTACTTTAGCTTGTACACCTGTACTGGTTTGCCGTTTAATTATTACAGTTGTTTTTGTAGTCGGCAGACAGTGAGTACTTTTACAGCTTTCTATCCTGCTTAGCTGTTTTATAAATTGTTGGTACTGTTTATTGCTTTGTAACTGTGGTTTTTAGTTTGCTCAGTTTTGAGGGAGTTCCCTACTGAGCCAGTGACTAGAGAGGCTCACCCCTACCCCTCACAGGTGAGAGCGAGGAGGATGTTTCTCGACCGTCGTTGTAAGACCCTTGATTTTTACCTTGCTTGCTTAAGTATATATGTATACGTATGAGAGTATACTATTGATGAATAGATTATTGTGCATAGTATTTATTTATACAAATTGTATGAATTAGTGTTATTGTAATATGCATATGTATACAAGTATATATATATAATATATTTAGGTGTGTGGTGTTATAAATTCTGCATATTTTAAGTGAAATTTTGTCGGCCGTCGGCGTCAACATCGGCTGACGTTGACTAGGTTTAGGCGGCAATATCGATGGACGCCACTTGGGATAGGCGACCATAGATATGGACGCCAATATCCCAGACCAGTTACGTTTCCATATCCGGAAACGCCTCCGGAAATTTCGCTATTTGTTTTAGAAAACTGTTCCCAACGGCTCTAAGACTTACCCCTTTAGCATGTCTGGCCCCCAACCCTTTATATTACCCAGTTTTCGGCCAGATCCATCCTTGACTCTTGCGTCAAAAACCTAGCTCTTCTATGCGAAAACCCCAACTTGAATCTGAGAGATCCGACTTCGGGAGGCTTCATCCGGTGATCTGCATGACTGGTGACAACTCTGAACATCCGGGAACGACTTCCCCACACTGGTGTGCAGTGAAGATCAACAGAGACCCGAATAAGGAGGGATTTGAAGGTTCTTTGGCACAGACGAGGAGGGCTTCTCGGCTTGAATCGTCACTTGTGAATTTTACAAGAGGCAAGTACCTCACTCACATCAACCCTACATGTATCTAGTATGTCCCAGGAATTTTACGGATTTTTCTCGTGTCCTGGAACCCCCCATTCAAGTGATTTGTTAACATTCAGTCTGTGTTTATGCAGACAGGATATTAACGGCAGGATCGCTTGCCGCTAATATCATGCGTTGGCGGCATCATATATTGCTGTCAACATGTAGACGGCTACCCCATGCCGTCAAGTTCTTCAGACTGCAACAGTGTGCAAGTCTGCCCTTATAAGCTAATTTTTGAGTTATTCCGCATGAGGATATACAGTAAATTTCATATAATATGTAAATATACATGTTTGGGTGTACCCTGAGTTTTAGTGAATTTTTGTAATTTGCCTTAATTATTAAAATTCTTTGAATGTTCGACCGACAGAATTTTAATTGAAAAATCTCGTTTGCGAAATATGTATAGAATTTAACTGTCATGAAATTTCTGTACACTTCTTATGAGGTCTAATGCATGTAAAAATTTGAGAAATTTATAATATCTATATAGGTTATTAAATTTTCTGAACCGAAAAATAGTGAATATGTCTACTCAATGTAGAAAAGTTAATATTCGTGTGAAATTTGTTAAATTCCTATAAATTGACATATAATTAGTACTGTCAGTATTCATGTATATATTAGTTGTGGGTACGAACAATGAAAATTCATGTCAATTTGACTATTTTTACATTTGATAACATCACTGTTAGAATTTTCAGAATTATGCGTGATTCAGAAAATTGTAAATTTGGTATGCATGATGGCTAAATTGTGATAGATTTCTGGTTAAATTTTTGTACTGAACTGATGACAATAGCTATATATAATTGTTTTATTAGATATTAACGAATAATGCATGTTAATATGATAGTGTTTAATTCTGTAAATTTCAGCATGATTAGAATTGTTGTAAAACTTGATTAATACTGAAGATAGTAGTACCATGCTAGGTAATACTGAAGAATGTAAATGTGCGAGCTGAGATAAATGTATAAAAAATTTGCATGTAGATGTATGTGGAAATTTGCGAAAATGTATAAATGTGCCAATGGGTGACACTGCTACCTTAGAGGGCTGTGGAACTGTACTGTGGTAAAGTCCCATGGGAAAGTTCAAAGTGTGTGATGTCCATGGGCATTGGGATTAAATCTGGAGGCGAACAAGTATCGCTGGTTAGGGTGGAGAGGTTTCTCCAGTTCTGCGCAGTAGTAACTAGATTTATCATGGAAGCCTAGGTGATAGATATGTGATGTGATTAGTGTGTGTCCTTCTAAAGTGGTTTGGGCTATGTGTCACGACATTAAGAAAAAGTGAAAATGTGTTTAAGTGAAAAGAAATGTGAAAATTGTGAACCTGTGTAAGTGAATATGTGTTCATGAAATTCTTTTGAAAACATGCAAAAAGGATAAATTTCTTGTGAATGTGACATGATAGTAGTAGTAAAACAGCGAGCTTTTCACTAATGTAAATGTGTTATCTATGTGAGAATTTATTTTAGAAATGTTGTTAAATTAGGCGTTATGATATGTGTAAAATTTGTGTAAAATGATCAACGTTTAGCATATGAATGGTTGAATGAAATCAGTTTAGCATGTTGAAAGTGTGTAGAAAGCATGTGATAGGATTAGGTTATTTGTATAAAAACGGAATTCCATGTGTAATATGCGTAGAAATTATGCATAGGTCTCTATTTGAATAAACTGTCATTTCATGCATTATGTGTTAATAGTGTAGCATAAGGAGATGGCGATTACTTGATACATGTATGTTTAGTGTGCTTGGTGTTACTTGTTGAGTTCTTTTGAACTCATTCTTGCTTCGGCGCACAGGTGCAGACGGTTCTACTTCTTCCAAGGAGATCGTTAGGAGCGACTCGGAGCGAGAGTAGGAGAGCTTTATGTGGATTTGGCATTGTACTTTTTCTTACTTCATAGTATGTAATAAAGGACTCTGCGCAGTCTTATATGGACAATGTATTTATTTTATTTCAGTTATGAAAAGTTAGTTTCTTTTCTTCTATACGGATGTGTGAATAGAATGTGGATGAGGAATAAGACTTCTTTGCAGTTCTTTAAATTCCGCTGTCATGTGATATACTTATATTTGTGTATGTTTCAACCTATCGTACTAGTGTGGGGAAAATGTCCACTGTGGCGATGCTCTCTATATCGACGTGGGTTGGTGAAACCGTACGATATAAAGAGGGTCGTTACAGAGATTGGTATCAGAGCCCTTCAGGCTGAAATTGTACATAATATGATATACCATCATCTTCATTGTATACTAAGTCTGTGTAGTTTGTCCACATAGATAGTAATAGTTAGAATTAGATAGTTTAGTTCTAAATGGTGATTAATCCATTTTGCAGGAGGATATGGCTTCGCGTGGTAGGCGTGGTGTTCCTGCTCGTGATGAAGAGCAGAGGAGAGATGAGCCTCGGCGTGAGGATTAGGGTGAGCAGCAGGCCCCTGCACCCCAGGGTCCTGTACTTCCCCCACCGCACTAGTAGACTATGGAGTGTTCATGCAGGGTTTGGTGCAGGCCATGCAAACGCAGGCCCACAATCAGGCTGCACTCCAGGCTCAGTTGGAGGCTCAGGTTAGAATAATAAGATAAAGTAGTTTGTATTATTAAATGCATGATTGTTATGTTATATGTGTTAATTATGTTGCTTGTTGTAGCAGGCTCAGGTACCAGCTCCCCAGGCTGATCATGGTGGACCCTCCATCATGGAAAGGTTCAAGAGGATGTCGCCACCCTCTTTTAAGGGGGAGAGTGATCCATTATTAGCTGAGAGCTGGATGAGGGAGATTGAGAAGATCTTCCGGGCCATTAGGTGTGCTGAGGACGACAAGGTCACTTTAGCCACCTATATGCTATAGGTATGTGTAATTTAATCTAGTGGTTATTACTTTAAGTATAGATTATTGGTTAGTTCTCATGGATGGTTTGGCAGGAGGAGTGAGCCGACGTGTGGTGGTCCTCGTTGTTACGTACTCAGTTCGAGGATGGTGCTGTGTGAGGTTGGTTGGGATGAGTTCGTGAGGCTTTTCCGAGCCAAGTTTGTTCCGGAGCACATCCAGGACAAGATGGAGCAGGAGTTCCTTTCATTAACTCAAGGCTCCATGACTGTGGGAGTACGAGGCCAGGTTTTCTGAGCTATCAAAGTACGCCCCTCATATGTAGCTGATGAGCGCAGGAAGGCGAAGAAATTCGTGATGGGTCTGAAACCATCACTGAGGACGAGGTTGGTAGCTTTCGACCATCGCACTCTCGAGCAGGCGCTCAGCGCGGGTGTCGGCAGAAGGGAGAGATGGAGCAGTATCTGGAGGAGAAGAAGGCTTCTCAAAGAGGCCAGCAGCTCTTTCCAGAGGCAGGAGAGGAAGAAGGCGACTTTCCAGTCACCGTAGCGTCTGTGGCATCAGGCAGTAGTCAGGTATCTTCTCATCGTCCCCTAGTAGTAAGAAGGAGTGTCCTCATTGCGGGAGGGCACATGGCGGTACGGAGTGTTGGCTGGTAGCAGGGAAGTGCTTGAAGTGCGGGAGCAGTGACATAAGATCAAGGATTGTCCGAGGCTTCAGTAGGGAGCCCAGCGTGGACCAGCCCCAGTAGCAGCAGCAGCAGCGCCAGCGACAGGACGACCAGGGAGACCTCGAGCCCCAGCTCGAGTGTTTGCTTTAGCTCGTGAGGACACGAGCAGGCGGATCATGTTACGAAGGTACGGTTTTGTTCTTAGGTGTGCATGCTCGGGTTTTGTTCGATACGGGTGCTACTCACTCGTTCATTACAGAGCGTTTTGCTAGGTAGTTAGCTTTAGAGTCAGGATTAGAGTCTGAGGATTTAGAAGTCCCTTTATCTGTGCATACACCTGCGGGTACGGTATCGATAGGAAATGTATTCAGTCTTTACCGGTGTGCATTGAGGATAGAGTCCTAGAAGGGGTTCTTCTTGTTAAGATTAAGGACTATGATGCTTTTTGGTTGGATTGGCTAGAGGAGCACTATGCATTGGTAGATTGTCGTGGGAAGAAGATTGTTTCCGCATCCTGGTGAGGATGAATTTTCTCATCCTTTGACGAGGAAACCTAGTAGGAAAGTTTGTCATCTCGGCCATGAGGGCAATGAGAATGGTGAACAAGGGTTGTGACGCTTTTCTTGCCAGCGTGGTTTAATACCCAAGGGTGATGAGTCACTTACTCTTGCAGAGATAGATGTAGTGCAGGATTTTCCAGATGTCTTCTTGATGATTTATCTGGATGCCACCGGCTAGAGAGATAGAGTTCACTCTAGAGTTGCTTCCAGGCATCTCTCCTATCTCGAGGCACCTTATCGGATGGCACCTGCGGAATTAGCTGAGTTAAGGAGGCAGTTGTAGGATTTGTTAGATAAGGGATTATTCGCCCTAGCATTTCCCCTGGGGCGCACCTGTCTTATTCATGAGAAAAAGGTTGGGTCACTTCGGTTATGCATTGATTATAGAAAGCTAAACCAAGTGACGGTGAAGAACAGGTATCCCTTACTCGGATTGATGATTTGTTTGACCAGCTACAGAATGCATCGGTCTTTTAAGATTGATTTGCGTTCTGGCTAACATCAGTTGAGGATTAGGAGTGAGGATGTGTCCAAGACGGCATTTAGAACTCGTTATGGACATGATGAGTTTTTGGTCCTTCCGTTTGGTCTAACCAACGCCCCTGCAGCGTTCATGGATCTCATGAATGGGTGTTTAGACCATATCTAGATAGTTTTATTGTAGTCTTCATTGATGACGTGCTGGTCTACTCTCCGGATGAGGCCACACATCGTCAGCATTTGAGAATAGTGTTAGAGGTTCTCGTGAGCACAAGCTGTATGCAAAATCAGCAAGTGCGATTTTTGGATGCGCGAGGTTCATTTCCTTGGCATGTTATCTCGGTGCTGGTGTAGCAGTGGATCCAGTGAAAGTCCAAGCTGTTATGGATTGGGAGAGTCCCAAGACTCCTTCAGAGATTTGGAGTTTTCTTGGTTTGGCGGGTTATTATCGGCGTTTTATTGAGGGATTTTCATCCATCGCCGCTCCATTGACTCAGCTGACCAGGAAGGGAGTGAAGTTTGTCTGGTCCGAGGAGTGTGAGAGTAGTTTTCAATTATTGAAGACTAAACTCACCTCGGCTCCTGTGTTAGTTCTACCGAGCGGTGTAGAGGATTTTTTATCTACACGGATGCATCTCAGATTGGCCTTGGCTGTGTGTTGATGCAGCAAGGAAGGGTGGTAGCATATGCTTCGAGGCAATTGAAGGAGCATGAGCGAAACTATTCGACTCATGATCTTGAGCTTGCGGCAGTGGTTCATGCACTGAAAATCTAGAGGCACTATCTTTATGGTGTCAGATTTGAGATGTTCACTGATCACAAGAGCCTAAAGTATCTTTTCTCGAAAAGGAATTAAACCTTAGGCAGAGAAGATGGATTGAGTTCCTAAAGGACTATGACTTCGACCTCCAGTATCATCCTAGAAAGGCGAATGTCGTAGCAGATGCCCTTAGTAGAAAGAGATCGTCTCTCTAGCAGGATGGAAGATGTTGGAGGATGCAGCGTGTGCGATGACCGAGTTGGAGCCATCATTGTGCCGAGCTTTTGTGGCTCAGCTGTCCATTAGGTCATCGGTGTTGGATGAGGTGATCGAACATCAGAAAGCCGACCCTAGACTCTAAGAGTTTGTGGGCAAAGCGGGTATGCTCGTGATGAGGATGGTGTGATTAGATTCCATCATCGTGTCTGTGTCCAGACATTGTAGATATTCGTGAGCATGTTTTAGCAGAAGCTCATAGATCTAGGTTCTCTATTCATCCGGGTAACACTAAGATGTACCAGGATTAAAGAGATCGTTTTGGTGGTCTGGCATGAAGAAGGATGTAGCTGAGTTTGTGTCTAGATGTCTAGTATGCCAGCAAGTGAAGGCCGAGCGGCAGCGACCTGGGTCTTCGATGCAGAAGAGAGATCCCAGTTTGGAAGTAGGAAGCTGTCACTATGGATTTTGTTACGGGTTTGCCTCGATCTAGACGAGGTAATGACTCGATTTGGGTAGTGGTAGATCGATTCTCGAAGACTGCGCATTTCTTGCCTATGAAGAAGAAGCAGTCAGTAGAGAGGTTTAGCTAGACTGTATGTTAGTAGTATTATTAGATTGCATGGGGTACCGAAGTCTATCATTTCGGATCGAGATCTGAGATTTACTTCAAGGCTATGGAAGGGTCTTCAGGATGCGTTAGGTTCGGAGCTGAAGCTCAGTTCGGCATTTCATCCCCAGACAGATGGACAGTTCGAGAGGACTATCCAGACGCTTGAGGATATGTTGAGGGCTTGTGTGCTGGATTGGAAGGATGATTGGGAGCGCCATTTACCTCTAGTGGAGTTCGCATATAACAACAGCTTTCATGCGAGCATTGGCATGGCTCCATTTGAGGCTTTGTATGGTAGGCCTTGCAGATCTCCTTTGTGTTGGGAGGAGACCGGTGATAGGCAGTTGATCGGTCCGGAGTTAGTTCAGGAGACTTCAGATAAGGTCCATCTTATTAGGAAGAGGCTTGTTGCGGCACAGGATAGACAAAAGAGTTATGCCGACAACAGGAGGAAGGATTTGGAATTCGAGGTAGGTGAGCATGTCTTTTTGAAGATTTCGCCTACGCGTGGTGTAGTTAGATTTGGCAGGCATAGTAAGTTGAGCCCTAGATTCATTGGCTCGTATGAGATTCTCCGACGATTGGGCAACGTGGCATATGAGCTAGCTTTACCTCCAACATTGGCTAGCGTTCATCCTGTTTTTCACGTATCTATGCTCAGGAAGTATGTCAGAGATCCGTCTCATGTTATTAGCCATGAGCCAGTGGGGATCTAGCCAGATCTTTCTTATGTAGAGCAACCAGTAGCTATTCTTGATCGGAAGGTTCAAATCTCCGAAACAAGAGCATTGCGTCAGTAAAGGTCTTATGGCGTAACTTCTAGTGAGAGGAGGCTACTGGGAGCTTGAGGATGCAATGAAAAAGAAGTATCCTCAGTTGTTTGAGTAGTGTCAGTCTAATTCGAGGACGAAGTTTCTTTAAGGGGGAGAGGGTGTAAGACCCTTGATTTTACCTTGCTTGCTTAGTTATATGTATACGTATGAGAGTATACTATTGATGTATAAATTATTGTGCATAGTATTTATTTATACAAATTCTATGAATTAGTGTTATTGTAATATGCATATTGTACAAGTATATATATATATATAATATATATGTTTAGGTGTGTGGTGTTATAAATTCTGCATATTTTAAGTGAAATTTTGTCGGCCAGTCGGCGTCAACATCGGCTGACGTTGACTAGGTTAGGTGGCAATATCGATGGACGCCCACTTGGGATAGGCGACCATAGATATGGATGCCAATATCCCAGACCAGTTACGTTTCCAGATCCGGAAACGCCTCCGGAAATTCGCTATTTGTTTAGAAACCGTTCCCAACGGCTCTAAGACTTACCCTTTAGCATGTCCGCCCCCAACCCTTTATATTACCCAGTTTTCGGCCAGATCCATCCTTTTGACTCTTGCGTCAAAAACCTAGCTTTCTATGCGAAAACCCCAACTTCAATCTGAGAGATCGACTTCGGGAGGCTTCATCCGGTGATCTGCATCGACTGGTGACAACTCTGAACATCCGGGAACGACGTCCCAACGCTGGTGTGCAGTGAAGATCAACAGAGAACCCGAATAAGGAGGGATTTGAAGGCTCTTTGGCACAGGCCGAGGAGGGCTTCTCCGGCTTGAATCGTCACTTGTGGATTTTACAAGAGGCAAGTACCCCACTCACATCAACCCTACATGTGTCTAGTATGTCCCAGGAATTTTACGGATTTTTCTCGTGTCCTGGAACCCCCCATTCAAGTGATTTGTTACGTTCAGTCTGTGTTTATGCAGACAGGATATTAACGGCAGGATCCCTTGCCGCTAATATCATGCATTGGCGGCATCATATATTGCCGTTAACATGTAGACGGCTACCCTATGCCGTCAAGTTCTTCAGACTGTAACAGTGTGCAAGTCTGCCCTTCTATAAGCTAATTTTCGAATTTTTCCGCATGAGGATATACACAAATTTCATATAATATGTAAATATACATGTTTGGGTGTGCTGTGAGTTATTGTGAATTTTTGTAATTTGCCTTAATTATTAAAATTCTTTGAATGTTCGACCCACAGAATTTTTAATTTTGAAAAATCTCATTGAGAAATATGTATAGAATTTAACTGTCATGAAAGTTTGTACACTGCTTATGAGGTCTAATGCATGATATAAAAATTTGAGAAATTTATAATATCTGTATAGTTTATTAAATTTCTGAACCGAAAAATAGTGAATATGTCTACTCAATGTAGAAAAGTTAATAATTCGTGCGAAATGTTAAAGTCCTATAAATTGACATATAATTAGTACTGTCAGTATTCATGTATATATTAAGTTGTGGGTCCGAAAAATGAAAATTCATGTCAGTTTGGACTATTTTTACATTTGATAACATCACTGTTAGAATTTTCAGAAATTATGCGTGATTCAGAAAAATGTAAATTTTGGTATGCATGATGGTTAAACTGTGATAGATTTTGGTTAAAGTTCTGTACTGAACTGATGACAATAGCTATATATAATTGTTTTATGTTAGATTAAAAATAATGCATGTTAATATGATTAGTGTTTAATTCTGTAAATTTCAGCATAATTAGAATTGTTGTAAAACTTGATTAATACTGAAGATAGTAGTACCATGCTAGGTAATACTGAAGAATGTAAATGTGCGAGCATGAGATAAAGTATAAAATTTGCATGTAGAAGTATGTGGAAATTGCGAAAATGTATAAATGTGCCAATGGGTGACACTGCTACCTTAGAGGGCTGTGGAACTGTACTGTGGTAAAGTCCCATGGACAAGTTCAAAGTGTGTGATGTCCCATGGGCATTGGGATTAAATCCTAGAGGCGAACAAGTATCGTTGGTTAGGGTGGAGACTGCTTCTCCCGGTTCTGCGTAGTAACTAAGATTTATCACTGGAATGCTAGGTGATAGATATGTGATGTGATTAGTGTGTGTCCTTCTAAAGTGGTTTGGGCTATGTGTCACGGAATTAAGAAAAAGTGAAAATGTGTTTAAGTGAAAAGAAATGTGAAAATTGTGAACCTGTGTAAGTGAATATGTGTTCATGAAATTCTTATGAAAACATGCAAAAAGGATAAATTTCTTGGAATGTGACATGATAGTAGTAAAACAGCGAACTTTTCACTAATGTAAATGTGTTATCTATGTGAGAATTTATTTTAGAATTCATGTTAAATTAGTCGTTATGATATGTGTAAAATTTTGTGTAAAATGATCAACATTTAGCATATGAATGTTGAATGAAATCAGTTTAGCATGTTGAAAGTGTGTAGAAAGCATGTGATAGGATTATGTTATTTTGTATAAAAACGAATCCATGTGTAATATGCGTAGAAATTATGCATAGGTCTCTATTTGAATAAAAACTGTCCATTTCATGCATATGTGTTAATAGTAGCATAAGGAGATGGCGATTACTTGATACATGTATGTTTAGTGTGCTTGGTGTTACTTGTGAGTTCTTTTAAACTCATTCTTGCTTCGGCGTACTGGTGCAGACGGTTCTACTTCTTCCGAGGAGATCGTTAGGAGCGACTCGGAGCGAGAGTAGGAGAGCATTGTGGATTTGGCATTGTACTTTTCCTTACTTCATAGTATGTAATAAAGACTCTGCGCAGTCTCATGTGGACAATGTATTTATTTTATTTCAGTTATGAAAAGTTAGTTCTCTTTTCTATATACGGACTGTGAATAGAATGTGGATGATGGAATAAGACTTCTTGCAGTTCTTTAAATTCCGCTGTCATGTGATATACTATATTTGTGTATGTTTCAGCCTATCGTACTAGTGTTGGGTAATGTCCCACTGTGGCGATGCTCTCTATATCGATGTGGGTTGGTGGAACCGTATCGATATGAAGAGGGTCGTTACAGTCGTCCAGTTCAGAGCCGCGCCATAGCGGTGCAGGGTCGGTACCTCCAACTGTGTAGTAGCAGCTCCAACAGTGTAGTGTAGTTAGTTATTATTTTCTTCAGTTGTACCTCGGGGTATGCCCACGCTCTTGTACTTCTTTTCAGTTTTGTGAAAATTTGGCTATGTAACTTGTGAAATATATATAAAATGTGGTGTGTTCCTTTGTGTTTACACAGACTGTGGTTTGGTATCCCTTGCGAGGCTTCGGCCCGTTCACAGGAGGCGGACTCGGATCAAGTACGTTATCGGTTTAACGGGCTTGGCCGAGGTGTTTCCCCACAACTTGGCCTTCTCTCACCCTTGAGAGGAAATTACAACACCCACTTGCTCCAAAGCAAGTCTTCCCTAAAACAGGGTAAACAAGATTGCCTTAAAGAAAAAGCCTTCCCTTCACAAGAGGGGTAATGCAGAATCAAATCTCTGCAGAAAATACAATAGAAATGAAGGAAGAAACTCTTGTGTGATTGCCTCAAGAATGAGCACAGAACACACACTTTCTAGCAGGATTGAAAGATAAGAAGTTTAATCTAAATCCTAGCTGAAGCTACTTGGGTGGACTTTGAAATAAAGGAGAATACAGAGCCACCTAAAAGACAAATCTTCAGAACAGGAATTTCTGAAGAGATTCTCTCAATAGGAACTTGAGCAGGAAGGCTTTGAGAGAGCTTTGAAGAATGCAAGGTGAGCTTTCAAAGAATGACTTGAACACTATGCCTTGTTCTATATGACTTCTTCAAGAGCTTTCTACATCTTTTTATAGTCTTCAAAAACTAGCCGTTTGGAGAAGATAGCCGTTGGAGTAAGATGGCTGTTGAGATCTTTAGCCGTTTAGAGATGACTTTGGGGATCCTTTGGATCTTGAAGGTTTTATCCAAAGGATCAAGAAAATTGTCTCTTTCCAAGGTCTTCAGAAATATGAGCAGTTGCTATAGCTAGAAGATAGGCTATTTAAAATCTTGAGCTGAGCAACCCATGCCAAAAACGTGCTCCAATAAATGCCTGTTTAGCAAGGACAAGACAAAGACAGAAGCATCTCCATACCTTTATGGTAGGTGGGTCAGTGGAGTACAACAAATAGTATGGAACCTAGTATTCTTAGTCTTCTCAGAAAATAAAGCAGACATACTAGAAGGTAAAGTATGGTTCTGACAGTGGTAGGTGAGATGGTCAGAAGCCATGCGTCTAAAACTTACATAAATGCTTTGTGTCTTTTAGAAGATATAGGTTGAGGCAAAGGACACTAAAACTGTAAGACTAAAAATAAATTGCAAGGAATATTTTGCAGAAATTTGAATGTACTGAATTTCGTCACAAGAAATATATTAAAATAATGATCATGAAATTTGTCACTGATTTTATACTTAAGAATTTTAAGATTAAACAAAGAACAAATAGAAATATTTCTTGACAACAGGTACAAGTACACAACCAACAGTGCAGAAGAGTAGGTATTTTGAGTATGATTTGACTATGGTAGGAACTATGTAAATCGACTACATCAGTCAAATGAAGTGTAAGACTATGAGTCGAGGTGGTGAGTCGAATGATCTTTAACTGTGAGTTGTAGTCTTGAATCGAATACAGTCTAAAAGAATGAATTGTAAACATGAGTCGAATATAGTGTAAAAGACATTCGATGTATGAGTCGAAGTCATGAGTCAAATTCAGTGTAACATTGTGGACTTAGAAAATTTTCAAGACTTGTGACTGAACTTCTGAATGAGTCGAATACAATGTAAAAGACATTCGACTGTATGACAGTCGAAGTCATGAGTCGAATTCAGTGTAACGTTGTGGACTTAGAAAGTTTTTGGGTATTGCATTTGTCTAGAAATTTTTGTGATATATCTATATTATGGAAAATACATATTTAGGGATTTTTCATGGTAGAAGCAAAATATGTATTTAAAGATTTGTCATAGCAAAATTATTATTAAAGACTTAGGGGTAGTTGCTCAACAAAGGTAACTAGCAACCCTAGCATGATATCTAATCATTTTCACATGCTTTAATAACACTTATCACATCTTTAGCTTGCTGTTTTAATATAAAAATATCACATTCACATGGTTTCACATCTTTTCACATGATATCACATTCACATCACACTATCACATGTTCACATTTCACATATTCACATTTTTCACACTTTTACACTTAATTTGACGTGACACATAGTCCGAATCACCATAAAGAAGGACACACATTCACATAACACATACCCGTCACCTAGGCAATACAGTGACGAATCTTGGTAACTGCGCAGAACCGAGAGAAGCCCTCTCCACCCTAACCAGTGGTACTTGTCCACCTCCAAGATTTCATCCTAATGCCCATAGGATATCGCATACACATTAAGCCTTCCCATAGGGACTTTATTACAGTACGGCTCCACAACCTTCTATGGTAGCAGTGTCAATTTCGGCACATATTACACATTAACACTTTATCACATAGTTACTTATTCACATGCATATTTAACTCGTTCACATGCTCTTTAAATAAACATTCATATCTCAAGTTACATAACACTATTGTTCCACAGTGAGAAATAAATCATAATAGAGCCTAACATGCTGCAATTCTCTTGAAATCACATGATTTAAATTAAACACACTTATCATGGCTTAAATAACCTCTTAAGAGACAAACAGTACCTACAGTTGTCAAAACAGTATCAATTTTTAACCACAGACTCTATACATGTAATATGACATATATATATATTTTTTCAGATTTTTTGCATCTATAAAAATAATTTAACAATTTAAATAGGTTCCATGCAAATTTATCAAGAAATTCATTTTGCATGTCCACAGCAAAACATCGATTCCAACAGTTCTAAAACCTGGAAATAGTAACCCTAATATCATGGAAATTTCTAAAACCCTAACATGCAGCGAATTTGTTTATTCAAAATTAAACATAGTCAAATCATGCTTATTTCATCCATTCAAAATTATATTAAATATAATCATGCTCAGAAAATTGACAGAACCTCATGATATGACCTACATACTATACTGACCAATCACAATTTTCACAGCATGTACAGACAACCAAAAATCCAAATTTTATCACACAGATATGACAAACAAGGTTCTGTGAAAATAAATGAATTTGGTGGCAAGGACCTTGCCATCAAGGTGGGTTAACGGCACACGATGTTGTCGTCAACTCAGGATCTTGGCGGCAATAAGCATGTCATCAATTTTCTTTCTGCATAAAGTGCTGAATGAACACAAATAAAAAGGTGAATTTGCGGTTCCAGGAAACGAATAAATCTGTAAAATTCCTGAAACCTAAAGGACATGTCTAGGAATGTTAACCCTCGATTACTTGCCTGGAATAAATTCTAGGAAGATTAAATCTTGTCGAAGAAGCCCTCCTCGGCCAAGCCAAGAATGTGAGATTTCCTCCCTAACTCTGGTCTTTTTGCTTGAGCAGATGGATCTTTTGGAGTCAGGGATGATTCCTCTATCGTTGGAGCACCTCTCAGTCAAAGTAGATCGCCGGAAGAAGCTCCCCAATTGCCGGATCAAGCTTGAGAAGTTCAGTTTTTTTGACAACGAACCCTAGTTTTCCTATTTAGCCAAAAGACCTAATCTCGCCGAAAACTAGATGTTTTATAGGGCTAATGGGTCGGGGTACGATTAGCATTAGATCTTCCTACCGTTGGATAGGTTCCTAATCAAGAAATGGGAGAAAATGCAGGCGTTCTCAGATCTAGAATCGCAACATAACCGGAGAAGTAAACGGCCACTTTGTTGCCGTTAACAGGAAGTCACCGTCCATCGATCTGGACGTCAATATGAAGTCAACAGCACACTGGTTGCTATCAACCTGATGTTAACGTCAATGGATGTTGACGTTAACTGGCATTTGGGCCAGAACACGAAATATCAATATACATACATACACAATACATACAATATGCGCATGATTATTTAAATACAATATACACAATTAAATAAATATAATATGCATAATAATAAACATGTACATACATATGCATATAAGTAAATAAATACCTATAATATGCACAAAATTAAATAAGCGTAATGAGAATAAAATTTGAGGGCCTTACAAGAAGACAACCCCTCCGGGTATCTGAAGGTGCACCCTCATCTTCCTGTAATCCACTACTGCACCATACTGCTCGAGCCAGTCCATACCCAGAATCACATCAAAATCCTATAACTGCATAGCAAACAACCGAGTTGGTAACCTCTGACCCTGGACCTGCACTGGTACCTCCTCAACACAATATGAGGTAAGGGCAAAATCTCTTGTCGGCAGCTCCACAACAAGCTCACTGGACACTCCCATGTCCAACTCCCAAGGGAGTCTAAGAACTCCTCGGAAACAAAAGAGTGGGTGGCATCAGAGTCAAACAAAACTCTAGCTGCAAGACCGAAAATAGTCACAGTACCTTCCACAAGCTGAGCTACCTCTGCCTCTGCTCGGGTCATGTGCATGACATGAGCCCTGGTCCTCGGCCTGCCTATACTCGAAGTATGTTGGTGCTGCTGCACAGTAACCTGCTACTGTTGTTGCTGCATATGCAACTCAGGCTGACTCTGCTACTGCGGGTCTCCAGGTAACAGGGGGCAATCTTACGCCATGTGACCCAACTGGTCACACCGATAACTCTTGCCAGCAAAAGAAAGCTGGCGCTGCTACTGTGGCTGACCAGAAGGCTGTTGAACACTTTCCACTGAAAGTTGCCTCTACTCAGACTGCCTCCTATCATGACAAAACCTCCTCCTAAACCTTGACCTCGACGACATCCCCACAGAGGAAGACGTAAAGGAAGTCGTGATCCTCGGAGTCTACTGGGAAGTACTCTATTTTTGCCTCTGCTAGAATGGACCCACCTGTGTCTGCACAACTCTGGTCTGTCCACGGGTTCGTAAAGTGCCAGCCTCTAGAGCTCTGCTGTCTGATAGGCCGCGTCCAAGTCGGTGCCCGAGCAACTATCAGTGCCTACCTGAGCTCTGGCCTCAACCCTCTTACAAACTACTTGGTCCTCAGGCTCTCGTCTGCCATAATCTGGGTCGCATAGTGCTCCAAATCCACAAATCTGGCAATGTACTAGACCACAGTCATCTCTCCCTGTGTCAAGTCCAGGAACTGGTTACAACCTCTCAGTCTTGACATAAGTGGGGTAGAAAGCTTTCTCAAAAGCTGCCACAAACTCCTGCTACATTTTCTGCCTGAGCGGGCGAGATTGAAAAGTGGTCTCCCACTCCGAAGTCCGCCAAGCCAGTGTCTGGCTCTCTAACTATAAATTGCCAACATGACCCTCTCCTCTACTACACACTCCATGGAGTGGAAGGTCTGCTCCACAGCATCTAACCACGATCGGGCTGCATCTGGGTCTGGCTTTCCCTCAAAATGGGGAGGCTGAAACTGCAAGAACTCCCTCAACACCCTCCCGCCACTTCCCTGAGGTGCTGGAGCATCACGGTGCTGGGCAACTAGCTGCGCGATCTCCTCAAGGAAATGGGTCCAGTCAAACTCCTGTGCTGCCCGGGGAGGGGGTGGTGGCGGTGGTGGTGCAACACCACTGTGCACGTCCTGCGGTCCAGGTTGTGCCTGCTGTGGTGGCGGGGCATCCCGAGCCTCCTGCTGAGGTGCCTGCTCAGCCACCTCCTCAACATGGCGTCGCCTCCATGCCATACAGACCTATACAAGACATGCACACAATTAATACACAAAATTACTCCAGTTTGCTTGCTGCTACTGTACTCTTCATGCTCTGAGTTACCAACTCGGACATTTCCTTATATGTCTCGACAAACTAGGCTCTGATACTAACTGTAAAGACCCAATATCCCAATTACCAGTCACCCACTAGTAACCCAAACCCTGAACAGCCACCCACGAGCCGAAGCTCGGAAGGGTTAAGAGAAAGTACCTGAGGAGAACATATAAGCAAATGTACAAACTACATAAACTAAAAGTTAACCCCTATAAATATAACAAAAGGGTACAACTCAAAGCAGATCCAACAAAAGTAAAGAGTACAGCAAGAACGTACACACAAGTACCACTCTCAGCAGCTATGCGGGATCAACACTGGAGTGGCTTAGTTCCTCAGCACCTAGAGCCAACGACGAACCACCTAAACGGGAAGGGAGTGAGTCTCAAGAGGAGACCCAGTAGGGACACTAACCCCCACCGGTAAACAGTACTAAAAGAAGTGCAAGAAATTAAACCACAGTAAAGGAACACTGCACTATCATGCAAGAACCGGTGGCGTGACACCCGCTTCCTCACAAGAGAGCGTCAGAAAAACTGGAACCTCGCAGGCTCAATAGTACACAACAAACACAACAACAACCACAAGCTCACACACAAAAAGGTAGGACTATCTAGGGTCTATGGCTTGGCACCTCAACACCACAGAGTCATCAATCCCTAGCCACATGTGCACACTCAGATGCTCTCCCTCGCGTCTGGTCCTAGACCGGTTTTCCCCTACGTCAGATTGAAATGGTGGAGAAGGGGCGCCACGGAAACCGGCTCGTAACACCACAGGGGCTCGCACTGGATGGAGTAGCACTTGACGCCCAGGCTCACCGGTGGAATAGCTCAACGCCAGTCATCCAAATGGAGCCCAGCTCAATGTCCGAGAGAAACACAACACAACACAAGCACAACACACTACAACACATGCACAGATAGAGACACTCGCAATGTCTGGCACACTGTGCCACGAGGCAGACACCGCGTCCCTAAGCCTCACACACACAGAAGGGGCATCAACTGCTGGGAACTACCTATAGGTTGACGGCAACCCTGATTGCCGTTAACCGCAGGTAGACGTCACAACCTGTGCCATTAACCAGATTGAACGACACAACCTCTGCCATCAACCACATCTTGACGTCAAGCAATCTTGACGTCAAGTTCATCCTGAAGAACTAGACGGCCACAACCTTGCCGTCAAGTTCATCAGCTTCCAACAACTGATATAGCCCTAGGCCGCTCCCCAAGGCAATCCATACCCCTAAAAACCAGATTTGATGATGGGAAACACTTTCCTCATCAAAGGACATCATCATAAAGCTGTAAAACATCGATCCAATGCTTGGATCGAGCAAGCATCCAAAAATCTCATGCATGGAATACCCTTCCCAAAAATGCGATTACACATGAATCACATGCATGGATCATACAATAAAATATCTCAAGAAGCTTAGGGGTAGGATACCTGCCTCAAGACGCCAAAAACCCCCAAGAAAACCTCAAATCAAGTATATCTTTATATGATACATGTTTATTTTTACTAGAATGAATATTACAATGTCATGCCATTGATTATCTTAACCATTTATATATGAATACAAAATAATATAAAATATTTTTTCATGACCAGGAAATAATTGATTAAACTGTCTAGTAGATAAACGGTTATTTTGTAACATGTTGATGAAATAACCGATTACTTTGTGTTTCATCATGAATTATGGTCATTCTAGTAAGCAAACATTTAACATTAATGATAGATCTAAATGAACATTAATTTGGTTAATCATTCATTAATTTTGTTAATCATCCAAAACATAAGGAGGGTGTGCAACATTCTCCCCCTTTTTGGTGATTTGACAAAATAATGTGTTCATTTAGTTCATCATAAGATCACATGAAAACTAAAGTATTATTTCAGTGAGAGTCATTCATGAATAGGTTTGCAACTGGGTCGGATTCGGAACCGAAAACAGAAATTTTGATTCCAATTTCGATAACCGAAATATAGTTCCGATTCTGATAAAATCGGAATGGTTAATTCTGATTCCGTTCCAATTCTACTAATATTACCGAAACTAAAATTTCAATAAGCTAAGGTGCTTCCCATGGTTTTTCTTTTTGAATTTATGGATAATTTATTGAATAAATAATACCGATTTTGATTCTAATTATTTTTCAATTTCGATTCTGATAACTTATCGAAATATCAGATACTGATTCTGATAAGCTATAGGTACCATTTTTTAATTCTGAAACTTATAATTTTTATCGGAATTGGGTCGACATATCGGATCCGTTTGCAGCCCTATTCATGAATAATCATTCAATCCATATATGGTGAGGACAGAAATGACCATCCACACTATGTCTCCCCCTTTTTGTCAATATGGCCAAAAAGGGTCCACTAAAAATAGCAAAACATATAATATCATAGCAGAAGTTAACGATTCTGAAAAACATATTTTCACCATAACAGTAAAAACATATAAGGAAAAGCATTAACGGAATGTTTGAAAGAGTATTAAAATATACATAACAAGTGTTTGATCTGATTGAATCCCAGTCAATCAAATAGGGAGTGAGGGATGGATTAGCTTTGGGGTCATCCTGTGAAGGAGGAGGTAGACCAAGTATGTGAGATGTAATCAGGTAATTTTGAGTTTCGAAGGTGAATAATTGTGGAAGTCATGATAATATAGATTTGGAAGAAAAGGAAGTCTGTTTGATCTTCAAGAAGTTGTCATATTCCACCACTGGATTTGAATTCAACTCACATTGCTGAAGATGGACTTTCCCAAGTGACAGCAGTTGGTTGTAGGTGATGTTTGTTCCCAACTGGTTGTCCTCAATCACTGCATTCAAATCTTTCAGAACTTCATATCTTTTCTTCCATAGTTCACTCATTTTGTCAAACCGATCCAAGTACCTTTCATGAAAATAACTTTTCAATGGGTAAACAAAGGTTGTTCTTCTTGAATTTCCAAGTTCTTGCAGATATCCAGCATATAGAGGCTTGAAGAATTCTCCCCATTGTGCTTCATAGAACCTTTCAGACTGTGCAAGGCAGTGCCGGACCTTCATGCTATCAATTTTGCCTCTCTTGTGCCATAGAGTAGACAATCCAAAGCGTAACGACATTACCCTTCTTTGTGTGCTCTTTTGCCTTGAACTGTGCATATTTGAGCAGTAGCACCCTTCTTCTAAACCATCAGCATCAATTAGACAAGCAATATATGGAAATAGATCAATATAATGCAAGATGTTCTTGAAATTCAATGAAGGTAAACTGACCTGCCTTTTCCTTTGATCTCTTGCTGTTGAACTGCATATTCCTCAAGATTCTATTGACACACTTATTAATATCTTGTTGCATGGTGGTATTGTGCTTTCTGAGTAACCAGGGGGCAAAAGAAAAATCATTTTGCTCAACAATTTCTGACATATCCCTGTATGCAATGTACTTGGCTGCTAGACCAAGATGTTTGTCTGCCCATTCTGATTGTGACATTTGAGCCTGCCATTTCTTTTACTTCATTCACTATGTCATAGGATAATTTTCCTTCTTCAAGAAACATGCAAAGTAACTCTTCAAAGGTGTAAGTGGGTAAATGCCAAAATTCAGTCGCAAGTTGAACTCCATCATCAGTTTGTAGCATACCTTGTGCTGCTTGATTATTACAAAAGCATCTCTAAACAGGGGATATGCTTCAATGGTATCTGAATTTGAGGGTAGAATTTCTGAAGCTTTCCATTCACTTTTATCATAAATTCTTTGTAATCTTCCATGAAAATAGCTTCATATACTTCTTCTTCCACCTTGATGTCAAAGTCAAACTCATCTTGTACTGGTGCCCGAATAGTGGAGGGTCCAGCTGGTGTTTCATCAAATGTTTCTAAGGTCACTGACTGAATGGGTGTCTGATCAAAGGTAGGTTGATTAGAGCTTTCTTGAACTCCTGGAGTCGACTAAGTGGAGGTATAAGCCTCTCCTTCCATACAAGTAGAACTGACCAATTCTACTATCTTTGAAAATGCAGATGGCACAACCTCAATGTGTGGAGGTAAGCTGGCCATTGGGGAGGACTCATCAACCATCACATTGTGCGCTGCTTCTTCAATAGTTACCACATTATCTTCATTTTCATGGGGCTGAGCATCCTCAAGATCTTCTTCAACTGTCACAATCATCCAATGGCAATCTGATGCTACCCTTTCAACGTCAGGTGTTGTTCTTGTGTCATCACAGGTCCTGTATGCTGATCCTGAGCTTCTTCTCCTTTGTCTTCCACTGTCATATCAACATTTAAATCATGATCTGGTCTGCTGGAGGATTCTCCTTCTGACAAGGTAGGGACCCTTGGTGGAGATAGAGAAATGGGTGTCTACTGGTGTTCTAGGTTCACTTTCATCCCTTACTGCTCTGAGTCTGTTGGTGTTGCTAGATTAAGTCTATTCAAAATGCTTTTAAGAATTCTTCCTTCCACTGTAAATGATTGCCATACCTCCTGTCTGAACACCTTCATTTCTTCCTTATTCTCTTTCACTTCTCTAGCCAAGTCCTTCATTTTGAAGTAGAGACAGATGATGACTAAGGGTGTGCATGCTTCAGTTTCTGGCTCTCCCTCAGATGATGAGGAGGTTTTCTCATCTTCTTCTTGTGTACCTTCCTCACTACTTAACAAAATCACTACCTTCCTTTTCATTGTGCTAGAAGGCATGGCTATGTGCTTCTCCCTTATCCATGTGCCATCCTCAAACATGAAACAACTTCGGCTCAGAATGTCAGAGGTGTACATGGTGACTGGTTCTTCTCTTTCTCCTTCCAAGTAAATTCCATCTTGTGCTAGAATATCAGAAATGAGATTCCCATATGGCAGCCAGACACCATAGTTGGTTACATATTTCATTCTTCCACCAATGTGAGTGAAAATCTTCAACAAGAAATTTCCCATCTGAATCTTTTGTCCTCTGACGATGCCATAAATAACTAGTGCATCTTCTTTAGTCACAGTGGAGTGACTACTTCCTCTTGGTGTGAGTACCACACAAGACAATTTGTGTAGCAGGCGATGTAGAGCACTAAGTTGTGTCACACCTATGATATCTGCCCCATAGGCTCTCTATTCAGTCAGCTTATCAAAAATATCCTTCTGTGGAATCTTGGAGTTTGGTGTGATACCAATGGAGGAACACTTGAAGTACTTCACCAAAACTTCTTCAGTCAAATCAATCTTCTGCCCCATTATAGATGTAACATTTCTTCATGCTCGGGAGCCACCAGATTGAAGAAAAACTCTTTAACAATCTCAAGGTAATAGGTTTCTTTGCAGTACAAATACCTGAGAGGCCCACTGCTCTAATAATTTCCTTGACATCCAAATTTTGTCGCTTGAGTTCCACAAAGTTCAGCACCTTGCATGGTGATACAGTACACTTTATGTTGTCTAGAAAGTGATGGAGGGTTTTAGTGCCATTGTCGTCTTGAAGTGAATAGAGAGATAGATGATCAATGAAAAAGACATAATAGATTAAAAAAAATTGAACTTTCAACAGAGAAAGGGATGAGGATCCAAACTTACTTGAAGTAGGACGTGAAGGATTTTACACTAGAGAAATCTGCATTGCAAAGAATGAGTGTTTCACTCGTAGAGATGAGAGACCGTTAGTGTAGAAACTTAAGAATGAAGAAGGTAAGAAGAGAGGAGAGAGAGGGATTAAAATGTGTCTTTAAAGGAGGAGAGATTCTGCCATTTTCGAAAGAGAAGAGATGTGAGATGGCGGTATTGCTCAGATTGCGACATGTGGCAAGAGGTCCAGAGAATATAAGGTGTGGATAGCCTCTTCCAAAAAATAAGTGTCAGAATGATAGGAATACGATTGAAAAAGAGGGAAAAAGATACGCATGAATGCGGACAAGACATGTTGGAATAACTGGTGATTTAAGAAATAACATCCTTTTCTTTATAAGAGAAATTAGTAGATTATTCTGACCAAGGCCGATTATTTTCATATGAGGTCAAAAATTAACTGATTATTTCCTCAAGGGTTCATGAATTAACCGATTATTTTTACACGAGGTCAAGGATTAACTGATTATTTCCTTCAAGGGTTAAAGAATTAATCGATTATTTTAGAAGTCTATAGAGAGATAGATTCATACAATTTACACTTGTATTTTATCACTTACTCATATTCCAAATTGATGAATACTTCAAGGGTTGCACATACCCAATTCCCTTTGAATCGTAGTGAAACGATCCTCAGGTGAAGATATCAGCTAGTTGATGTACAATATTTACAAAGCTTAAAGAATATCACCTAAAGCAACATCGTCTCTTATAAAATGATGGCATACCTCAATATGTTTAGTTCTTGAGTGTTGTATAGGGTTCTCTATTAATTGATGGTGCTAGTATTGTCACACAACATAGGGATGTTGTTTACCTTGATTCTAAAATCCTCCAACTGGTGCTTTATCCAAAGAAATTGTGCACAACACCTCCCTACTGGTATGTATTCTGCTTTAGTAGGGATAAGGCCACAAAGTTTTGTTTCCTTAAAGACCATGAAATTGTACATCCTGCAAGGATTTGAGGAGTACTGTTGATACTTTTTTTACTTATCTTGCAACCAGCATAGTGAGCATTTGAATAACCGATTAATTATAAATTGCAGTTCTTAGAAACCATGATCCTAGATCAGGAGTATTGTAGCAACTTGGATTTTTTAGGAAATAAAAATTTAATAATATAAAAAGAAAACTAATTAAAGTTTATTAGAAAATCAAATAAAAGAAAATAAATTAAATAGGAAATTAATGGAAAGAGAATTTACTAAAACCCATTAAAAGAAAAGAAGTGATGGGCTTTATTAATTGGCCCAATAGAATTTAGTGGGCCAAATTAGGAATTTTAAAAAAGGGAATAATACAAAAACCGTAAATTCGTAACTAAAATAATGCTTAATTATAAAAGTTGTATTTAATGCATTAAAGATGAAGTATGAGTTGGATTGGGATTCCTAAACCTACCCTAATGGGTTGGCCACAAAATTAGCTCCCATCCTAACCCAAGTAGGGGATCTCTTGCCTAAAAGAGGAGAGGAAATAAGAAATTCAAAATAATAGGATTAGAGTCATAATAGGAAAAAGAATAGGGAGATGCTTAAATACTCCTCTAAAACCCTCATGGCCGGCCCTAGCTCATGCCAAGGGGTTGCTGGACGTGGGAAGGAGCCAAGGGAAAGGAGAATTTGTGGAGAAGGAGGAACCCTCAAGTCTTCCCCGAGTTCTTCAAGTTCTTACCGTAGAAGACAAAACGAGTCAAAGGTAGGCATTCTTACGAGCATAAACCATGAAAATTTTTCTGTAGGATGTTTCATCCATCAAGAACCAAAGACCTTTGGTTTCATGTTTTTTCATTGAGCAAATCTTTAGTTCTCAATTTTCAAAGCTCTGTGAACTCCATGACCCCAACCCTCTATTAAATTCATATTTTCATGTATACTCGTCCTCATGCCATGTGATTTTTACTGTAAGAACTGATGGATGTCAGGCTTCTTTTGCCCTTGAAAGCCCTAATTTCCATCCATCCTATCATGCGAATTAATTCGTTGATCTCATCTGTGTACTGTTCTAAGTACTTCTTGAATACCATGACCAAAGTATGTCGAAACCCTATTTGTTTTTCCAATTCCTATTTACAGGAAGTACCCATATATGTCTGGATCTGTTTAAACTTGGTTTCACGATTTTTCATGTAGCGACCCTCATTATACCGGTACGGTTATACCAACCCATGTCGGTATAGTGAACGTTGCCACAGTGGGACATTTACCCAACAATAACATTCAGCTGAGATACACGTGAATATAAGAACAGAGTAGCGGAAGTAAAAGAACCACTGTCTTCATTTCATTCATCATCCACATTTAACATACATGATTGCAATAACATTAATGAACTAAAAGTCCACAATAATTAAATTGCTGAAATCAAATACATAATGTCCACACTTAAACATTTTTCCATGATAATGCTAGTACAATGTTGCAATTACATACTATGAAATCAAAATATCGCAAAGTACACCACGATCTAATCTCCACGCTCAAGTCGGTCTCCACGCCTCCTCCGCAAGTGTGTCATCACTAACTATGCCTGTATGCCGAAGCAGTATGAGTCTAAAAGACTCAGTAAATAACTCTACACATACCATACATGTACACATCATAGCGGGTTTTACATACATATTTACAAGACATAATCATGTAGCATGCTTGTCATTGAAATTAACAACCTATCATGGTGATCACTCATTAACACATGATTCATGCTTTCAGATTTTCTAAATCAAAATCTGCTATCACATGCTCTCTAATCACTCCAACACATGAAAGGTTTACTTTCAATTAAACTAAAACATGAAAGCAAGTTTAGAATGATTTCAATGCCTACGTAAAAGAACGCACTTAGCATGATTTCTATACATTCCTATACATGCTCATGACCATTTCATCTTCTTTAAGCTTGCTAGTTTACATGGATTAGAAAGCATATCCCAACACACAAGAGCTACTTAATCAATTTAAATCACAACATGAAGGCAACCAGCATGGGATTACTTACACACCACTAAGAATCGTTTCTAACATGGATTCTAGGAAATTTACACATGTAAAGCATGATCATAAGTACATTAGTTTGAAGTTTTATCATGATTTCAGATTACCCACAACATGGATCACAAATTCACAACCCTCACGTTTTGGTTTCACATATTTACACATTTCTCATTCACATAATTTACACTTTACACATGCACATTTACACATTGTTCACATCCACAGTTCTTACACATGAACACATACACATTTCACATTCACATTTAGTGCCGTGACACATAGTCCAAACCACCATAGAAGGACACATCACATCACATACACATAGACGTCACCTAGGCAATACAGTGACGACTCTTGGACTGCGCAGACCGGGAGAACAAGTCTCCACCCTAACCAATGGTACTTGTCCACCTCCAGGATTTCATCCTAATGCCCTTAGGATCACAACACATTGAACCTTCTCAGGGGGACTTTTCCCTGATACGGTTCCACTGCCCTCAATGGAAGCAGTGTCACACTTGGCACGATTTGCACATTTACCGATTTTAACGCATATCTTTACACATGTCGCTCACCTCTCATTCATTTTCTCATTCACACAGGGCTCTATTTTCCTACATGATTCTACAATTACAGAGATCACATGTTCAGTAATTTGCGTAAATCAGATCGCACACACATGTCAATTATTCCCACATTAACATGCATTGTTCACATTTTCGCAAGGAAAAATCATATTTCACTATATAGTTGTCCAAATGACCTGAAAATTTAACCACATGCTGATTTCGGTTTAGGACCCCACATGAAAATTTTCACATTTTTCTGATCCAAATGCAATTGCAGAAAATTTATATAATTCCCATATTATTGAAATTCAATTTATCATGGTGTAAACATGAAAGTTCAGTTTACAGAGCATAACCTGACTCAATATACACAATACCACAGGAATTTCTTGGGGATTTATTTCACAACATACGATTTACTGGAAATTTAGCAATCCTACGCATGGTTTTCTAATTTCATTTCAGAAAACTCAATAAATCAGATGAGCATGGAGAAATTTCCAAAAATTTAGAGCATGGACTGATTCACCCATTCTTGGTTTAGCAAAATTTCGGGCATCCAATTCCACATGAATTCATACACGGGTAACGAACATGGTCTAGGTCTCATCATGCATACATTCTCCATAAATAAACCATTTATGCCAAATCATAGAAATTACAAGGCCTTATCACACATTCAACATTCATATTAGATAGCAAATATGTTTACATTATATCCTCATCGCAAACACATCGAAAGTAAGCATATATAAGGAGAAACAGTTCACTGTTCTGTCCCACGAACTTGGTGGCGGTCTCTGGCCATTCCATTCCAGGAGTGGATGGAAAGATCGCTGGATGCGCACGGGGAATCTTGGCGTCAAGGCATTGACGCCAAGTTCCTGTTTTGCAGAAACACAGACCGAACTTCAAATAAGGGTGAATGGGGGATCAGACACGAGGAAAATACATAAAAATTATAAAACCCTACTTGACATCTACTGGACGATAGGGGTAGGTTACTTGCCTCTAGAAATACTCCAGACGGATCTAAATGGCCAGAGAAGCTCTCTTTGGGCAGTCCCAAGAAGCTCCACAATTGCTCTCCTCCAGGTTCTATGTCGATGCAGGAACCAAACCACGGTTGGGGAAGTCCTCCCCGATGTTCCAGCTACCCTCCTGATGCAGTAGGTTGCCGGATGAAGCCTTGAATTGCCGGATTGAAGCCTCCAAAGTTGAGTCTTTGTGCAGCTCCGAGCTAGGGTTTTCTCTATCTCTTGAAAGAGGTCAAGTGAGGGCTGATGAGGTAGCATTCGGGTTCAGATATAGGAGAGAGGCCTCTCCCATCCCACAGGGTTGATGTGAGCCCTTTCAGACCGTTGGGACAGCTCCCCAATGGGTGAGCTAGCTTGCTCCCGGAAATCCGGCTCTGCAACGCATGCAGGTCGGAGAAGAATTAGCATCCATATCGCTGGACACTGGGATTATGTTGGCATCCATATGGTTGATGCCTACACAACACAAACGTCCATTGATATTGACGCCAAGCTGGCCTTCGGCCAGAACTCAAAAACATGGAGGAAACCCTGCATACCTATACATATATACATGCCATATGTATGTATTTCATGTACACACTACCATCATACCATTCATACATTATTTACAACCAACTTATACACATGCGCACATAAGTATAAATAGTTAATACGTACTAGATATGTACATCTATGCTTACACAACATAAATATTTACACAAAATTAAAATAATGCACAAATTCGAGGGCCTTCACCTCTCCCCCTTAACGAAACTTCATCCTCGAAGTAGAACGACACTACTCAAACAAGGGGATACTTCTTCTTCATCGCATCCTCAAGCTCCCAAGTAGCCTCCTCTCGCGAGATGTTCCGCCAGAGAACTTTCACCGACGTAATACTCTTGTTCCGGAGATGCTGAACCTTCGGTCAAGAATAGCTACTAGTTGCTCGACATACGATAGATTTGGCTGAATCTCCACTGGCTCATGACTAATCACATGAGACGGATCTCGGACATACTTCCTGAGCATCGAAACGAGAAAGACAGATAAACACTAGCCAAAGATGGGGTAATGCTAGCTCATATGCCACGCTGCCAAACATCTGAGAATCTCTATGGGCCATGAATCTGGGCTCAATCTTACTATACCTGCCAAATCTGACAACACCACGATAGGCGATATCTTCAAGAAGACTGATCACCCACCTCGAACTCAAGATCCTTCCTTCTGTTTCGCATAGCACTTCTGCCTATCCTGAGCCGCAACAAGCCCTTTCCTGATAAGCTGGACCTTATCCGAAGTCTCCTGAACTAACTCTGGGCCGATCAGCTCTATCACCGGTCTCCTCCCAACAAAGAGATCTGCAAGGCCTACCAAACAACGCCTCAATGGAGCCATACCAATACTCGCATGAAAGCTGTGTTGTATGCGAACTGCACAAGAGGTAAATGATGCTCCCAACATCCTTCCAATCCAAAACTGCGACGACCCTCATTATACCGTACGGTTATACCAACCCACGTCGGTATAGCGAGCGTCATCACAGTGGGACATTTACCCAACAATGACATTCAGCTGAGATACACTGAATATAAGAACAGAGTAGCGGAAGTAAAGAACCACTGTCTTCATTTCATTCATCATCCACATTTAACATACATGTTTCGATAACATTTAAAGAGCTAAAAGTCCACATAATTTAAATTGCTGAAAATCAAATACATAGATGTCAATACTTATACATTCTTCCATGATAATGCTAGTACAATGTTCAATTTACATACTATGAAAATCACAAATGTCACAAGTACTCCAACACTCTAATCTCCACGCTCGGAGTCGGTCTCCAACGTCTCCTCCACAAGTGTCTCGTCACCAACTACACCTGTACGCCGAAGCAAGTAGTGAGTCTAAAAGACTCCGCAAGTACTTCTACACATACCGTACATGCACATATCATAGTAGGTTCTACATACACATTCACAAGACACAACATGTAGCATGCTTGACATTAAATTTTACAACCTATCATGGTGAATCTACAATTTAAACACATGGACTATGCTTTCAGATTTCCTAAAATAGAATCACCTATCATGCTTTCTATTCATTCCTCACATAAAAATCTACCTTCGACCAACTAAGACATGAAAGCCATTAACATGAATTCCCGAGCATGCATGAAAGGAAACATACCTAACATGGAATCTACACATTCTACGCATATACGTAACCATTTTACATGCTTTAAGCTTGCTGGTTTTACATGCTTTAGCAACCATAATCTAACACATGAGAGCTACAACAACGATTAAATCACAACATATGAACAACCAAGTATGGAAGTTGTTTATATATGCTTAACAATTATCCCTAGCATGGATTCTAGGCATTTTGCATACATAAACATGATCATAACATAGTAAAGCTACTGTTTAAGCATGATTTCAGATTGTCATAACATGGATTACAAACTCACATCCTCACATTTTGGTTTCACATTTTTACACAATTTCAAATTCGCATATTTCACACTTTACACATGCACTTTTACACATTGTTCACATTCACATTTTTCACATGAACACATACACATTTACACATTCACATTTAGTGCCGTGACACATAGTCCAAACCACCAAAGAAGGACACAACACATCACATCACATAGACGCCATCTAGGCAATACAATGGCGACTCTTGGACTGCGCAGACCGGGAACAAGTCTCCACCCTAACCAGTGGTACTTGTCCACCTCCAGGATTTCCCCCTAATGCCCTTAGGGTCACAACACATTGAACCTTCTCAGGGGGACTTTTCCCTGATACGGTTCCACTGCCCTCTACGGAAGCAGTGTCACATTTGGCACAATTACACATTACACATTTTACCGATTTTAACACTATGTTTAGCACATGTCACTCTCTTCATTCACTTTCTCACTCACATGCACACTTCTCTGTTTTTCCTAACATGGCACTACAATTACAGAATTTAGTGCTCAGGAAATTTCACTAATCAGGTTGCTATATACAAAATCAAATCATTTTTACAACGGCATGCATTAGTTTCACATTTTTACATGGAAAATTCATATTGCATCATATACTGGTCCAAATGACCTGAAATTTTAACCACAGGCTAATTTCGGGTTTAGGGTTCTTCATGCAAAATTTCAGATTTTTCTAAGCTAAAACGAATTACAGAAAATCTAACATTAATTCCACATGCTATCCGCAATTCGATTTAACATGGAGTTGACACAAGCACAATTTTAACAACTCACTGTCTGAGCCCTAACAGGCATGGAGCTACAGATTTATTCCTGAATTTGTGGGCAATACATGATTTACCGAAGATTTATCATGACCTACGCATGATTTCTATTTCCCAAACAATTTTCACTAATTCACACAAGCATGGGAAAAATTTCAGAATTTCAGAACAGAGACTGACTAATACATGCATGACCCATAAAATGTAGGATTCAGACTCGTCCTAAATCATACAAACAAAGTTGACAAGATTAGCACTCATCATACATGTATTTCCATGGAATAAATAAACTCTATCATTTACCACCTTGCACAAAAAACCATCCACAAACACATTCACTAGTATACATAGTACATAAAGGCTACAATATATCCTCATCGTGAAAACATCGAAATAGTTGTATAAGAGGAGAACAGCTTGCTGTTCTGTCCTGATGAACTTAACGGCAATCTTGGCCGTCAAGGGAGTTAACGGCACAATCGCTGGACGCTAAGCATGATCTTAACGGCAAGGGATATTGCCGTTAAGGTCAGGTCTGTGCAAAACACAGACCCGAGCTCCAAAGATGGGGTGAATTTGGGGGTCTAGGACACGAGGGAAAATACATAAAAATGTAAAACCATCCTAGACACATACATGAACACTTATGGGTAGGGTACTTGCCTTTTAGGTATACTCCAAGGGATCAAAGGCTTGGTGAAGCTCTCCTTGGGCTGTCCCAAGAAGTTCCCAACCAGCCTCCAAGATGGCCTTCCTCCGGGTTTTTGAGCAAGCTCCAGTGCAATCCGAGGTCGGGGATGCCTTCCTCGATGATCCAGCAAGCTCCTTGATGCAGCAGGTGGCCGGATCAAGCTTCAGAACTTCAGATTTTGGGTTGCAAAGGTGAGGGTTTCTCACAGTCCGAAAATAGGGTTTCACTCCTTTCTCTCTTCTCTCTCTTGCAAAGGGGCAAAGAGAAGGCTTAGGGTTGAAAAATGGTTTGTATATAGGAGAGGGGGTTCTCCTATCCACGCAGGGGTGACAAGATGGCCTTTCAGACCGTTGGGGACAGCTCCCCAATGGTTGGGGTGGCTTGCTTCCAGAATTTCCGGCTCTGCAACGCATGCAGGTCAGAGAATTGGCGTCCACATCGCTGGACGCTGGACTTAGTGTTGGCGTCCACAGGGTTGACGCCGACACAACATCGACGTCTACTGATATTGACGCCAATCTGGCCTTCGGCCAGAACTCTAAAACATGCAGAACCCATGCACATCATGTATATATACATGTATATCTATATGGTATGTGCACACACTACCATCAAGCAATACATACATTATTTATACCTAAATTATACACATACACACATAAGTATACTAATTAATACATACGTAGATATTACATATACATACACAACACAATATTCACATACAATACAAAAAAGCGACGAAATTCGAGGGCCTTACACCCTCTCCCCTTAAAAAACTTCGTCCTCGAAGTTAGAACGACGCTACTCAAACAAAAGGGATACTTCTTCTTCATCGCATCCTCAAGCTCCCAAGTAGCCTCCTCTCGCGAGAAGTTCCGCCAGAGAACTTTCACCGACGCAATACTCTTGTTCCGGAGATGCTGAACCTTCCGGTCAAGAATAGCTACTGGTTGCTCGACATACGACAGATCTGGCTGAATCTCCACTGGCTCATGACTAATCACATGAGACGGATCTCGGACATACTTCCTGAGCATCGAAACGTGGAACACAGGATGAACACTAGCCAAAGCTGGGGGTAAGGCTAGCTCATATGCCACGCTGCCCAAACGTCTGAGAATCTCATATGGGCCAATGAACCTAGGGCTCAACTTACTATGCCTGCCAAATCTGACGACACCCGAGTAGGCGATATCTTCAAGAAGACATGATCGCCAACCTCGAACTCCAAATCCTTCCTCCTGTTGTCGGCATAACTCTTCTGCCTATCCTGTGCCGCAACAAGCCTCTTTCTGATAAGCTGGATCTTATCCGAAGTCTCCTGAACTAACTCCGGTCCGATCAACTGCCTATCACCAGTCTCCTCCCAACATAAAGATCTGCAGGGCCTACCATACAACGCCTCGAATGGAGCCATACCAATACTTGCATGAAAGCTGTTGTTGTATGCGAACTCCACTAGAGGTAGATGACGCTCCCAATCATCCTTCCAATCCAAAACACATGCTCTCAACATATCCTCGAGCGTCTGGATAGTCCTCTCGGACTGTCCATCAGTCTGGGGATGAAACGCCGAACTGAGCTTCAGCTCCGAGCCCAAAGCATCCTGAAGACCCTTCCACAACCTCGAAGTAAATCTCGGATCTCGATCCGAAATGATCGACTTCGGCACACCATGCAATCTAATGATACTACTAACATACAATCTAGCTAAACTCTCTACTGACTGCTTCTTCTTCATAGGCAAGAAATGAGCAGTCTTCGAGAATCTATCTACAACTACCCAAATCGAGTCATTGCCCCTTCTAGATCGAGGCAAACCCAAAACAAAGTCCATAGTGACAGCTTCCCACTTCCACACTGGGATGTCCATCCTTTGCATAAGGCGAGATGGTCGCTGTCGCTCGGCTTTCACTTGCTGACATACTAACCCGGAATACATAATCCGCTACATCCCTCTTCATGCCGGACCACCAAATGATCTCTTCAGATCCTGGTACATCTTAGTGTTACCCGGATGAATAGAGAATCGCGATCTATGAGCCTCCGCTAACACATGCTCACGGACATCTACTAAATCGGGGACACAAACACGGTGCTGAAATCTAATCACACCGTCCTCATCACGAGCAATGCCTGCCTTGCCCACTAACTCTAAGAGTCTAGGGTCGGCTCCCTGTTGCTCGATCACCTCATCCAAAACCGAGGACCTAAGAGATAACTGAGCTACAAAAGCCTGGCATAGCGATGGCTCTAACTCAGTCAAGCGCAAGCCGCATCCTCCAACATCTTCCAATCCTGCTGGAGAGATGGCCTCTTTCTACTCAGAGCATCTGCTACGAACTTCGCCTTTCCAGGGGATACTGAAGGTCGAAGTCATAGTCCTTCAAGAACTCAATCCATCTTCTCTGCCTCAGGTTTAATTCCTTTTGGGAGAAAAGATACTTCAAGCTCTTGTGGTCGGTAAACACCTCAAATCTGACACCATAAAGATAGTGCCTCCAGATCTTTAGTGCATGAACCACTGCTGCGAGCTCCAAGTCATGAGTCGGATAGTTCCTCATGCTCCTTCAACTGACGAGAAGCATAAGCCACTACCTTTCTGCTGCATGAGCACACAGCCTAAACCAATCCGAGACGCATCCGTGTAGATAGCAAAACCCTCTACACCGCTCGGTAAGACTAACACCGGGGCTGTCGTGAGCTTAGTCTTCAATAATTGAAAACTACTCTCACACTTCTCGACCAAACAAACTTCACTCCCTTTCTGGTAAGCTGAGTCAAAGGGCGGCGATGGATGAAAATCCCTCAATAATCGCCGATAGTAACCTAAAACCAATAAAACTACGAATCTCCGAAGGGGTCTTGGGAACTCTCCCAATCCATACTGCCTGGACCTTTGCTGGATCCACTGCAACACCAGCACCGGAGATAACATGCCCGAGGAAATGAACCTCGCGCAACCAAAAATCGCACTTGCTGAACTTAGCATACAGCTTGTGCTCACGAAGAACTCTAACACTACCTCAATGCTGACGGTGTGTGGCCTCATCCGGAGAGTAAACCAACACATCATCAATAAACACCACGACAAAGCTATCTAATAAGGCCTAACACCCTGTTCATGAGATCCATGAACGCTGCAGGGGCATTGGTCAATCCGAAAGGAAGGACCAAAACTCATAATGTCCATAACGGGTTCTAAACGCCGTCTTGGACACATCCTCACTCCGAATCCTCACTGATGATAACCAGATCGCAAATCAATCTTAGAAAAGACTGATGCATCTCGCAACTGGTCAAACAAATCATCAATACGAGGTAAGGGATACCTGTTTCTTCACAGTCACTTGGTTCAGCTTCCTGTAGTCAATGCATAACCTAAGTGACCCGTCTTTCTTCTTGACAATAATACAGGTGCGCCCCAAGGGGAAACACTAGGGCGAATAAATCCCTTATCTAGCAACTCTTGCAACTGCCTCCTCAACTCGGCTAACTCCGCAGGTGCCATCCGATATGGAGCCTTCGAGATAGGAGAGGTGCCCGGAAGCAACTCTATGGTAAACTCTATCTCTCTATCCGGTGGCAAACCAGACAAATCATCAGGAAAGACGTCTGGAAAATCCTGCACTACCTCAATCTCTGCAAGAGTAGGTGACTCATCAGCCTCTGGCACTAATACCACGCTGGCAAGAAAAGCGTCACAACCCTTGTTCACCATGCGCATCGCCTTCATGGCAGAGATGACTAACTTTCCCGCCAAGTTCCTTGGCAAGGGATGAGAGAACTCGTCCTCACCAGGAATGCGGAAAACAATCCTCTTCCGCGACAATCCACTAACGCATAGTGCTCCTCTAGCCAATCCAGACCAAGAATAGCATCATAGTCCTTCATCTTTAGCAAGAAGAAACACCCATCTAGGATTCTATCCTCAATGCACACAGGTAACGACGGAATGCACTTCCTAGTCGATACCGTACCCGCAGGGGTGTGCACAGACAAAGGGACCTCTAAATCCTCAGACTCTATACCTGACTCTAGGGCTAACTGCCTAGCGAACCGCTCGGAAATGAACGAGTGAGTAGCACCCGTATCAAACAAAACCCGAGCGTGCACACCTAAAAGCAAAACCGTACCTTCGGTGACATGCTCCGCCTGCTCGGCGTCCTCGCGAGCTAAAGCAAACACTCGAGCTGGGGCTCGAGGCCTTCCTGGTCTTCCTGTAGCTGGCGCCGCTGCCGCTACTGCCGCTGGGCTGGCGCTCCGCGCTGGACTCCCTGCTGAAGTCTTGGGCAATCCTTGATCTTGTGGTCGCTGCTTCCGCACTTCAAGCACTTGCCCGTAATCATCCAACATTCGGTACCACCATGTGTCTTCCCACAGTGGGGACACTCTTTCTTCTTCACACCAGGGGAACGTACAGAGGGTACCTGAGAACTGCCGACTGCCACGGATCGCTGCGGTGTCTGGTACACTGCTTTCTTCTTGTCTTGCCGTTGGAATGTCCTGCTGGCCTCTTCTGCGAAGCTTTCTTTTCTTCCAGGTATTGCTCCATCTCTCTCCTCCTGCCTACAAGCAGCACTGAGGGCCTCGTCCAACGTGCGGTGGTCAAATGCCACGAGTCTCGTCCGCAGTGATGGCTTGAGTCCCATCACGAACTTCTTTGTCTTCCTGCGCTCGTCTGCCACGATGTGAGGTGCATATTTAGAGAGTTCAGAAAATCTTGCCTCATATTCCAGCACAGTCATGGAGCCTTGAGCCAAAGATAGGAATTCCTGCTCCATCCGATCTTGCACATGCTCGGGGACGAACTTGGCCCGAAAGAGCCTCACGAACTCGTCCCAAGCAACATCGATAGCTCCGTCCTCAAACCGGGTACGCAGCAATGAAGCCCACCATACATCAGCTCTTTCCTGCAGTACACCGCTCATAAGCACCATCTAAACAAATCTAGCTTAACAAACATACAAGCATATAAACTAAAGCATACCTGTAGCATGTAGGTGGCTAATGTAACCTTATCCTCATCTGCACACCTGATGGCTCGGAAGATCTTTTCTATCTCCCTCATCCAGCTTTCAGCCAACAACGGATCGCTCTCCCCCTTAAAAGAGGGTGCAGCATCCTCTTGAATCTTTCCATGGTAGAAGGTCCACCATGGTCCTGAGCTGGTACTTGAGCCTGCTACATCACAGCAAACAATACACAATCAACACAATATCACATAATTAAATAAACACTATTAATCCTTTTATTAGTCTAACCTGAGCCTCCAACTGAGCCTGGAGTGCTGCCTGGGTATGAGCCTGCGTCTGCATGGCTTGCACCAGACCTTGCATGAATACTCCATAATCCACAGGCGGCGGTGGGGAAAGTACAGGACCTTGCGGTGCGGGGCCTGCTGCTCCGCCCGCTCGTCACGTCTCGGCTCGTCCTCACGGGCCGACGCTCCGCCACGCCTACCTCTCGAAGCCATGGCTTATATAAATTTCAGCCACCATTAGAGCTAGGTTACTAAGTTTTCTAACCATTTTCTTATCTACTTTCATTCATTATTAATCAATTTTACACATGTGGACATTCCTATGTAGACTTAGCATGTATGGGGATGATGACTTAGGTATATTCATGTGCAATCTCAACCGGTTTCTCTGATACCAATCTCTGCGACGACCCTCATTATACCGTACGGTTATACCAACCCACGTCGGTATAGCGAGCGTCATCACAGTGGGACATTTACCCAACATGACATTCAGCTGAGATACACGTGAATATAAGAACAGAGTAGCGGAAGTAAAAGAACCACTGTCTTCATTTCATTCATCATCCACATTTAACATACATGTTTCGATAACATTTAAAGAGCTAAAGTCCACATAATTTAAATTGCTGAAAATCAAATACATAGATGTCCATACTTATACATTCTTCCATGATAATGCTAGTACAATGTTCAATTTACATACTATGAAAATCACAAAATGTCACAAGTACTCCAACACTCTAATCTCCACGCTCGGAGTCGGTCTCCAACGTCTCCTCCACAGTGTCTCGTCACCAACTACACCTGTACGCCGAAGCAAGTAGTGAGTCTAAAAGACTCCGCAAGTACTTCTACACATACCGTACATGCACATATCATAGTAGGTTCTACATACACATTCACAAGACACAACATGTAGCATGCTTGACATTAATTTTACAACCTATCATGGTGAATCTACAATTTAACACATGGACTATGCTTTCAGATTTCCTAAAATAGAATCACCTATCACATGCTTTCTATTCATTCCTCACATAAAATCTACCTTCAACCAACTAAGACATGAAAGCCATTAACGAATCCCGAGCATGCATGAAAGGAAACATACCTAACATGGAATCTACACATTCCTACGCATATACGTACCATTTTACATGCTTTAAGCTTGCTGGTTTTACATGCTTTAGCAACCATAATCTAACACATGAGAGCTACCAACGATTAAATCACAACATATGAACAACAAGTATGGAAGTTTTTATATATGCTTAACAATTATCCCTAGCATGGATTCTAGGCATTTTGCATACATAAACATGATCATAACATAGTAAAGCTACTGTTTAAGCATGATTTCAGATTGTCATAACATGGATTACAAACTCACATCCTCACATTTTGGTTTCACATTTTACACAATTTCAAATTCGCATATTTCACACTTTACACATGCACTTTTACACATTGTTCACATTCACATTTTTCACATGAACACATACACATTCACATTTAGTGTCGTGACACATAGTCCAAACCACCAAAGAAGGACACAACACATCACATCACATAGACGCCATCTAGGCAATACAATGGCGACTCTTGGACTGCGCAGACCGGAGAACAAGTCTCCACCCTAACCAGTGGTACTTGTCCACCTCCAGGATTTCCCCCTAATGCCCTTAGGGTCACAACACATTGAACCTTCTCAGGGGGACTTTTCCCTGATACGGTTCCACTGCCCTCTGTGGAAGCAGTGTCACACTTGGCACAATTACACATTACACATTTTCGATTTTAACACATATGTTTAACATGTCACTCTCATTCCATTCACTTTCTCACTCACATGCACACTCCTCTGTTTTTCCTAACATGGCACTACAATTACAGAATTTAGTGCTCAGGAAATTTCACTAATCAGGTTGCTATATACAAGATAAATCATTTTACAACGGCATGCATTAGTTTCACATTTTTACATGGAAATTCATATTGCATCATATACTGGTCCAAATGACTTGAAATTTTAACCACAGCTAATTTCGGTTTTAGGGTTCTTCATGCAAAATTTCAGATTTTTCTAAGCTAAAACGAAATTACAGAAAATCTAACATAATTCCACATGCTATCCGCAATTCGATTTAACATGGAGTTGAACACAAGCACAATTTTAACAACTCACTGTCTGAGCCCTAACAGATGGAGCTACAGAATTTATTCCTGAAATTTTGGGCAATACATGATTTACCGAAGATTTATCATGACCTACGCATGATTTCTATTTCCCCAACAACATTTTCACTATTCACACAAGCATGGGAAAAATCTCAGAATTTCAGAACAGAGACTGACTAATACATGCATGACCCATAAATGTAGGACATTCAGACTCGTCCTAAATCATACAAACAAAGGGTATCAAGATTAGCAACTCATCATACATGTATTTCCATGGAATAAATAAACTCTATCATTTACCACCTTGCATAAAAATCCATCCCACAACACATTCACTAGTATACATAGTACATAAAGGGAGACCATCGAAAATAGTTGTGTATAATAGAGAGAATAGTTTTTTGTTCTGTCCTGAAGAACTTAACGGCAATCCTTGGCCGTCAAAGGGATTAACGGCACAATCGCTGGACGCTAAGCATGATCTTAACGGCACAAGGGATATTGCCATTAAGGTCAGGTCTGTGCAAAACACAGACCCGAGCTCCAAAGATGGGGTGAATTTGGGGGTCTAGGACACGAGGGAAATACATAAAAATGGTAAAACCATCCTAGACACATACATGAACACTATGGGTAGGGTACTTGCCTTTTAGGTATACTCCAAAGGGATCAAAGGCTTGGTGAAGCTCTCCTGGGCTGTCCCAAGAAGTTCCCACCAGCCTCCAAGATGGCCTTCCTCCGGTTCTTGAGCAAGCTCCAGTGCAATCCGAGGTCAGGATGCCTTCCTCGATGATCCAGCAAGCTCCTTGATGCAGCAGGTGGCCGGATCAAGCTTCAGAACTTCAGATTTTGGGTTGCAAGGTGACGGTTTCTCACAGTCCGAAATAGGGTTTCACTCCTTTCCTCTTCTCCTCTTGCAAAGGGGTAAAGAAGGCTTGGGTTGTAAAATTGGTTTGTATATAGGAGAGGGGGTTCTCCTATCACGCAGGGGGTGACAAGATGGCCTTTAAGACTATTGGGGACAGCTCCCCAATGGTTGGGGGCTTGCTTCCGGAATTTCCAGCTCTGCAACGCATGCAGGTCAGAGAAATTGGCATCCACATCGCTGCCGCTGGACTTAGTGTTGGCGTCCACAGGGTTGACGCCGACACAACATCGACGTCTACTGATATTGACGCTAATCTGGCCTTCGTCCAGAACTCTAAAACATGCAGAAACCCATGCACATCATGTATATATACATGTAATATCTATATGGTATTGTGCACACACTACCATCAAGCAATACATACATTATTTATACCTAAATTATACACATACCCACATGAGTATACTAATTAATACATACGTAGATACATACATACATACGTACACAACACAATATTAACACAACATACACACAAAAAAAAAAGCGACGGAAATTCGAGGGCCTTACAAAACCACGCTCTCAACATACCTCGAGCGTCTGGATAGTCCTCTCAGACTGTCCATCAGTCTGGGGATGAAATGCCGAACTGAGCTTCAGCTCCGAACCTAAAGCATCCTGAAGACCCTTCCACAACCTCGAAGTGAAATCTCGGATCTCGATCCGAATGATCGACTTCGGCACACCATGCAATCTAATGATCTGCTAACATACATCTAGCTAAACTCTCTCTACTGCTTCTTCTTCATAGGCAAGAAATGAGCAGTCTTCGAGAATCTATCTACAACTACCCAAATCGAGTCATTGCCCTTTCTAGATCGAGGCAAACCCGAAACAAAGTCCATAGTGATAGCTTCCCACTTCCACACTGGAATCTCCATCCTTTGCATAAGGCCGGATGGTCGCTGTCGCTCGGCCTTCACTGCTGACACACCAAACACCAGACACATAATCCGCTACATCCTTCTCATACCGGACCACCAAAATGATCTTCTTAGATCCTGGTACATTTTAGTGTTACTCGGTGAATAGAGAACTGCGATCTATGAGCCTCTGCTAACACATACTCACGGACATCTACCAAATCAGGGACACAAACACGGTGATGAAATCTAATCACACCGTCCTCATCACGAGCAATGCCTGCCTTGCCCACTAACTTTAAGAGTCTAGGGTCGGCTTTCTGTTGCTCGATCACCTCATCTAAAACCAAGGACCTAAGAGATAACTGAGCTACAAAAGCCTGGCATATCGATGGCTCTAACTCAGTCAACGCGTAAGCCGCATCCTCCACATCTTCCAATCTCGCTGGAGAAATGGCCTCTTTCTACTCAGAGCATCTGCTACGACATTCACCTTCCCAGGGTGATACTGAAGGTCGAAGTCTAGTCCTTCACGAACTCAATCCCTTCTCTGCCTCAGGTTTAGTTCCTTTTGGTAGAAAAGATACTTAAAGCTCTTGTGGCGGTAAACACCTCGAATCTGACCCATAGATAGTGCCTCCAGATCTTTAGTGCATGAACCACTGCTGCGAGCTCCAAATCATGAGTCGGATAGTTCCTCTCATGCTCCTTCAACTGACGAGAAGCATAAGCCACTACCCTTTCCTACTGCATTAACACACAGCCTAAACCAATCCGAGATGCATCCGTGTAGATAGCAAAACCTCTACACCGCTCGGTATGACTAACACACCGGGGCTGTCATGAGCTTAGTCTTCAATAATTGAAAACTACTGTCACACTTCTCGAACCAAACAAACTTCACTCCTTTTTGGTGAGCTAAGTCAAAGGGGCGGCGATGGATGAAAATCCCTCAATAAATCGCCGATAGTAACCCGCTAAACCAATAAAACTACAAATCTCCGAAGGGGTCTTGAACCTCCCAATCCATAACTGCCTGGACCTTTGCTGGATCAACTGCAACACCAGCACCGGAGATAACATGCCCGAGGAAATGAACCTCACGCAACCAAAAATCGCACTTGCTGAACTTAGCGTACAACTTGTGCTCACGAAGAACCTTTAACACTACCCTCAAATGCTGACGGTGTGTGGCCTCGTCCGGAGAGTAGACGGACATAATCAATAAACACTACGACAGCTATCTAGATAAGGCCTAAACACCCTGTTCATGAGATCCATGAACGCTGCAGGGGCATTGGTCAATCCGAAAGGAAGGACCAAAAACTCATAATGTCCATAACGGGTTCTAAACGTCGTCTTGGACACATCCTCACTCCGAATCTTCAACTGATGATAACCGGATCGCAAATCAATCTTAGAAAAGACTGATGCATCTCGCAACTGGTCCAAAAAATCATCAATACAAGGTAAGGGATACCTGTTCTTCACAGTCACTTGGTTCAGCTTCCTGTAATCAATGCATAACCTAAGTGACCCGTCTTTCTTCTTGACGAATAATACAGGTGCGCCCCAAGGGGAAACACTAGGGTGAATAATCCCTTATCAAGCAACTCTTGCAGCTGCCTCCTCAACTCGGCTAACTCCGCAAGTGCCATCCGATATGGAGCCTTCGAGATAGGAGAGGTGCCCGGAAGCAACTCTATGGTAAACTCTATCTCTCTATCCGGTGGCAATCCAGACAAGTTATCAGGAAAGACATCTGGAAAATCCTGCACTACCTCAATCTCCGCAAGAGTAGGTGACTCATCAGCCTTTGGCACTAGTACCACGCTGGCAAGAAAAGCGTCCCACCCTTGTTTACCATGCGCATCGCCTTCATGGCAGAGATGACTAACTTTCCCGCCAAATTCCTTGGCAGGGATGAGAGAACTCGTCCTCACCAGGATGCGGAAAACAATCCTCTTCCGAAGATAATCCACTAACGCATAGTGCTCCTCTAGCCAATCTAGACCAAGAATCATCATAGTCCTTCATCTTTAGCAAGAAGAAACACCCATCTAGGATTCTATCCTCAATGCACACAGGTAACGACGGAATGCACTTCCTAGTCGATACCGTACCCGCAGGGGTGTGCACAGACAAAGGGACCTCTAAATCTCAGACTCTACGCCTGACTCTAGGCTAACTGCCTAGCGAACCGCTCGGAAATGAACGAGTGAGTAGCCCTGTATCAAACAAAACCCGAGCGTGCACACCTAAAAGTAAAATCGTACCTTCGGTGACATGCTCCGCCTGCTCGGTGTCCTCGTCGCGTGCTAAATCAAACACTCGAGCTGGGGCTCGAGGCCTTCCTGGTCTTCCTGTAGCTGGCGTGCTTCCGCTACTACTGCTGGGGTGGCGCTCCGTGCTGGACTCCCTGCTGAAGTCTCGGACAATCCTTGATCTTGTGGTCGCTGCTTCCACACTTCAGGCACGTTCCCGTAATCATCCAATTCGGTACCACCATGTGTCTTCCCACAGTGGGGACACTCTTTCTTCACACCATGGGAACGTACAGAAGGTACCTGAGAACTGCCGACTGCCACTGATCGCTGTTGTGTTGGGTACACCCGCTTTCTTTCTTGTCCTATCGCTGGAAACGTAGCTGCAGGTCTCTTCTGCGAGGCCTTCTTCTCTTCAAGGTATTGCTCCATCTCACCCTCCTGTCTGAAAGCAGCGCTGAGGGCCTCGTCCAAGTGCGGTGGTCAAACGCCACGAGCCTCGTCCTCAGTGATGGTTTCAGGCCCATCACGAACTTCTTTGTCTCCTGCACTCTGCATCTGTCACAATATGAGGAGCATATTTAGAGAGTTCAGAACTTGCCTCATATTCTAGCACGGTCATGGAGCCTTGACTCAAAGATAGGAACTCCTGCTCCATCCGATCTTGATCATGCTCGGGGACGAACTTGGCCCGAATAGCCTCAGAACTCGTCCAAGCAACATCAATAGCTCCGTCCTCAAACCGGGTACAGCATGAAGCCCACCATACATCAGCTATTTCCTGCAGTACACCGCTCATAACCACCATCTAACAAATCTAACTTAACAAAACATACAAGCATATAAACTAAAGCATACCTGTAGCATGTAGGTGGCTAATGTGACCTATCCTCATCTGCACCTGATGGCTTGGAAGATCTTTTCTATCTCCCTCATCCAACTTTCAGCCAACAATGGGTCGCTCTCCCCTTAAAAGAGGGGGCAGCATCTCTTGAATCTTTCCATGGTAGAAAGGTCCACCATGGTCCTGAGCTGGTACTTGAGCCTGCTACAGTACACAGCAAGCAATACACAATCAACATAATATTGCATAAGCAAATAAAACAGATTATAATCATTTTATTAGTCTAACCTGAGCCTCCAAATGTGCCTGGAGTGCTGCCTGAGTATGAGCCTGCGTCTGCATGGCTTGCACCAGACCTTGCATGAATACTCCATAATCCACAGGCGGCGGTGGGGGAAGTACAGGACCTTGCTGTGCCGGGGCCTGCTGCTCCGCCCGCTCGTCACGTCTCGGCTCGTCCTCACGGGCCGGCGCTCCGCCACGCCTACCTCTCGAAGCCATGGCTGTAATAAATTTCAGCCACCATTAGAGCTAGGTTACTAAGTTTTCTAACCATTTTCTTATCTACTTTTCATTCATATTACTCAATTCTACACATGTGGACATTCCTATGTAGACTTAGCATGTAATGGGATGATGACTTATGTATATTCATGTGCAATCTCAACCGGTTCGCTCTAATACCATCTTGTAGTGACCCTCATTATACCGGTACGGTTATACCAACCCACGTCGGTATAGTGAACGTTGCCACAGTGGGACATTTACCCAACAATAACTTTAGCTGAGATACACATGAATATAAGAACAGAGTAGCGGAAGTAAAAGAACCACTGTCTTCATTTCATTCATCATCCACATTTGACATACATGATTGCAATAACATTTAAAGAACTAAAAGTCCACATAATTAATTGCTGAAAATCAATACATAATTGTCCACACTTAAACATTTTTCCATGATAATGCTAGTACAATGTTGCAATTACATACTATGAAATCAAAATATCGCAAAGTACACCAATGATCTAATCTCCACGCTTGGAGTTAGTCTCCATTGCCTCCTCCGCATGTGTGTCGTCACCAACTATGCCTGTACGCCGAAGCAAGTAATGAGTCTAAAAGACTCAGCAAATAACTCTACACATACCATACATGTACATGTCATAGCAGGTTTTACATACTGTTTACAAGACACAATCATGTAGCATGCTTGTCATTGAAATTAACAACCTATCATGGTGATTCTACTCATTAAACACATAATTCATGCTTTCAGATTTTCTAAATCAAAATCTCCTATCACATGCTCTCTAATCACTCCAACACATGAAAGGTTACTTTCAATTAAACTAAAACATGAAAGCAAGTTTAGCATGATTTCAATGCCTCATAAAAGAACGCACTTAGCATGAATTTCTATACATTCCTATACATGCTCATGACCATTTCATCTTCTTTAAGCTTGCTGGTTTTACATGGATTAGAAAGCATATCCCAACACACAAGAGCTACTTAATCAATTTAAATCACAACATGAGGGCAAACAAGCATGGGATTACTTACACACCACTAAGAATCGTTTCTAACATGGATTCTAGGCAATTTACACATGTAAAGCATGATCATAAGTACATTTAGTTTGCTATTTTATCATGATTTCAATTACCACAACATGGATCACAAATTCACAACCCTCATGTTTTGGTTTCACATATTTACACAATTTCTCATTCACATAATTTACACTTTACACATGCACATTTACACATTGTTCACATCCACAGTTCTTACACATGAACACATACACATTTTCATTCACATTTAGTGCCGTGACACATAGTCCAAACCACCATAGAAGGACACTTCACATCACATACACATAGACGTCACCTAGGCAATACAGTGACGACTCTTGGACTGCGCAGACTGGGAGAACAAGTCTCCACCCTAACCAGTGGTACTTGTCCACCTCCAGGATTTCATCCTAATGCCCTTAGGATCAAAACACATTGAACCTTCTTAGGGGGACTTTTCCCTGATATGGTTCCACTGCCCTCAATGGAAGCAGTGTCACCTTGGCACGATTTGCACATTTACCGATTTTAACGCATATCTTTACACATGTCGCTCACCCTCATTCATTTTCTCATTCACACAAGGGCTCTGTTTTCCTAACATGATTCTACAATTACAAGATCACATGTTCAGTAATTTGCGTAAATCAGATCGCACACACATGTCAAATTATTCCCAGATTAACATGCATTGTTCACATTTTCGCAAGGAAAAATTCATATTTCACTATATAGTTGTCCAAACGACCTGAAAATTTAACCACATGCTGATTTCGGGTTTAGGACCCCACATGAAAATTTTCACATTTTTCTGATCCAAAATGCAATTGCAGAAAATTTAATATAAATTCCCATATTATTCGAAATTCAATTTATCATGGTGTATAACATGAAAGTTCAGTTTAACAGAGCATAACCCTGAACCCAATATACACAATACCACAGGAATTTCCCGGGGATTTATTTCACAACATACGATTTACTAGAAATTTAGCAATCCTACACATGGTTTTCTAATTCATTTCAGAAAACTCAATAATTCAGATGAGCATGGAGAAATTCCCAAAAATTTAGAGCATGGACAGATTCACCCATTCTTGGTTTAGCAAAATTTAGGGCATCCAATTCCACGTGAATTTCATACACGGTAACGAACATGGTCTAGGTCTCATCATCCATACATTCTCCCTAAATAAAACCTTTATGCCAAATCACAGAAATTACAAGGTCTTATCACACATTCAACATTCATATTAGAAAGCATAATAGGTTTACATTATATCCTCATCGCAAAACACATTGAAAGTAATCATATAAGGAGAGAACAGTTCACTATTCTGTCCAGACGAACATGGCGGCGGTCTCTGACCATTCCAGGAGTGGACGGCAAGATCGCTGGACGCGCACGGGGAATCTTGGCGTCATGGCATTATTGCCAAGTTCCTGTCTGTGCAGAAACACAGACCGAACTTCAAATAAAGGGGTGAATTGGGGATCCAGGACACAAGGAAAAATACATAAAAATTATAAAACCCTACTTGACATCTACATAGACGATAGGGGTAGGTTACTTGCCTCTAGAAAATACTCCAGACAGATCTAAATGGCCGGAGAAGCTCTCCTTGGGCAGTCCCAAGAAGCTCCACAATTGCTCTCCTCCAGGTTCTATGTCGATGCAGGAACCAAACCACGGTTGGGGAAGTCCTCCCCGATGTTCCAGCTACCCTCCTGATGTAGTAGGTTGCCGGATGAAGCCTTGAATCGCTGGATTGAAGCCTCCAAAGTTGAGTCTTTGTGCAGCTCCGAGCTAGGGTTTTCTCTATCTCTTGAAAGAGGTCAAGTGAGGGCTGATGAGGTAGCATTCGGGTTCAGATATAGGAGAGAGGCATGTCCCATCTTGCAGGGTTGATGTGAGCCCTTTCAGACCGTTGGGGATAGCTCCCAATGGGTGAGCTAGCTTGCTCCCGGAAATCTGGCTCTGCAACGCATGCAGGTCAGAGAAATTAGCGTCCATATCGCTGGATGCTGGGATTAGTGTTGGCGTCCATATGGTTGACGTCTACACAACACAAACATCCATTGATATTGACGCCAAGCTGGCCTTCGGCCAGAACTCAAAAACATGCAGGAAACCATTCATAACCTATACATATATACATGCCATATGTATGTATTATCATGTCACACTCTCATCATACCATTCATACATTATTTACAACTAACTATACACATGCATACATAAGTATAAATAGTTAATACATACGTAGATATGTACATCGATGAATACCCAACATAAATTATTTACACGAAATTAAAATAATGCAACAAAATTCGAGGGCCTTACATTTCATGTATTGTACAATTTGTTCTTAATTTAGAACAACCCTGTGTCAAAACCTGGAAAGTCTGGTCCGCAATCCAATGCACTGTACTCTCCCTGTCGAACTCGGGCTCAGATCCTGTCAACGCGAAGGCCCGATAGGCCGTGTTCACAGGGGCGTCGCGACAGAGCATCTTGTCGCGATCTAATTGCGATAGGGCCGGTCGTCGCGATCTGGCTGCCTGGTCTGCTGACCCCGTCACGACCCTCACATGACCCCGTCGCGACCTACCTGCCCAAAAACTCGAGCCGTCGCGACCTGTACAAGACCCCGTCGCGATCTACCCGAACCCTGTCGTGACCCTTACAGGGTGCGTCGTGTTCTGGCCTTTTTGCATAAAAACCAAAATTTGATGTTCTGACTCTCCACAATGCTTGTACTGTTGTTTAACAGTCATACATTCAGAAGATTACACTTGTTATAAATTAAACAGTTATGTGTGATTAAAATACATACACATGACCCTTTTCTATCTACATTTCATGACACTTACACGCACTTTGAACTGTCCAAATATGGCTTAATTGGCATGAACATGTTACATAAATCATTGGTAATTTATGTCATTAAATTGCCTCATTCTTTAATATACTTGTGTTCGTTTTCTCGTGTTGTTTTTGGAACACCGATACTGATGCTCCACTATTATAGAACTCCTCTAGAACGTCAAGCACTCGTTTCTATATATACACTCTCTTGACTTGGACGAACTCTCCGTCGGATACTCCTTTTGCCAGACTAATAAGTCTTCGTTCAAGGCCTCCGTAAGTCTCCTCTGTCCATGGATTCCCACATGGTCAACGAGCCGGTTGTACCCTAACACCTATTACACCCTTTAGGGATCATCATGCTCCAAACGGCTATTAGAAGTTTACTCTTATCTTGAATCACGCCGGACCTCTGGACCTATGCATAACTGGCCAGTGGAAAGGTATGAGTTCCACCTGACTGCCAACACCACGTGCGTGTGTTGTGAAACTGTTACTATTGCCTGTTTACTCGACGTGTTACATACAACGTCCACTAGCTCTCATCTATGCTCTACTCGCTCATCTTTTCACGTTCAACTCTAGTATCTCGTCTATTCATCTAGTGGTCTCACCTTTTTCTTGGTACTCTATATTGGCCATTGACTGATTGTTTAAAAATAAACAATATAACCAATGCCTGGCAATATATAAAGGGCCCGATCTAGTCCTGGGATGTGCGCCCAAAAGTGCTAGTGTCCATGGGAGTTAAATGATCAGAGTGCTTGGCATTACACTCGAGTGCTATCTATGTCTACTATCTAAATGACAATATAAAAAGTGATATATTCTCTCGTGTCTATTGACAAAAAGTGCTATACTATGCTCGTTGTGCTATTGCTATATTTTGTGCTATTTGTGCTATGGCCATCTTGCTATTTGTGCTATACTCGACACTCTTACGCTATTTGGAAGTTGTGCTATTTCGTTCCCGTGCTATCATGCTCTCTCACTTACTTGACTCTCGTGCTCTATCATTAGTTACTCTGCCTTTTAATACATTAATCATTTAAAGCCTGCTTGACTATTGAGATTTAAGTCCTACTGGGCATTATCGCTCACCCTGCATTATTTGTCGTTGTGCTCTCAGGTGAGACCGAGGATGATACATACACTCAAGAGGATGGGAGCGACCAAGAGTGACGTCACGAGTACCCTAGTGTTCTAGAGTTATGTTAGAGTCATAGTTAGTCTTTTTCTTTTGTTTCAATGTAATTGGGCCCTATAGATTGGCTCTGATATTAGTGGTTGTAACTAGACTTTGGAAGCTATTAATGAGAAGAATTTTCTTTAGTATTATCATTGTGCAATGGTTTGATGTCTAGTACACGCTCTATATCCGTTTACTTGCAACTGCCTCGCGTTCCGATATTCGTCGTCGGGGCGTGACAGTTTTGTAGTATCAGAGCCTAGTTGTTCTTAAGTATAGGATGATCTAGGTTGACCAGCCTCAACTAGAGTCAATTATCCTACCTATGTGAGTTGTGGTTAGAGCCAAGGATAACTAGCTAAAATGAACTCACACACGCACGAATTAATTCCACATCAATATCATGACAATAAGTTATTTTTGTAGGAACTAAGCAATAAAGATGACTGTTGAACGTGCTCAAATGAGGGGCATCCAACAAACCATCCAAGAATTGACACGCGCGATTGTGCAAGCTACCCAAGGAGGTGGAAATTGTGGTGCAGGCGACCTGCATCGCAACTTCAGGAGTCTGAACCCACCTAGGTTCAGTGGATCCACAGATCCGGATGAAGCTGAGCACTGGCTCAAAGAGACGGAAAGAATTTTCCGCATCATGCAATGTGCAGCGGGGGATAAGCTGCTACTAGCCACTTTCCAACTGGAAAAAGACGCCCGCACTTGGTGGGAGTCTGTTGAAGCAACCAGATAAATGGTCTATTCACCTGGACCAAGTTCAAAGAAGCCTTCAATTCCAAATACTTCTCGGAGCCTGTCCAAGAAAGGAAGGCTGCGGAATGTGCTGCTCTTAAACAGTGGAGCTCGACTGTGGCGAGTATGAAGCCCAGTTTTTAAGACTGGCATGATATGCTGAACACCTGGTGAACACTGAGAGGATGAAGGCTAAGCGCTTCTCAACGGCGTCAAACCTCAATATATTACCCAACTAGCACCTCTCGACATCCAGACCTACGCCGAGATGGTGAAGAAAGCACAGCTGCTGGAAGATGCTACAGACTTCACCGACTGTATAAAAGGGATGTTTGTGAAAAAGGAAATGACCTCAGGTCAGTCATCTACTAAGCCGAACAATGGAAAGAAGCATCCCTTCACATCACGGAGGGATCCAGCCATGAAAGGAAACCGAAGGTCTTCGTACCCAACACTCCAGCCAAAAGCAACTGCAAGCACTGTGACAAGCCCAGTCACAACGCAGACGAGTGCTGGAGGAAAGTCGGTGCATGCCTGCACTGCGAAAGTTGCGAACACCGCATTCCTGAGTGGACGCTGCTGAAAGAACATGAGAGGCGCCCTAATGCGCCTAAGAAATAGGGCCGACTGCAAGCCCTGTAGGATGAGGAACCCGACCCGCTACGGACGGTGGCATGGTAGAAGGTACTCTACAAGTTTCTCCTTATCAGCATTTGTCTTATTTGATACTAGAGCAACTCATTCATTTATATCTCAACACGCTTTGCTAATACCCTGACTGCAAAACCTATATCCATAGGTTGTGAGTTCTCTGTCACAATGCCACTAGGGGAGAAGGAGAAATTGGATAAATACTTTCCACCTGCCGATGTAATGATCGGAGACCATAACATAAAAGCCGACCTGGTGTGTATGCCCATGGAAGGCTATGATGTAATTTTGGGAGCCGACTGGTTGTCCACTTATGGGGCAAGTGTCGCTTGTAAGAAAGGAAGGGTGACCTTTACTGACTTTCCTAAATTGACATTCTCCGAGATTAGACATAAGAGACGGATGTCTCTAATCTCCGCCATAAAAGCCCACAATATGATAAGGAAAGGATGCATTGCTTTCTAGCAGCCGTAGTAGTGGAAAAGAAGGGTTCTAAGATAGAAGACATCCACATAGTCCAGGATTACCCCGATGTGTTTCCTGAAGATCTGCCAGAGATTCCCTCGGAACGTGATGTCAACTTCGCCATAGAGTTGATCCCTGAAGTTGCCCCAGTATCGCGTCAACCGTACCGGATGTCACCTGCTGAGCTAAAGGAGTTGAAGATGCAGTTGATGGAGCTCCTAGAGAAGGGGTTCATTATACCAGGTACTTCCCCATGGGAAGCACCTGTACTATTTGTCAAGAAGAGGACGGATCGATGAGGCTATGCATCGACTATCGTCAACTCAATCAGCTAACCATCAAGAATAAATACCCATTGCCCAGGGTCGATGACCTATTCGACCAAATATCCGGAGCTCAATATTTATCTAAGATCGATCTTCGATCTGGCTATCATCAAATGAGGATCAAGGATGATGATATTTTGAAAACGGCTTTCAGGAGTAGGTATGGACATTATGAATTCGTCGTTATGCCTTTTAGTCTAACAATGGTCCTGCAGCCTTTATGCAACTCATGAATAGCATATATCGGCCATACCTTGACAAGTTCGTGGTCGTCTTCCTCATATATTCAAAGACAAAGGAAGAGTATGAAGAACACCTGAAGATTGCACTGCAAGTCTTGTGAGACAACAACTATACGCAAAGCTTAGCAAGTGTGAATTTTGGCTCAAAGAAGTGTCCTTCTTGGGCCATGTCATCTCAAAGGATGACATCTCCATTGATCCCTCCAAAGTCGAAGCTGTACTTAATTGGAGAGACCAACCAATGTCACAGAGATAAGAAGCTTCTTAGGACTGACTGGCTACTACAGACAGTTTATCAAGAACTTCTCCAAGATTGCCGTTCCTCTCACATGACTGACACGAAAGGAGAATCTATACTCCTGGAGTAAAGAGTGTGAGAAAAGTTTCCAAACTCTTAAAGATTGCCTGACCTCAGCACCTGTTCTCGCTCTGCCAACAGAGGGAGAAGGTTTCTCTATTTACACCGATGCCTCAGGAATTGGGCTAGGGTGGTGTGCTGATGCAAAAGGAGAAAGTCATCGCCTACTCTCTCGACAACTGAAGACTCATGAAGTCAACTACCCCGTGCATGATCTTGAGTTGGCTGTCGTGGTCTTTGCCTTGAAAATCTGAGACATTACCTCTACGGAGAAAAGTTCACTGTCTACTCAGACCATAAAAGTCTGAAGTATTTATTCTCCTAGAAAGAACTCACATGAGATAGAGAAGATGGCTAGAATATCTATAGGATTTCGACTTCACATCCAATACCATCCAGGCAAGGGTAATGTCATGGCTGATGCTCTTAGTAGGAAGCCAGTGGCGTCTGTCTCAAGTCTAGTCCTTGGCGAGATGCAACCACTAGAACAATTCGCAAGGTTAGACTTAAATATTGAACATAGGGATGATCGAGTCTTAGTTGCCAATATCAAGATTCATTATGATCTGCTAGAGGAGATCAAAGTTCAACAGAATGATGATCCATTCTTAGTTCGTGTCAAGGAAACTCTAGCCGAAAGACGGACTTTGCTATGACTGAAGATGGAAGGCTTGTCTTTCAAGGGAGAACATGCGTTCCCGATAATGAAGAACTGAAGAGGAAGCTAATGGATGAAGCTCACAAGACAAAGTATACTATTCATCCAGGAGGTACCAAAATATATCAAGACATGAAAAGAACATTTTGGTGGCCGAACATGAAGAGAGAGGTAGCTGAACATACCGCTCACTGCTTTACTTGCCAACAAGTAAAAGCGGAACACCTGTGCCCTGCTGGTGTACTTAGGCCGCTAGAGATTCCGGAATAGAAATGGGAAAGCATTGGCATGGACTTCATCATGGGTTACCCAAGACTCATGGTGGACTCGATGCCATAGGGTCATTATGGAATAACCACGGAATGGAAGAGGCCACATGGGAACCGGAAGGAATCATCAGATGGAACTACCCTGATCTTTTCGGTAGACATTTCCTCCCTTACGATCATATGAATTTGGGGACCAAATTCTTTTTAAGAGGGGGAGGATGCAGCAACCTGAATTTTTTGGAAAATAAAAAATTAATAATATAAAAAGAAAACTAACTAAAATTTATTAGAAAATCAAATAAAAGAAAATAAATTAAATAGGAAATTAATGGAAAGAGAATTTACTAAAACCATTAAAAGAAAAGAAGTGATGGGCTTTATTAAATTGAACCAATAGATTTTAGTGGGCCAAATTGGGAATTAAAAAAAGGGAATAATGCACAGATACCCTAAATTCGTAACTAAAATAATGCTTAATTATAAAAGGGGAATTTAATGCATTAAAGAGGAAGTTTGAGTTGGATTGGGATTCCTAAACCTACCCTAATGGGTTGGCCATGAAATTAGCTCCCATCCTAACCCAATTAGGGGATCTCTTGCCTAAAAAGAGGAGAGGGAAATAGGAAATTCGGAATGAATAGGAATTAGAGTCATAATAGGAAATAGAATGGAGAGATGCTTAAATACTCCTCTAAAACCCTCATGGCTAGCCCTAGCTCATGCCAAGGGGTTTCTGGACGTGGGAAGGATCCAAGGGAAAGGAGATTCGTGGAGAAGGAGGAACCCTCAAGTCTTCCCCGAGTTCTTCAAGTTCTTAACTCTAGAAGACAAAATGAGTCAAAGGTAGGCATTCTCACGAGCATAAACCATGAAATTTTTTTTTAGGATGTTTCATCCATCAGGAACCAAAGCCCTTTGGTTTCATATTTTTCCATCGAGCAAATCTTTAGTTCTCCATTTTCAAAGATCTATGAACTCCATGACCCCGAACCCTCTTATTAAATTAATATCTTCATGTATACTCGTCTCATGCCATGTGATTTTTACTGTAAGAACTGATGGATGTTAGGCTTCTTTTGCCCCCAAAAGCCTTCATTTCCATCCATCCTATCATGCAAATTAATTTGTTGATCTCATCTGTGTACTGTTCTAAGTACTTCATGAATGTCATGACCAAAGCATGTCGAAACCCTGTTTGTTTTTCCAATTCCTATTTATTGGAAGTACCCATATATGTCTGGATCTGTTTAAAACTAGTTTTGGGATTTTTCATGTACTGTACAATTTGTTCTTAATTTTAGAACAACCCTGTGTCAAAACCTGAAAAGTCTGGTCCACAATCCAATGCACTGTACTCTCCCTGTCGAACTCGGGCCTCAGATCATGTGAACGTGATGGCCGATAGGCCGCATTCAAAGGGGCATCGCGACAGAGCATCCTGTCGCGATTTGATCACGACAGGGCCGGTCGTCATGATCTGGCTGCCCAGTCTGCTGACCCCGTCGCGACTCTCACATGACCCCGTCGCGACCTGCCTGCCCGAAAACCGAGCCCTCGTGATCTGTACAAGACCCCGTCGCAATCTGCCCGAACCCCGTCGCGACCTTACAGGGTGCGTCGCGTTCTGGCCTTTTTGCATAAAACCCCAAAATTTGATGTTCTGACTCTCCACATGCTTGTACTCTTGTTTAACAGTCATACACGCAGAAGATTACACTTGTTATAAATTAAACAGTTATGTGTGATTAAATACATACACATGACCCTTTTCTATCTACATTTCATGACACTTACACACACTTTGAACTGTCCAAATATGGCTTAATTGGCATGAACATGTTACATAAATCATTTGGTAATTTATGTCATTAAATTGCCTCATTCTTTAATATACTTGTGTTTGTTTTCCTCGCGTTGTTTTTGGAACACCGATACCGACGCTCCACTATTCTAGAACTCCTCTAGAATGTCGACACACTCATTTCTATATATACTCTCTTGACTTGGACGAACTCTCCGTCGGATACTCCTCCTGCCGGACTAGTGAGTCTTCATTCAAGGCCTCCGTAAGTCTCCTCTGTCTATGGATTCCCACATGGTCGACGAGCTGGTTGTACCCTAAGACCTATTACACCCTTTAGGGATCAGCATGATCCAATGGCTATTAGAAGTTCGCTCTTATCTTGAATCACGTCGGACCTCTGGACCTGTGCATAACATGGCAATGGAAAGGTAGTGAGTTCCACCTGACTGCCAACACCACGTGCGCGTGTTGTGCAACTGTTACTATTGCCTGTTTACTCGATGTGTTATGTACAATGTCCACTAGCTCTCATCTATGCTCTACCGCGCTCATCTTTCACATTCAACTCTACTATCTCGTCTTTCATCTAGTGCTCTCATCTTTTTCTCGGTACTCTATATTGGCCATTGACTGATTGTCTAAAGATAACAATATAACCAATGTCTGGCAATATATAAAGGGCCCGATCTAGTTCTGGGATGTGCCCCAAAGTGCTAGTGCCCATAGGAGTTAAATGATCAGAGTGTTGGCATTACACTCGAGTGCTATCTACCTCGACTATCTAAATGACATAAAAAAGTGCTATATCTCTCGTGTCTATTGATAAAAAGTGCTATACTACGCTCGTTGTGCTATTGCTATATTTTGTGCTATTTTGTGCTATGGCCATCTTGCTATTTTGTGCTATACTCGACACTCTTACGCTATTTGGAAAGTTGTGCTATTTTGTTCCGTGCTATCATGCTCTCCTCACTTTACTTGACTCTCGTGCTCTATCATTAGTTACTCTGCCTTTCAATATATTATCATTATAAGCCTGCTTGATTATTGAGATTTAAGTTCTACTGGGCGTTATCGCTCACCCTGCATTATTTGTCGTTGTGCTCTTAGGTGAGACCGAGGATGATACTACACTCAAGAGGACGGGAACGACCAGGAGTGACGTCACGAGTACCCTAGTCTTCTAGAGTTATGTTAGAGTCATAGTTAGTCTTTTGCTTTTGTTTCAATGTAATTGGGCCCTATATATTGGTTCTGATATTAATGGTTGTAACTAGACATTGGAAAGATATTAATGAGAAGAATTTTCTTTAGTATTATTCATTGTGTGATGGTTTGATGTCTAGTACACACGCTCTATACCTGTTTACTTGCAACTGCCTCGCGTTTCGATATTCCGCGTTGGGGCGTGACAAGTACCAACGTATATCTAATATTCTTTTAATGCATGCTAGTGAGATTCCTTTGGGTTAGCTTGAAAACGAGCACAAAGACAACACTAAACAGAATATCAGGTCAACTTACTGTCAAATACAAAAGAGACCTATCATACCTCTGTAAACATTTTGATCTACACTCTTACCTTTTTCATCAGCATCGAATTTTACTGAAGCTCATGGGAGTTGGCATGGTTTTGGTGTTGTCATACCCAAATTTCTTGCGCATATCCTTGGTGTATTTACTTTGCTTCATATGGATACCATCTTCATGCTGCTTGATTTGGAACCTGAGGAAATAATTTAGTACCCCCATCATACTCATCTCAATTTGCTATGCATGAGCTTCTCAAATTTCTTGCATAAACGTTCTTCAGTAGCACCAAAGATTATGTCATCCACATATGTTTGAACTATTATAAAATTGCTATTATGATGTTTGATAAACAAAGTGTTATCTACCTTTTCATGCTTGAAATCATGACTAATCAAGAAACTACTAAATCTCTCATACCAAGTTTGAGGAGCTTGTTTGACTCCATATAAAGCTTTGTGTAATAAATAAACATGATTGGAAACTTATGTTGGATCGAGATGGTACTATAATTGTCCTAGAGGGGGGGTGAATAGGACTTCGTGCGCTTTAAAATTTAATCTAAAAGATAATCAACACTAATAGAGCAGTTAGTACTTAGGTGGTGTGTGTGAAACAAGTGAAAACTTGGCGGAAATAATCACACAAAGGCACAAGAGAGTTTATCCTAGTTCGGCCCTTCCCACATGGAAGTCCTACATCGCGTCCCCAAGCAACCACATGGGATTTCACTAACTGCCAAGCGCACTTGGCCTTCTCTCAACTGAGAGGTAATACAACCACTTGCAGACCAGTAAGTCCTCCCATTACCAAGGGGTACAAAGACTATCTACACCTGTAGATCTTCCCTTCTCAAGTGGGGCACTGCAGGGTACAAACTCTCTGCGGGTAATCTTACACAGAAGTATGAAAACTTGTGTGTTTGTGCAACAACAATGAGCAAACATAGAAATTCAGAAAGAGAAACTAATGAAAGTGGATCTTAGGCTCTTTCTGAAACAACAAGGTGGACTGAGAATGTAACGACACTCCTTATACCGATACGATTATACCAATCCTCTTCGGTACAAGAACGTCGTTACAGTTGCACATTTACCCAACACTAAACATTAGATTGAGATGTACACAAATATCAAAAGAGAACAACGGAAACAAGTAAATATTCTCATTCTCATTCCATCATCATCACATATCCATAGTCTAGATAGCAATAAGAAATACCAATGTCCACATTATTACAACTCCAAATAAAATACATTGTCCATATGAATCACACAATTTCATTGATTACATACTAATGCAATAAAAGTAACATCGTACTGATCTCCCCAAAGGTAGCTACTCCTAGCGCTCGGAGTCGCTCCTCACTATGTCCTCCTCAGGAGTCGATACATCTGTCACACCTGTACGCCGAAGCAAGGACGAGTCTTCTAAAAGTCCCAGCAAGCAATCCAAGAATAACACCCATACACATCACTTACACATTCTGTCTTTTAATAATAAGGAGAAACACATGGGTCATGCTTATAATAATTGACAATATAAAATAATCATCCTACACATGCTTTATAATTCAAATTCTATTCATATCACTGTACAATTCTACCAATTTAGAACATGGAGTTATGTACAAGGTAAATAACAAACCTAGCATGGTATCTAAGCATTTTCACATGTATTCACTACACTTAATCACATGTTTAGCTTGCTGTTTTAATATAAATAATACACATTTACATGAACTCACATCTTTTCACATGCTAATATATTCACATTGCACATTCACATATTCACTTTTCACATTTGCACATTTTCAAATTTCACCTATTCACATTGTCACATTTTTACACTTAATTGTCGTGACACATAGTCCAAACCACCACTAGAAGGACACACAAACCCGTCACCTAGGCAACACAGTGACGAATCTTGGTTAACTACGCAGAACCGGGAGAAGCCCTCTCCACCCTAACTAGTGGTACTTGTCCACCTCCAGGATTTCATCCTAATGCCCATAGGGTATCACACACATTGAGCCTTCCTATAGGGACTTTACTACAATATAGCTCCACAGCCCTCTATGGTAGCAGTGTCAATCTCGGCACAATTTACACATTCACTTAATCACATTTACATACACTTTCAATTCATCACACATGCTTCAGTTTATATAACACAATGTTACTGTTTGCAGTGACATTAACTCATACAACGTCCTAATCATGCTACTAATTACTTAAATCCACGTGATTAACTTAAAATATTTATCATAGTCATATGACTTATTAAACTAATAACAGTGCTTACTGTTATCAAACAGAACAAAATGTTTACCACAGGCTGTACACAGGTTATATATCACATAACCAACTTTTCAGATTTTTCGGAACAGTAGACAAATTTTCACAATTTAAAACAGATCTCATGCATAATTAACAAGAAATTCATTAAACATGATTCACTGAAAGACAGTCGTGCCTAATAGTTCCAAAACTTGAAAACAATCATCACATGATCATGGAAAATTTATGAAACCCTAATATACAACAAATGTAATTATTCAGAATTTATCATGGTCAATTCATGCTCATTATCCAATTACAGTAATTTTAATAAATGAAACTATTTACAGAAATTCGGCATAACCTCAATAGATGACCTACTGACTGTGCTTGACCACATATAAATTTACAACATGCAGTTATACTCAGAAATCTGACAAATATACCACAGTAATCAAAACAACCTTGTTGTGAACCTGAAGAACTTGGCGGCATAGGGGTTGCCGCCAACAAGGTTAACGACACAAGATGTTACCTCCGACTCTGGATCTTAATGGCAGCAAGCTAGCCGTCAAGTTCCTATCTGCAGAAGTGCAGACTGAACGCAAATATCTTGACGAACTGGGGGTTCCAAGACACGAGGGAAAATCCAATGAAATCCTAAGACCTAGAGGACATGAGTAGGGATGAAATCCCTAGATCACTTGCCTGGAATAAAAGCGCTAATGGGATTAATCAGTCGAAGATGCCTTCCTCGGCCAAGCCAAGAAGGTGCTCACAATCCTCCCAGATCCGGTCTTTGTGTCGATGTAGGTTGCACACCGGAGTCGGGGAAGCTTCACCAATGTCTAGAGTACCTCCCGGTCGATGTAGATTGCCGGAAGATGCACAGAAACGCCAGATCAAAGCCTTCAAAGTTCGGTTTTCTCCACAGAAAACCCTAGGTTTCCCAAGAGCAAAAGAACCTCTTCTGAGCGAAACGGGGTATTTTATAGGTTTAAGGGATTTGGGTACGCACTAGGGATAGGATCCTACCATTGGAGGTGGGTTTCCTAATCTAGAACCGGAGAAAATGCGGCCGTTTCTAGATCTGAAACCGCAACAAAAATTGAGAAGTAAACGGCCATAATGTTGCCGTTAATAGGAATTAAACGGCCATTGATCTAGACGTCAACTTGCCCTTAACGTCAATGCATGTTGACGATAATTGGCATTTCGGCCAAAACATAGAAAACTTAATAAACATGCATTCACTATATAAATACATACTCTATTCATCATATTATTTAAATACAATATATATACAACTTAGATAAAGACAATATGTACATAAATAGACATGTATATACATATGTACATATACACAACATCATTTAAACATAATATGTACATAAATAAACACATATATACATATATACACATATGCACAATAACATATACATAAAAGCAAATAAGTACAACATGACATATTCCAAAATAATGAGAATAAAGTTCGAGGGCCTTACACCCTCTCCCCCTAAAAGAAAACTTTGCCCTAGAAGTTAGAACCACATACTAATCAAACAAATGGGGATACTTCTTCATCATAGCATCCTCAAGCTCCCAAGTAGCCTCCTCCCGCGAGAAGTTCCTCCATAGCACCTTCACGGACGCAATGCTGTTATTCCTGGGATGCTGAACCTTCCGATCAAGGATAGCTACCGGTTGCTCAACATACGGCAAGTCTGGCTGAATCTCCACTGGCTCGTGACTAATAACATGAGACGGATCACGCACATACCTCTTGAGCATAGATACGTGAAAACAAGATGCACACTCGCTAGCGCTGGGGGTAAGCTAGCTCATATGGAATGCTGCCCATCTGCATAAGAATCTCAACAGGCCAATGAATTTAGGACTCAACTTGCTATGCTTTCCAAACCTGACAACACCTCGGGTAGGTGAAACCTTAGAAAAATATGCTCGCCAACCTCGAACTCCAAATCCTTCCTTCTGTTGTCGGCGTAGCTCTTCTGCCTATCCTATGCCACAACAAGCCTCTGCCTGATAAGCTCAATCTTATCTGAAGTCTCCTGCACTAACTTCGGACCAATCAATGCCTATCACTGGTCTCCTCCCAACACAAAGGAGATCTACAGGGCCGCCCATACAAAGCCTCAAACGGAGCCATGCCAATACTCGCATGAAAACTATTGTTATATGCAAACTCCAAAGAGGTAGATGACACTCCCAATCACCCTTCCAGTCCAGCACACATGCTCTCAACATATCC
>CM024756.1:53204248-53254070 GCA_014218235.1 Colocasia esculenta
CGCCCAGGTTTTTCTATTTTCCTCAAGAGATCCAAAGAACCTAATCCGTCTCAAAAGGGGTGCTTTTATAGAACGTAAGGGGTTGTGCACGCATTACGTAGCTGATCTACTCAGGGCAACTTTCCTAAACCAAAACCTTGCAAAACCGCAACTGTTTCCAAATCTGAAATCGCACACAGCTGGAGCAATAGGCTCCACCTCTGTGCTTGCCAACAAGGATTAGGCATCCAATCGATCTTGATGCCAAGAATGCAGTCAGCGTCACAGGATAACTGCCGCCAACCGTGCATTTCGGCCAGAATAGACATATACATCAAAACAGTTGCAAAATCACATCATAAACTTTTAATGGGTACTGAAATAAGTGGATATCATATGTACAAATTAAACACATACATTTTACAATGCACATAAATAATTTCTACAACATGCAGGATTTACATAGATATACTATGTACTTCAAAAATTTTGATAATGTACGAACATTTAAATATATATTACATGTACAAAATATCTTGTGTACTTACAAGATGATATATACAATAATTACATACCATATGTATTACTTTATTAATACACTTTTTACAGATAAATAAATATAATATACACATACAGAATAAACGTATATTATACTCATCACATATGTGAGTAATTATTTATAATTTGCACCAATAAATAGTATTAATTACACAAACTCGAGGGCCTCACAGGACGTCTATTTCCCAAAATGTGTGCAATCTCAATATCTGGAAATGAATACATTTCCTCCGGCGCTGTTTTGAAACCTACTCCAACGGTAGGATCCCCTTCTAAACGCGTACCCTAACTTCCCCCAGCTTATAAAACTCCCTTTTAGTCGGATTAGAGTCCCTTTGGATCTGTGAGAAAAACCCTAAAGAACTTGTGCGAACCTAAAACTTTGGGCGTTTGGATCTCTATTGTTGGTGCATTTCCCGGTGATCTCCATCGACTGGAAGGAACTATGAGCATAGAGGAAGGCTTCTCCGACGACGGTGTACAACCAGCTTCATCACAAATCGGTTCGAGGGGGGGGGGATTGGAGGAGCTTCTTGGCTTGGCTGAGGAGAGCTTCTCTGACAAATATTCCCTCTATTGATTTTTATAAGGCAAGTAACCTGTGTATATCATCCCTCCCATGTCTTGTAGGTCATAAGAATTTTATAGATTTTCCCCTAGTGTCTTGGAACCCCCATTCATCAAATATTCTCGTTCAGTCTGTGTTTGCACAAACAGGAACCTAACGCAGGATCTGATGCCATTAAGATCCTTGGTTGCGGCATGATCTTGTGCCGTTAACCTATTGGCGGCAGCATCTGTGCCGCCAAGTTCCAGGTTAGACAGAATGCATGTTTTGATCCTTGTGTCATATTTTCTGGATTTCTGGACATCGTGTGCATGTTTGTAAAATTTGTGTAGACCAGTACGTCCATTAGAACATGCCATGTGGTTAGGTTGAATTTTTGTAGATTATCCTATTTATTAGAATTTCTATACAAGTATTAAGCATGATTTAGCCTTGTTAATTCCTGTTTAATTGATCCATGTAAATTAGGGTTTCAGAATTTTACTGTGACTATATGACTGTGTTCAGTTGTTAACAGTGCTAGATATAACTGTGTTATTGTGTAATCTGTTGAAGTAAAATTTTCAATTAGTGATAAATGCCTGAAATTTGTTTCAATTACTGAATTAGTTTACTGATTCGAAATATGTGAAATTAAGCATGTGATGCATTTACTGCTTGGATCCTGTTATAAAATTTTCATATCGATTGAGAACAGTAAGCACTGTTATGGATTTAAGAGTGAATGACCATATTAAATATGCCTTGTTAATTACGTGTAATTCAGCTACTAGCATGCTTAGGTATTGTTAAGAGTAAATTTTCATTTGAACAATAATGATATCTGAAAACTGATCCATCTATACGTGTTAAATGTGAATGCGTGTGAATCTAATTACATGTGAATACTATGACAACGTGATCATGTAAAAAGTGTACAATTTGTGCCATGTGTGACAGTGCTACCATAGAGGGCTGTGGAACTGTATAGTATAAAGTCCCTACGGAAAGGTTCAATGTGTGTGAAATCTATGGGCATTAGGATGAAACCTGGAGGTGGACAAGTACCACTAGTTAGGTGGAGAGTGCTTCTCCCGGTCTGCACAGTTAACCAAGATCTATCACTGTTTTGCCTAGGATAGGTATGTGAATGTTTTTGTGTGCCCTTCTAGTGGTGGTTTGGACTAGGTGCACACACGTAAGTGTAAAATGTGAAATTATGTGAATATGAATATGTGAATTGTGCAATGTGTAAAATAAGCATGTGAAAGTATAAAGTGAATGTGTTGTTTTGTGAATAATTGCAACTATGTGAATATTTAATTCATGTCAAACAGCAAGCAAATGGTGAGGATAATTATGAAAATACATAAAAAATATCTAGATTCCATGCTAGATGTACTCTTTATTAATACATAGCTTTGTGCTTAAATTGTGTATAGTTGCAAACCAACTTGATATGTTTAACTTTCAATTCATGTATGATAAAATTGACATTCTGCATAATTTGAATTATTTACATTAAACAAAAGTTAAATGTGTAAATGAATGTGAAAAGTGCATTGAAATTGATTAGATTCATGCTAGGTTGCCTAACCACCTTGCTTAATTCCTGTTCTAGATAAGTAAATTGTACTATAAAATGGCTAATTATTTAATTGTTAATCATTTACATGTTATACGTAGGAGCATGTATAGGAATGTGAGTTATATGTTTACTGTTATATTATTAACATGTATTCTATTGCTACAGGTCTTTCATGTATATTAGTTTAGATTGCATAGAGCATGCAACAGTTGTTACTTATACATTTAAAGTCAGCATGTGAGTATGATGTGTGTATGGATGTGGTACATGATTACTTGCTGAGTCTATTAGACTCATACTTGTCGGCGTACAGGTGTGACAGTTTCTCCACTTCGAGGAGAAGATAGTAGGAGCGACTTCGAGCGCGAGGAGTAGCTTGTTTTGTGGAGACTTCAACATTGTACTTTTATTTTCATAAGTATGTACTGAATGAGTGATGTATCTCATTTAGACAATGTAAATTTGATTTAAAATTGCAATTATGTGGACTTTAATTTCTTTCAAGCTATATGGACTGTGATATTGTAATGATGATTGGAATGAAATAAACTACTTATTATTCCATTGTATTTGTGTTGTATTTGTGTACATCTCAGCTTAGTGTTTAGTGTTGGTCAATGTCCCACTGTGACGACGTTCGTTATACGGACGTGGATTGGTAAATCGTATCAGTATAAAGGAGGTCGTTACAACTTATAGGAATCGTTCATGACATAAGTTGTTTGGGTATGCCCTAAACCTTGGACTTAAAATCCTTGTTTATTCTTAGGCTCTGATACCACTGAACTGTCACGTCCGAAAGCATGGTAGTGGAAGGATTATTGATCGTTGAGACTTGAATAGTCAGCAAATAAGCCTCTAGCGAGCAATCACAATATAACACAACTAATTTGCGCTTATCATAAATATCAAACTCTTTATTTAATTTCCATAATAAAAATTGTCCATGCTCCATCTCAACTTGAACTATAGGAACTAAGACTCATAAAAGGAAAATTACAACTATCCTCACTCCTACTACACCATTCTGGTACTCTCATACTCAAACTATAATACTATGACGCTAAGATAACACGACTCTAATACTAGGCTTGAGAGCACTCTTCACTCTTGTTCATCTTATAATAGTCTTGGTTCTCTACGTCATCCATATTCTATTCTCCTAAAAGTTGGACAGTAGGTAATGAGCTCACTCACCCAATAGGATTTACATCTTCCAGCAATGATATAAGTATTTACATTTAAAAGCTAGAAGGTATGAACATGATATGTACTATGCAAATAAACAACGATCATAACATGTGAACATCGTATCGTGTAATAGTCAGATCAAGAGATGTAATGATCAGTCTAGCAAGAAGGTGTTATCAAGATTTCAGGATATAGTGAACAATGATCTAGCAAGATGGTGATTCCATGAGCAGAGCAATATAGAATGTAACAAGATTGGCCATTTCACGAACAAGCAAGCAAGCATGTAACAAGCATATCTCTTCACGAGCAAGACAGTCAGTTCACAGTCATTGACAAGCACTAATGATCTATGCCATCTTGGAATGGATGTCATGAACATGTGTAATGTGGTGTATGTTTCTAGCGTTTACACATAAGTACTCCCAGTGCAGATGCAATGTGAGTAATCATTATACCCCATGTTTAACAGTATATTCTCGACTCTCATCATGGGGGCTACATTGGAGTCGTTGGACACTCGCCATGCTCGATCCAGCATCTCAAGTAATTTAAATGTAGATACCACAATCAAGTATGGCCGTTTAACTAGAGTCCATAATATCAAGATAATTAAGGTAATAGTTCAGAGTTCAATCCGGTGGCATGGCGGCGTGTTTTCAATTGGTCCAATCACTTATTAGTAACATAGTCTTATCTCAACAAAGGTGTACCCATAATGAGATGAGAAGAGAAAGATCTCGTCAAGAATGTCAAGAGAGAGAGATACTTGCACACTAACTTCTGGGTACTTCATGGTACAACCTGCTCATTGGCCATGTGGGAATCCATGGTCAGGTGAGACTTACGGAGGTCTTGGTCAAGTGGTCACTAGTCCTGTTAGAAGGAATATCTGACAGAGAGTTCACCACAAGCCAGAAAAGGCTTTCCTATCGTGCTAAAGTGTATGCGCATGCCGCACGTGAGAATCGCCCAAGTGTGTGTATGTAAATCCGATTATGGAAACTCAGTTATGGCGAGTATCATGAGTGCTAAATCAAAAGATACTAACCATGCATGACCCATTTTAGCAAGTAGCAATGTGTTTTAGCAAGTTCGATAACAAGGCAAGAAAGTGAATATCGACAGGTAAGAGCATGATTATTAACTAAAATCAATTAAAAATCATGTGAATGTGATTTAAAACTATTATAATGGGTTGATAAATGCATGTTAACAGTAATTAACTTCACACAGGAGAAGATGAGACACGAAAAAGAGAAAACGGAACAAACATGGCTGAATGCGCAATGTGTCTGAAGGCGACAGGGAACATGTCGCCATCAAGAAGGCAACCAGAAGGCCGTCGCCTTATGATCCCTGAAGGCGACAGCCTTTCTGTCACCTTTTGATGGCGACAGGTCGACTGTTGTCTTCTGGTTTCCAGTGTAAGGATGCTTTAAGGGGGTGTTTTCCTATTCCGATTACAATTAGCTTTGATCCTATGGGCTCCAAAATCCAAACTAGTGCTAGGGTGATCCAAATCAATGAAACCACTTCTGTTAGTTATAGAACTTCCTATACAATGTACAGTAATAAGTATTGAAAACAATAGTCATTTCTAGGGTAACTAAATGTATTGTGACGTCTACACGAATCTGACACAGGCTCACGTACTGGCTGACACTCTCTCTACGGACAAATAAAATTGGAGAAACTAGCTCCAAATGAAATTAGACTCATGGGGGAACAATTTCTATGCTTATTGCTCGTTTGGAAATAACTTCAGAAAATGATACAGAACTCGTAAGACAAATCATGGTTTAATTGAGACAGCTTAATGTTCTAATCATACGAGATTTAATTCGTGAAACCCACATGATAAAAATTGGGGAAAACAGTAAGAACATGATCTATACCACATAATGCCTACATGAACGAGTTTATTAGAGTTTGGCATAGGAGATAACCTACCTTTGGGTTGAATAGAGATTCGTCCTCCAGAAAACCCTAATTTTGACCTTTGGAGGAGATCGCCTAAAAGTCACAAACTATTGGGTAGAATTGGGAAAAATAGTCCCATAAGAAACTAGAACTCATAGATATTTCTAGGGGTATATGTTTGCTAGGTTGGTCAAGGTTTTACTAACCTTTGTGACGATCTGAAGGGGCTTGTTTGTAGGTCAGAGGTGGAGATGAGCACGAATTTTCTTCTTGCCCAGCCTTCTTCTTGTGTTTCCCAGCCTCCAGAGACTCCAGGGACGACCTCAGAATCCCTATGAGTCATCCATGGAGTGAGGGGTTTATATTTAAAGGGGGATGAGTCTTTAGTTTCTAATTAGATTAGGAACTATTAGGTACGAATTTGGGTGTAACCATCCTTCAATTGTAGATCTTTCTCCCCAATTCATGATGGGAAGATTATGGAAAGCTACCTTAGGTGTAACCACAAATTGGGCTTAGTTTGAAGTCCAAGACATGTCTAATGGGTGAGAATTTACCCTTTTATGGTCCATTGGTGAGAATTTCGAATTTCAGGTTATTTTCTTAATATGAATTTATTCATGGCCCAAGAGTCATCTCTTGGCCCCTTTTCCTTGATGGATGGTGAAAGAATGATGGTGAGAGTCCATCGTAATTTTTATAACATTTTGGAATTATTTCTATACCTATGATAATTAGTTTTTGACTTATTTCTTAATTATGATAATAAGTTGCAAACATTCTTAAACTTGGCCCAAACGATTTTTCCTAGCCCAATTTCTTCGTGGGTCATTAGAGGATATTATTTGAAGTCCAACTATGATTTTTATTTAATTTTTTGACTCATCTATGTATATGTGATAATGATTTTCTGACTTAATTATCAATTACGTTAATAAGTCACAAATACTTTAAACTTGGCTAATCGGATTTTTCTTCTTACCTGATCTCTTCATGAGTCATTTAGAAATATTATTTAGAGTTGAACTATAATTTTATGGTATTCCGATGTCCTTACGTACATATGACATTGGTACACACGTTTTTACTATTCGGGAATATAATATTTTTGGTGTGCTACATACCCTGACGTTTCTCATTGTGGACATGGCCTATCATGTCGTTATGTTCTCTAACACGATTTTCTACCCCTTCATGTTCTGCTTCCCGAAATGTTTAGCTTTGTGGATTGTAATGTGGGTCCAATGGGGACTAAGTTTAGTAATTTCTCGCTAGTTTAATGTGTTTAAAGCATGTGGATGTTATTTAGATGTGGATTTTATTGATAACGTAAAGTTAGTGTATCATATGTAATGTGAATGTGAATTAAGATCATAAGATTTAATGTTTTGAGCATAAGATTTAAAGGTTTTCAGTAACCAGTAATGATCTGTTGTGAGTTGTTGTGGTTAGCCAGTTCGATGGTCTGGTGCTTAATCCATAATGCATCTGCAGTCGGGTATCCTAGGTTCTCTGTGAGCAAGGCATGATTGTTTTATCGAAGATGTAGTGAAATGACAAATATAGAAGGGGGAGGGGGGTTGAATAGATTTCCAGCAGAAACCTTATGCAATTAAAAATATGACAATAAAATCTCTATTCAAATAGGTATCCACTGATTTGATTAACTTATAGGAATCTAAAGCACATTAGATCATCTATGTATAAGTCTGTGAGTGCTTAGAAGGTGATCAAAATCCTATCCAAACATTCAAGTGGAAAATCAATACATCAAACCACTACACAAGATATTTTTAAGGTGGTTTGGCTCCCAGACAGAGACCTACGTCCACCCCTCACTCAAACCAAGTGAGGCTCCACTAAATCTCTGATTCACAGCTTCAAAGAACTGCTGACTCACAACTTGAAAGCTAACTCATAGAATGACTGCTGACTCACAGCTTGCCAACGCTGATTACACAGCTATCCGCTGATTTACAGCTTCAAGGTCAGACAGACCTTCTCAATCCACACACACAGTATGGGATCAACACTCCAATCACCAGTAGGAGCACTCAATGAGTTCTGAGTAAAGTTTAAAACTGAAAAACAAATTCACATGAGGATCAGAGTTAAGAGAGACAAATCCTCAAACACCAGTCCTTTAACTTTGCCTAATTTCCTCTAGACTGATGAATTTGATCTCTAAATCATCAGATCTTGAGGGTTGAAGTTGTGCTTCAGATCATCTTACACAAATGCATCATCTAGTTGTGTTTCTCAGCCAATTTTATCTGAACTCCTTCAAATCAGCCTCAATCTGCAATACTCTACTTCAGATCTAATTTACAAGGAAATTCAGATATGAGTTGATGCTCATGAGTTCCTCCAGCGATGTTGAGCTTCGTGCTTCTGCTCTTGCAAAAGCTTCCTCCTCCACCTTCCTTCAGATTTGTTATTCTTCTCAGCTATGTTGCTTCTCCTTTGCACGACTGCTTCTTCTTCTTTGTTGCTCTTCTTTTTCACGATTGCTTCTTTTTCTCAGCTCTGGTGCTCTTCTCCTTGATCTGCTCCTCTTACAACATTCTAACACCCTCCATCTATACTTGGCCTTGATCCCCACGTTCTCTGTGATGGATTCGATGGGATAGCTGCTCTAGATGAGGTAAGAGAGCCTTTATAGCCTCTGTGCAGTCCCTCGTGCGTGGAGAGATGTGCACAGAAACAAAGAATGCACCTAAGGCTGCCACATGTCCAAAAGCTCTTTTCCTCATTGCCACTTGAATGAAAGGGCATTTTGGTAATAATAGAATCTCCCAAACAACATTCAAAAATAAATCATAGCCTTTGGATATCATACTCTGTGCATTTCTGAGTTTTCACACAAAGTGAGTCGACTCAAGATTCTATGAGAGTTGACACTACTGACCGAATATCAGTTCCAACATACTAGCAGAACACTAGTGTCGACCTGACAGACAACTAGTGTCGACCCGACCAACAGCTAGTGTCACGCCCCGACGCGGAATATCGGAACGTGCGGCAGTTGCAAGTAAGCGAGTATAGAGCGTAGGATAGACAACAAACTATTGGACAATTAAATAAAACTAAATCAAATAACTTTTATTGATAATTCAATTGTTGTCTATTACATCAACTAACTCAGAGCCATAACATAGGGCCCACTTGATTGTAATACATCAAAAGAAATAAAAAACTACTAAGACATCTAGGATAACTTGGTGATGTCATGGCACTCGTGAATCACTCCTGGTCTCCCCATCCTCATGAGTGTATTCATTCTCCTCAGCCTCACCTGAGATACAATGACAATAACGTGGGTGAGCGACAACACCCAGTAGGATTTATATCTCATGGTGCCTGCAAACATTACATGCTTAATGTATTAAGAAGCAGAGTTACTATATGATAAGGCGAGATAGTCAAGTAATGTAAGTGATAGCACAATAGCACATGATTGAAATGTTGCCCAGTTGACGAGCCCAGAGGGGGGTGAATGGGTCTTTTAAAAATTATTTGATTAGTACATGTACTTAAAACATTCACACAAGGACGGTCTTCGAAGAAGGTTAGTGAAAGTTAGAATAAACAACAAATGCACATACATGACATCAATCACACAACACACAGAGTTTATCTTGGTTTGGACCTCCTATCCTTAGGAGTCCTACGTCCAGTCCCTGAGCAATAACTCATGATTCCACTATTTAAGGTACAGTCCCCTTATGGACACTGCAACACCCAGCTCAGCTGGTCTTCCTTCACATGAAGGGAACTACAAACCCTGGATCCCCACCAGGTCTTCCTTCACAACAGAAGGGAACACAACACCCTAGATCCCCACCAGTTCTTCCTTCACACATGAAGGGAACACACCCTGGATTCCACCAGGTCTTCCTTCACACCAGAAGGGACAAACCCTGGATTCCACCAGGTCTTCCTTCACACCAGAAGAAACAGGCACAAGAGAAGAATAAGCAGGAAAACAAGCCCCTAGATCAAGCTTTAGCAAGACATGATCTGAAGCTACTAGCATTGGGAGCAAATAATCTAAACAAGGCACTCTCTCAGAACTACACTAGCTCTCTTAGGATTTCTATTACAGCACAGAGAGCAAAGAGCTAAAGACACACTAGAATTGAATTCTTGGCTCTCAAATTCTTTCAGAAGATCTGCAAATGCTTGTAGTATTCGATTGTAAGTTTCTCTCTTCTATATATTTCTTCTGGAGCTGCTATCTTGTATTTATATCTTCAATTTGAAATGTAGTCGTTGAAGTAACTGTTGTCTCTTTGTTTGATAGACGTTAGACTATTTGAAACATGGAAGCTTCTAGTCAACAGACTTTTATCCATTTGTGCACGCAAGAGATAGGATCTTCTGGTGTCTATATGGTCCGACGTTGTATAACAAAATATATTTAGGACCCTACATATATTAATGGTAGAACAGTAGATAGCTAGGCTGTCTCTTGTTGTCAGTAAACGTGATGTGAATATTCACCAAAATAGTAATGCCAATAGCTTGTTCTAAAAGATACACACAGAGTAAGCATAATGGTTGACGTGATCGTCTGCATGCATGAAGAGATACGTTCAGTCTACATTTAATGAAAAGCTGTCATAAACATATGAGAAGATTTTGACTTTTCAACACGTTCAGAAATAAGATAAATATCAAGTCAATATAAAACATAAAGTCGAGGCCTATATGACTTATGAAATCGTTATGATCAAGTGTTTACTGAAGAAATCGTTATGAGCACTTAACAAGTCATTATAGAAAGCAATCGTTGTATTCATTAAAAGAATCATTATGAATACTGAAGAAATCATTAAAGAAAACAAATCGTTGTATTCATTAAAGGAATCGTTATGAATACTGAAGAAATCGTTATAGAAAGCAAATCATTGTAAGTTTTAAAGAAATCGTTGCGCAAAGCAAATCGTTATGAGCGCTAAAAAATCGTTGCGACGAGCAAATCGTTACGACGTCTTAAGAAATCATTGTGATGACTTAAGAATCGTTGTGGTATCGATTTCCTAACAAATCGATGAGATCACTTACAGAATCGATGTGGAAGGCAAATCGATGTGATTTTCAACATAAGTCGATGTGGACTTAGAAATATCATCTGATTTTGTTAATGCTTCAGAAGAGTAATACTTACCAATATTGGCTTGTTTGTCCTTGGTGTATTTCTTGTACTTGGACATCATAGAATATGTGTTAGATAACTTTTGATAGGGTTTTGTTAATCACCAAAATAAATATGTAATAATTAAAATTATATGGAGACAGACTGATCATCAATCTCAGCATTTTTTGTGATGACAAAATGTAACGACCCTCTTCATACCGGTACGATTATACCATCTCCATCAGTATAAAGGGCGTCGTCATAGTGGGACATGTACCCAACACTAGTCGATAGGTTGATATGTACCTGGATAGCAATAGAGTACAACGGAATAAATAAATAACTCAACTCTTACCCATCACCAACACACATTCCACAATCTAAATAGCGAAATAGAAGACAATGTCCACATTAATACAAGATAAAGAACTACATTGTCCAAATATTGTCCATACAATAACCCTTTTCGTGCTAGGAAAAAAAAAGAAGTACAACTAGTAACAGCTCCACAAAATAGTCTTCTAATGACAATCCTCACCAAGCTTCCTTCTAGAACCCGATACCTGTCAACCTGTACGCTGAAGCAAGAGTGAGTCCAAAGACTCAGTAAGCAAACCAAAGTCTTAAACTTAAACATGTCACACTCACAATATGGCATTAACGTTAAGAGATGCACACTATCATCAAATCACGAAGGTACTCATGGTCCTTACTCTCGACTAGCAAGACATATCATCTTCACAGGAGCATGCTTTAGTCTACCATAATTCTATTCTGAATCATGAGCATTACATCATACACATGCACTTATTTTATACACTTAACATGTAGCATGATTCGTCCACACATTCTTTTAACCCATAGATATTTCTACTACTAGAGCATACATTGAGCGTAAAGAAAAGAACAAGCTAGCACGATGACTACTTGCTTTTCACATGACATTTTTGTATTTATTTATACAATTTGCTTGCTGTTTTAACATAATAAAATCACATGCACGTGGTTCACATTTGTAGCATGACTTGAAGGTTAAAACATGGTGAAACCATTTAGCAATCCATGAGCACTTAAGTATAAAACTTTTATACTAATTGAGCCTTCCAACTAGCATGGAATCCAAATATTTTTCATGCATTTACCATATTCATAATCAACCTTTTACAAACGTGAAAATCCTATTACATGCTCACTACCATTTCATTCACGTGAGAGCTATATACACAATTCAATCACAACATGATAGCAATTAACGTGAGATTCTCATATGTTTGAAAGGGAAGTTCCTAATATGGATTCTACTCATTCTTACACATGTGAACATCGTTTGACATACATTTAGGTTGCTGTTTGGATATGCATTTAACACTTTCATGACATATATCATAAGTTCACAATCTAACACATTTATCCCACATGATTGCACACTTACTCATTCACATTGTTCACTTTTACACATTTGACATGTACACATGTTCACACTTAATAATCTACGCGTTTCCACATCATTTACTCTTCCACTTCACTTATCACATATCACATCGATTGCACTTACCACGTGCGTCATGGGCACTTACCACGTGCCATATTCATATATTCACACTTTATTCATTCTTTCATTGCTTAATCGATTTGCCATGACACATAGTCCTAACCACCAGTAGAGGACACTAACAAATAACACAACTCATTCTCATAACTCTTTTCACAACACATAACACATAACATGACTCATAATCATATACCCACCACCTAGGCAATACAGTGGTGAATCTTGGTAACTGCGCAGACCGGGAGAAGCCCTCTCCACCCTATCCATGGTACTTGTCCACCTCCGGGGTTTTCCCAATGCCTTTGGGACAAACTTATATCACATGGAGCCTTCTATAGGGACTTTTCTATATACGGCTCCCGATGCCTCTAGGGTAGCAGTGTCACATAGGCACAACTTTTACACTTTTCTCATGCCGAGTTTTAACACGTATTTTACACATAACACTCACATCTCCCTCATTTTCTCATGCACAATGTGACTGTTTTTCTCCTAACCATGCTACTACAGATTTCAGGAGTTTAACACAGTAAATGCACTAATCAGGTTGGGTTTAAGCAATAACTAACACATTACGATAACATACGTAGATTATTACATTTCACATGAAAAACACATAACTTTTTATATACTGGTCCAATGTCCTGAAATTTCAACCACATCCTATTTTCGGGTTCAAGATCATACCCTCAATTTTTCAAATTTTTATGAGCTAAATATAATTTACAGAAAATCAAACATCTATTTTACATGCTATTTGAAATCCCTATTAGCATGGAAACCTAGCATAAGCATTTGATTAACATGCCTCAGCCCTGACCTGACATGGCTGTATTTACATGACATTCTACCCGTATTTATTGCACAAGGCATGATTTACTAGAGAATTTAATAGTCCTACACATATTCTCTATTTTCCAAAACATAAACTCTAACAAATCATATAAACATGGGAAAAATCATAGAATTGCAGGGGATGACTGATGCATGCATACATGGCTCACAACATTTAGCACATTCTGACCCTCTCTAAATCATCCAAACAGTGAATCAAGAAGGTTATTATCTTAACATACATGCATTTTCACAAAACAATTAAATTGCATTACTCATACCATGCTCAATAACCCATCCACACACCACAATAGATATCTTACATAACATATTGGGTTTACAGTATATCCTCATCGCGAGAAACCCATCGAAAATAGTCATTTAGAGGAGAGAAAACAGTTAACGGTTCTGTCCTGACGAACTCAGCGTCAATGTCTAGCCGTTTACAGGGGTTGACAGCATTATCGCATGCCGTTAACAGATGCACTTGACGGCAAGGTCTCTTGCCATCAAGTTCCTATCTGTGTAGGAACGCAGACCGAGCTTGAAAAAAGATTCAGAATAGGGGCTCCAGGACACGAATTAAAATCCACAAAATTCCTGAGACTTAGGGGACATATCTAGGCTCAAGACCTAGGGTTTACTTGCCTGAAGAAAAACTTCTAAACGGATCAAAATAGCCGATGAAGCTGTCCTTGGCTCTTGCCAAGAAGCCTCCAGAAATCCTTTGCTCCGGGTTCCAGGGGGTTGCAAGCCGCAGTCCAACGCCGGGGAAGCCTTCTCTTATGCTTGGACTTCCTCCTTGTCGAAGAAGATCGCCGGATCCAAGCCTCAGAACGCCAGATCTGAGCTCTCAAGGTCAGTCCTTCATCTCTTCTCTCAGCTAGGGTTTCTTTTTAGAAAATGAGCCAAGAGCTCTCTAGGATAGCAAAGAAGGCTTTTTAAGAATAAGGGGGCAAGAGGGGCTCGTGCAGGGCTGAAGGGACAAGAGAGATTTGGGAAGACATCTCCCAATCAGAGGCTTGGCCCATAAGTGCTCTCTGTGCTCTACAGAGCACAGAAAATTAGGGATATTGACGTCCACATCCCTGGACGGCTACATAGGGTTGGCGTCTCGATCGACGCTGACATAACATGGGCGTCCATGTATGTTGACGCCAATACACTCTTCTGCCAGAACTCAGAATCGTGTAGAACCATGCTTAATCTACTCATACATGCACATGAAATCTATGTAGTATAGTGTATACACCACTACACCATGTAAATATCCAATAATTACTACTCATCCTACACATACATACATAGGTACATTTAAGATAACAACACGCCCATGAATATCTTCATACGCATACAAAGTATAAGGTATAACATGTATATTACTACACCGGGCAATCAATAGCATTTATACCTAGGCATACACAAGCATACATGAATACACTAAGATGAGATGTACTAGATATCTACCTATGCATACACACTTGATTTGGCATATATATAGTATACACACATGGGTGTAGCACACTTGTGTACATTATGCTTGAAATAGATGGATACAACATGCAAACCGATAATTATATTAACTTGCACAACTTTACCTAACATTGCTTAGTACTATATGCATATTTAGCCAATTGACTATCCTCACTTAATTATCATAAAACTACATGCATGTTATTCATGAGGAGTATAGAATCCCTATAAACTACTAATACACCTACCATGCTTGAACTCTTTATGTACATGCAATGTATGAAGTACAATGTACGCATTAACTAACCATGCAATGAACCATGTTTACAATTAAACATACACATGCTATATAAGTACACCAAGGTGTTGCATGTAGAATTAGGTATACAATTGTCACACGCATAAGATAACATACATACGTACATACACATATGTACTTCATATACTCTCATACAAAATTCCATGAAATAGGTAGTATAGGATATTCTTCAATATTTAGAAATACATACATAATTTACTTAATCATCTATGTCTAAGATTCTTGGAAAGAAAAGAGAACATTCATATTACTTCTTAATTTAGCTAATTGCTCCTTCTACGTCAATAGACGTATACGTATATTATATATATATATGTATATGCTCATGCTCAAGAGAATATAAACTTATAGTAGGCACAATGAACTACGCATGCATGCACACAACAAGCGAACTCCCAACACACCATTCATATACACATATATATAAAAGAGAATAAAATTCGGGGTCTAACACAAAACTTATCAGGAAGCATGAATAAGAATCTAAATTTTGCGGAATGTATTTCAAACATGCTCAGTATATTTCTCCCCCTTTTTGTCATTAAGCAAAAAGCCAAACTGAGACCAAGAAGAAAGAGATACACATTCACTTCAGGATATTGTATTAGGTTGAGAAGTACAGGGAGATAGAAGAGGGAAAGAAGAGAGGCATGCTGAGAAATAATTTCCCATGCCTTAATCTCTTGGTCTTCAAAAAGTTGAGTGAAAACACCAGGTGCTATAGTGAAAGAGTCACCAATGGAAGGAGCATGCGTTGAATGTACAGCTGCCGCTGGTCTTCCAGGATAGTGCATACTGATGCTTGTCCATGGTGAATCTGAGAAAGTACTCTGTCCAAAACTAGCACGCTGAAGGAATCTATCAAGAGTAATGGGATAGAAAAGCTGGTGATCAAGTAGGTCCTTCTTCAACGAAAAGTAAGCTGTGTATCTTGAAGCCCACTGAACATATAGTTCCTAAACTGATTGATAGAGTTTAGATCCAAGAAGGCTTCAGCAGATAAGCTCGGCTTCCCGCCTTGAACAAGGAACTATTGACTGATTCAAGCTGGAGAGCAGATTGTCTGTAGTGCATTTCCCAGTCTGTGGGAGAAAGCCTTTCACCTCAGAGATTAAGGAGCGAGAACTTCAGAGGAGATATGTCCAAGGTGATATTCTCTGAAGATGAATCTCTGAAAAGAAGGGAGTCTACCTTGCTTGGTTGACAGTCTGCCCATTATTCTAGCAAACCGCTCAAAAGCATGAGAACCAGCAAAAGAATCAAATACCAATGAGTGTAGCTTGGGAGGAACACATTGGTAGGCATTTTGAGAGAGGTAAAATTCACTTGAAAGAGCAATTCACAGGGTGCTCTGTCCGAAGGAGAGCAAGAGCCCCATGGAACTGACCAAACTGCACCTCAGGAATCTTATACAGATAGCAGTAATCATTGTAGATCTGAAGTGCCTTGCTATCCTGATTTCTTTAAGGATGAACTGACCCCAAACAGTTTGATGATGAATACAACCACTCAGAGAGAGTGAGTGGGTGATCTCGACTGGAAATGCTCTCATCCCTGGCCTGAGGTATTTGGTGTAGAGAGTCTTGTGCCCTTTGGCCCACTAGTCTTCAGACTTACATTCAGCCAACTGAAAGATTTTGGATTGGTTGGCTTTGGACAAGTGGCAATAAGGAAGAACAATGGTGAGGTGATCAGTGAGGTTTAAAAAGGAACGCCAAAAATGGTAGAGAGAATGCATTTCTGAAGATATTCTCGATAGATTTGGTCTCTGATCAATTTCAGCAGTGAGGGAGAACCAAAGAGGAGGAATTTTGGGTGTAGAAGGTACAGAGATAGAGGTGGAGAGTTTCCTCTTCTTCTAAACAGGACTGGGATAATTAGTCCTGTGAACATGATTGGCTACAGCTAGGATTGAGATGAGTGTAGAGCATTCAAACTCATCCTCAAGTGAGTGAGAATGCGCTGCCAAGCCGTGGGTTCTCAGGGATGAGGTTATGGAAGAGGTGGAGTAGAAGGATAAGAAGTGATTTGGAATTGAAAGTGGAGGAAAGTCTTGTAGTAGAATGACTCGATGAAGAGGGGTTCCAGCTGATGAGTAGGCTGGAGGATTTTCAATAACAGGAGGAGGAGGATTGATTTGGGAAGAAGAAGGAGAGAAGCAAGGTTGAGATGGAAAGGTGCTGGTGAGGAAATTGTGCGGGGCATGGGTTGTTTGAAGGTAGGTGGAGCTAGAGGTGCTGTGGATGAGGATGGTGGTGTGAGGGGGTTGGTGTTGCAAGGGTTGAAGACTCAGGGGCTTCAGGCGGAACAGTGGCCTCTTCTGCACCCTGCAGTACTTCCATGGAGATCACTGACCCTGTAGGTTCTTCCACATTCTGCCTAGATGGCACTGCCCCTTCTGCTAGCTGCCTGCCTTGAGATGGTACTGGATCACTGCTCTCTGTTGCTACTTCAAGCCTTGATGGCCCAGATACTTGAACTGAGGGCCCTGATGGCCTGGGAATAGCTCCTAAACTACTCTGAGGGCAGAGGGTTGAGAGGAGTTTTGGATACAACTACCTTCAGAATCTCAGAGAGTGATGCCTACATGCTCCTCATCTCCTTATTGAACCACTTCATTGCATTTCTTATATTAGATATATCATTGAAATTGATTCCTGGCGAACCATGATGGAACTCACATTGACTGTACTGAGGACAGGATCTCATCTTGTGCTTCCAACTTTTCCAAAATAGGCTTCAAATTAATCTTCTTTGTCTTCCTAAGCCTTCTGAGTGCAATTCGCTTGCTTCTCTTTTCACCTGGTTCATGATCTTCATCATGAACTGAATTAGATCTTTCATTTGCAGGGGCATCTGTAGTATGCGCCCCCTAAGATGCTGATACTTCTGGCTCAATTGCTTGCTCCCCCTGAATGGGAGCATCTACAGAATCGACTTGAGCTAAACCTTGCTCCTGCTGACCTAGAGCTTCTTCCATGACCCTTTCATGAGGATTACTTGCAACTGGCTCCCCTTGAGAAATGGAGTCCAGTACCTCCCTAAGTAGAGAGCCTACTTGGAAGAAGGAGGAGGGTCCTCTGAAGATTGCCCAAAGGGCTCAATGTACTCAGGAGAAATGTCCTCGATTCTTCTGCTTGCTTCTTCCTCTGCTGCTGATGGTACTGCTGCTGGAACTGCTGGATCAACTGCTGCTTCTGATACAATTGTTGTTGATGCTCTTCTATTACTGCTGCTGATGCTGCTGGTGACCCTACTACTGCTGGTGCTGGTTCTAGATCCTCTTGGGCTTCACCAACGATGTCTTCACCCTCAACTGTGCCAAGCTTTGACTAGATACCATTAACTAGTGAAAAGCCACTCTTCTTCAATTTCTGGACCTAATGGCTTGCCCATTTTCTCAGATACATCACCAACTGTGTTGATCCCAAAGTGCTGGAAAATGCTTGTCAGGAGATGGGCATACATTAGTGAGATGTTCAACTTGCTCTTGGTGTCCCACAACTGAGAGTTGGCAAACTTCATCCTTTCAATTATCAACTCAGTTGTATTAATTTCTTGATTCTCGATAGCCCAGTACATCAGGTCTGAGTCTGCCCTGGCACAGGTTGAAAACGATGCACTTCTAGGCACAATAATCTGACAAATAATGAAGTGCAGCAATCTATTGAAAGCACTAAGCGGTTAATATCCAGCTTCCCATCCTTCAACCTAAACTCCAGACCAATAATCCCTAAACCCTTGATATTAGTGTCCTCTGAGTGACGCCATTGTGACCGGTGGTAGAAACGTCAAACAGAGTTGCCAAAAGGTCTCTAGAGATTCTGATATAGGTACCCTTGACCAGGGAAGTCAGGGTCCCATCCGCCTCAGTCTTCAAGCACACATAAAAAGCTTAACCAAATCTGGATAACTTACTTCAGATAGGGTTGCGATCTTTTTCCATTTCAGCCTTTGTAGAGCTTCAACCAAACTGCTCCAGCCATTTTTCTCCAAGTTTGCCAAATCCACTGCCTTGTTACCACAGACCTTTGCCTTAATGGACGCGAACCTACTTTCCTGCTCTGCTGTGAGAAACGCAACTCCGTAGCCCCCAACGGTGCCGGAAACAGTTTTAGAGGCCATGAAATCTAACAGGGAAAGGTTCTGGAGGACAGGAAGGCTGATTGAAGAAGAACCCCTCAAGAAATTTCTGGCGGGAGAGGTTGAAGGCTTCGAATCTGAGAAAGTCGATGTCGGGGTCGATGGGTTATCGCCTCAGGCAGGAGGACTAGGGGATAGAAAGAAGAGGAATCATTTCCACACAGATTGCGGAATATGAAATAAAGGATAAAATCCTTTTTCGAAAAAGGGTTGAGCTTTTTATGGCGGAAAACTACAAACTCTAGTTCAAAAGAATAAACATTTACAAAATGGCGAGCCGATAGGAATTTTTGCTTAGATAGATGGGATATTTACTTAAATTTAAGGAGAATAAATAATTGAGCTCTGAATTTGCTATCTCAGTTTAACAGATAATTCTTTGATAATTTACACATACCTAATTCCCTTCTGAGAGATGTAATCTTTCTTCGGCAAGACTTTTGTGAAGAATCTGCTAATGATTATTGTGTCTATGATGAAATTTCCTATATACTATAGCTACATGATCACGAATCAATATATCTACCTCACTGTGTTTCGTTCTTGAGTGTTGTACGGGTTCTTGGTTAGGTTTATGGCACTAGTGTTGTCACACAATAGTGGGATAGACTTGATGTCATTCCAAGTCCTCAAGCTTTGCTTTATCCACTATGAGTTTGTGTACAGCAAACTTCCATCAGCCACGTACTCAGCTTCAGCTGTTGAGATTGCTACTGATTTTTCTCTTGGAGGACTATGATATCAACACGCTGCAAGGAATTGACACACCACTGGTGCTTTTTTCTGTCTAATTTGCATCCACAAAGTCAGCATCAGAGTACTGTACTAAGTTTTTTTTCACATGTTTTGGATACCAAATACCTTGTAGATCTGAGTTCTAGACAAGTAATTTGGAAATTGTTTTAACACTAATTAAATGGATTCTCTAGATTTGCTTGAATCTACATACCATGCATACACTAAATATTATATCAGTCTGCTGGCATTTAAGTACAGTAAGAACCTCTCATCACCTCTTTAATCTTCTGATCTACTCTTACATCTTTTATCACTGTCCATGATCTTGTTGATGTACTCATGGGTGTTGACAGTGGTTTGGAATTTCGAATCCAAAGGTCTTTTCTTCAGGACTCCTTGAATGTATTTATCTTGACAATGTGGGTGCATCTCTGAAGAGTTATGCGGAAGTACACAATACGGTAATCTAGAAGGGGGGGGGGGGGGTTGAATAGATTACGGCAATTTTAAACTATTGATGGCTTCTTTTCGATGCTACAGCGATCTTAATGAAATTTGATTCAAATTCAATTAAGTGTGAGACCGCTTGAGTTGATTTAAGTGAGAACAGGAAATCAAACGTGCGTATGAACACCGTGCCTACCAATCATCTATCGCAAAACGCGAACAAACCACAGAACACGATGATTTAAGGTGGTTCGGAGTACACAACTCGTGTATCCTACATCCACCGTCCACACACACACGCAGAAACGACTGCTTATGAGCGAGTTCAACACTACAACTCAACCACACACACGTTGTCTGATGAACCACGATCAGAACAACCACAAATACGTGAATCAAGCACAAGGGATGCTCGAAACACAACCACACACACACACGATGGAATGGAAATTATGAAATGGAGAAGAATTGGGAATTAGGGAACAAATCCGGTTGGAATTCTTCTCGTGGATCGTCCAAACGCTCTTCAAACTTCGATTGGATGTAGATTGATCGATGTAGAAGGTTGAATTGATGACGATCCGGCTTCAGCTCCGCATAGATGGTGATTCCACGTCGATCTGGCGGAAAGTTGAAGCAGAGCAGCAATTTGGGGCTTTTCCTCTTGGTCCCTTGGAGGCTCTTGGATGGGAGGCTGCTCTCTGCGAATTTGGCTCCAAAAGGATGCTTATATAGTGTTAGGTAAAGGTGGGGGTCGTGGAGGAAGGAAACACCCAAGTGGGGCCGGATTTGGAAACCCAAAATCTGAAGTTTCCGTCGGCTGTCGACAGGTGCACTTGCATCTGTCGACAGGCAGACTCAGGCTGAGAACTGGGTTTCAGGAAAATGAGTTTCTGAGTGTATCTGTCGACAGGCAGTTTGCATCTGTCGACAGATGCACTCAGGAATTGAAAACCTGAGCTCTGTCCTGGGTTGTCTGTGTGTATCTGTCGACAGGTACATTGCATCTGTCGACAGATACACTCAGAGATGCAAACCTGAGTTCTGTCTTGGAATGACTGTATGAATCTGTCGACAGGTAGAGTTCATCTGTCGACAGATACACCTCTTTGACAGATTTTTGTGCTTTTTGCTCATCTCTTCAATGCCTCTTCATGCTCCATGTTTCTGCTTGTGCACCTACATGCAAATACATTGTTAGTGATATACATTGTATGATTTAGCAATGTTTAACTCAATCACTTTCATGGTGTTTTTCATGTTAGTTAGCACATCAATTTTGCATTAAATCAATGTTCAAGGATGTTAATGTGATCATCAAAAACATGATATATGAAAAACCCAACAATCTCCCCCTTTTTGATGATGACAAAAACATTCAATTGATGCATATATTGATGTTCTCCCCCTTTTTGACAACATGCAAAAGGTCAAGTCATGCACATTTAGAGACATAAACATGAACTGAGTTTTCATTGATTGATCATTGAAATTTCACAGTACATTTGATAATCATTACATGACTCAATAAAAAGAAAGGGAAATAACATGAACAAGCAAAAGATGATAAGACAAGTGAGACTAATTCCCATCTAAGACTCTTAGTGACCTCTAATGACCCTGAGACCCTCTATTCATCGTCATGTCCAGCAGGAGGAGGGTGACGGGATCCATCTCTCTCGGAGTAGAGGTGGTCAAGACGGTCATCTAAAGTGTTGAGGCGAGCGTCCACTTGATCAAATCTTGACGTCATCCGAGCAAATCCTGAATCATTTCTTGATGGATTTGTGCCAAGTAATCATGAACGGATTGTTGTGGAGGCACAGGTACATCATCAAACTCTTGAGCTTGGTCAGGCATTTGCTCATCTGAGGTCTTCATCACTGCCCTCATTTGCTTCATCATCTTCATTGTCTTCTTCACCGTTGACACTTCAGCTCCTTGTGGTTCCTTTCCCTTGAGAGTCCTTGTGACGACGCCGTCTACAATTTGTAGCCCATGCGGTTGGCGGCGGTGAGGTCAAAGGCACTTCGGGATTTTAGTGAGATGAGCTCACTTGGAGGGATAGGAATGCCAAGGAAAATAAGAAGAGAAGTGATGGGGCAAGCATATGGCATTGATCTTTTGGTGTTAGAGAAACACCGACGGATGAGGCTTATCATGAGTTCAGGAAGATTGATTCTTGACACTTGAGGAAAAAATGAATAGGGATTTATGGACCTCGGTGACTAACTCTCGACTTCCATCCTTCGGGACGATCAAGGTAGTGAAGATGTGATGGATCATCCGGATCAAGGGGAAAGGAGTTGGCGTTGAGACGAGCAATCTCCTTGGTAGTGTCATAAGGTTCCAACGTGAGAAGCTCATAGTACTCAGAAGCAGAGGTTGTAGTTGAAGATTTCAACTCCTGAGTTTGGAATTTCAAGGGCTGTGGAGAGAAGATTTGCGGTGAGGCGAAAACGAGTGCCTTTCACCGAAGAGTAGATATCTCCCTGATCGGAAAGCCCTAAGTTATTGTAGAACTCGGATACGGCAGTTGGAGAGTATTGCAAGTGGGAGTATAAGAAGGATGTCCACCCTTGAGTGTCAAAATAAGGTAGGAGTGAGGGGAACATCGGTGCTAAGGACTCGAAGTCCACATACCGGGATTGGACAATCTTCTTGAAGGTGCCGTTGGGTCGGATAAGACGGAGACCTTGAGGAACGATGAGTTCCGGCAACCGATCCTCACGATGCTTGCTGCGGCGTTCAGAAGGAGCCCTGGAGCTTTCTCCGGCGTCCGTCGGAGCGCGACGACGGCGAGCGAGAAGCTTCGATTTGGGTGCCATCGCAGGAGGAAGGATGAGAATGGTGTGAAGGCAGAGTGGAGGGATCCCAGACGAGGAGCAGGATCGTCGGAGACGGAGCCCTGAAGGGGGAAAGAGAGGGGGTTTGGAGAGGAGGAGGAGGGAACAAGAGAGGAGGGGTGAAAAAGGGTCGTGGGTGGCCTTAGAATGGACTTGGAGGGTTTTAAAAGGAAGGCCCCACAAAAAGGAGGTGAACCGGCGCGAGGGTTTTCTGAAAAAGGATCTGGGCCGTCGTCTGTCGACAGATGCAGTCTATCTGTCGACAGATAACTCCTTTTTGGTGAAAACTTGATTTTTGACAAAATTTTCAAAGGGACAAGTGTTCATTTGTTGTTTTAAGGCAAAGTGGGTGTATGTGCAAGACAAAAATTCATATCCATTAAGATGAAGACATGACACAAATCTAAAATGATTTTGAATTAAAAATGATAAGTTCTTTAATTAGATCATGAGGAACACATTTCACAAAAGCCAGTGAAAATTAAATAACTCTTTTGATTAAGCCGTTGAAGAGAAACATGCATTTAAATAGAGATGATAGTCAGATGACAATTGAATTAATGGCCACAAGAACGTCTTACCGAAGAAACACATTGGACTTGACACAAATTTTCGGAGGCTTCACTCTATTTCTGGTATGATTTTAGAATCTTTAAACAACGAAGATGGAAAAGAGTGGCAATGAGGAGCACTTTCACTTTTTCATGTGAAGGTAGACATTTGTGATGCCAATACCCCCAGTTACTCAATGTGAGTGTCCATCAAGCCATTGTATAGAGATAATGAAACAACCTTTTGACGCGAAGACCGACATTTGTGATGCCCATGTCCCCGGTTACTTAGTCATTTTCATCATTGCTCTACCTCCATCCCATAAAGAAATATAACTTTGATTGAACCGAAGAAATAGGTAGCTTTTCTCCCCTTTTTTTTATTATTATTATTTTTGCTTTTTGTCAAGTACATGAGATTTCTTTAGGCAAGTTGTAATGTAGAACATTAAATTCAAGAGCTTTCTGAGTTTTCAAATCATTTTAGATTCATGTTTAACGACAAGGGAGTTATTCAAAGAGATGTTTAAAAATCATTTGGTTTGCTCATTGTGTTCAAAATGATCTAAAAAGACCTTAATCAGGTTATGCATCAAAAAACATTTAGACTTGGTTCATGACTTTGACATGAAGTGGATATGAAGGTTTATATTGCACACAAACAAACCAAGGTTTACCTTTAAATCAAGTAAGGAACACTTTTCTTGAAAAGTATGAAGAAGGATTTGAAAAATAAGGAAGAATGTGTGTATCTGTCGACAGAAGAAGTCTGTCTGTCGACAGATGCACACAGACTGAGGATTGAGGTTTCTGTCAGAACAAGACTGATTGTATCTGTCGACAGATGGAATGTGTCTGTCGACAGATATGAACAGAGTGGATTTTTCTGGTTTCAGATTGATTGCACATTGAGTTCAAGGAAGTGAGAATTCAACAAGTAGATGTGGAAGAGTTTCCTCAGAAAATACTCAACAATCCTTAACTTACTCCCCCATAGTGTGTGCACGTGTTGACACAACATCTAAGCAAGGATTCACACAAGCATTTGATACAAACAACATGATCATTTAAAGAAAGTAATACACAAGCACATGGTCACAGAAAAAACATTGTTCATGGAGTTAACATGATAAAATGTAAGGAAACAAAAATCCTATGTGAAGTACAGGACCTTTATATGTAATGGGACTATGGATACTTGGCGGAGAATATTTCCTCACGCATGATGATAGTTTCCAAACAAGCCGAACTTGTTCTTCCACAGTTCACCATTTGATATACCACATAGTCATTCACACATAAAGAGCATGTACTCCAATATGGAGAGTTAGTTTCATTGCATTTTACACAAACCCAATTCTCTTCTTAAGGATGTGAATCTATCTTCAGACAAGGGTTTGGTGAAAATATCAGCCAATTGTTTTTCTGTGGGAATGAAAATGAGTTCCAAGGTTTTATTGGCAACTTCATCTCTCAAGAAATGATGACGGATTTCTATGTGTTTAGTCCGTGAGTGTTGGACAGGGTTTTTTGAAAGATTGATAGCACTTGTGTTGTCACATAGGATAGGTGTGCATCCAATTTGAACATTATAGTCAGCTAACTGACTTTTGATCCACAACACTTGAGCTGCACAACTTCCTGCAGCGACATATTCTGCCTCTGCAGTGGAGAGTGCAACCGAGTGTTGTTTCTTGGATGCCCACGAAACCATGCAACCGCCAAGGAATTGGCAATATCCACTAGTGCTTTTTCTATCGATTTTACATCCAGCAGTCAGCATCAGAATATGAAATCAAATCAAAGCTACTGCCTGCTGGGTACCAAAAACCCAAATTGCATGTTCCGGAGAGATATCGGAAAATTCTCTTGACTGCAATTAAATGGCTTTCCTTTGGACTAGATTGATATCTAGCACAAAGGCAAACACTAAATTGAATATCCGGTCTACTTGCAGTAAGATAAAGGAGTGAGCCAATCATACCTCGGAAGTGCTTTGCATCTACCGGTTTACCTTTCTCATCATTTTCCAATTTGATGCTTGTGCTCATTGGGGTGGAGGCCGGTTTAGCTTGCTCAAATTGAAATCGTTTGAGAAGCTCTTTGACATACTTTTCTTGATTTATGAAGAATCCGTCTTTATGTTGTTTCACCTGCAAACCAAGAAAGAATTGAAGCTCCCCCATTAGACTCATCTCAAATTCACTGTGCATGTGTTTAGAAAATTCTTCACACAGTGAAGGGTTAGTAGAACCAATATGATATCGTCCACATAAACTTGAACAACAATTATGTGATTGCGAACTTTCTTAGTGAAGAGTGTTTGGTCTACTTTACCTCTTGAGTAGTTCTTGCTTACCAGAAAATTGCTTAGTCTATCATACCAAGCTCGAGGTGCCTGTTTCAAACCATAAAGAGCTTTGTGCAATTTATACACATGGTTAGGCATTTCAGAATTTTCAAAACCTGGTGGTTGAGAGACATAGACTTCTTCTTTGATATAGCCATTTAAGAAAGCAGTTTTAACATCCATTTGATAGAGTTTAACTTATGGGAGCATGCATATGCCAATAAAATTCTGACTGCTTCTAACCTGGCTACAGGAGCAAAGGACTCTTCAAAGTCTACACCAAATTCTTGACTATATCCTTTTGCTACGAGTCTTGCTTTATTTCTTATCACTTTTCCTTCTTCATTAAGTTTATTCCTAAACACCCATCTAGTTCCTATGATAGAGATTTCAGGGTTTTAGGAACTAAACTCCATACATTATTTCTTTGAAATTGACCAAGTTCCTCATGCATAGCATCAATCCATGAGTTGTCTTTTAAGGCTTCTTCAACATTTTTGGGTTCCACTTGAGAGACAAAGGCAAAAAGATCATGTTCAATTATTTTTCTTACTTGAGACCTCGTTTGAACAGAATCATTTAAACTACCTATCACATCATCAAGTGGGTGATCTTTGGAATACCTCACATTTGTGATTGTTGAAGGGCCGGGAGTATCTTGTCCTTGAGGAATTTGATCTTGTGAATGTTGTTCTTCAGGAGGATCACTTTCTGGTGGATTCTCTTCAAGTGTTTCATCTTGTTTTCTGAATGCTATTTCATCATCTTCATCGTAGTCCCGGTGAAGATATCCACCTTTGGTCTTGGAGTCTACTTCAGATTTGTCTTTTGCTTTGACTTGTAGATCCTTAGCGATGTTCCTTCCTTCATCCTCTTCTTCAATCCTGTTAACATTCAATCTGTTAGATTTGGCATAAGTCTCATCAAAAATGACATGTGGAGTTTCTTCCACAGTTCGTGTTTTATTGTTAAACACCCTATATGCCCTAGAGTGTTCTGAGTAGCCTAGAAAAACACCTTGATCACTTTTGGCTTCAAATTTATCTAAATCAGATTTATCATTGTTGTGAATAAATACCTTTGAGCCAAAAACTCGGAAGTACCCAAGGTTGGGTTCTTACCTTTCAATAACTGGTAGGGGTTTTCTTTATCACAGGTCTTACCATGGCTCTGTTTAGAATGTAGCACGAAGTGTTCACTGCTTCTGCCCAAAACCTTTTGGAGAGTTGGCCTTCAACCAGAAGAGTGCGAGCCATTTCCACCAATGTTCTGTTTTTCCTCTCCACTACTCCATTTTGTTCTGGAGTCCTTGGGGAAGAGAACAGATGTTCAATCCTTGGTGCCTGCAAAAATCAGAAAATGCATTGTTATCAAATTCTCCCCCGTGATCGGTGCGGATTGAACATATTTTATTCACATTGCCATGCTCAATCTTGTTAAAGAATTCTTGGAAGATTGTGAGTGTTTCACTTTTGTGTGCCAAGAATTTGACCCATGTGAACCTAGAGAAATCATCTACAATGACAAAACCAAAACGTTTGCCATTGAGACTTAAAGTTCTAGTTGGTCCAAACAGGTCCATGTGCAACAGTTCAAATGGTTTAGATGTGCTTACCGGTGCTTTAGATTTGAAAGACTTCCGGGTTTGTTTTCCCTGTGCACATGCATCACAAAAACTTTCGTTGTTGCTAAAAGAGATGTCAGGAAGTCCACTTACCAATTTGAGCTTCATGATCTTGTGCAACACGTTGTAGCTCGCATGGCCAAGCCTACGATGCCACAAGGTCAATTCATCCTGTCTATTTGCAACAAGACACAAGTTGTCATTTTCTGGATCATCTAAATCAACTAAGTAAATGTTATTCACTCTTTTTCCAGAAAATTTTACACTTCCTGTTTCTTTATCAACAATTTGACATGAATTTGATTCAAAAATGACGTTGTGACCTCTATCACATAATTGACTTATGCTAAGCAAATTGTGATTAAGGCCATCAACCAACAGTACATTTTCAATTGAATTGGAGGAACACTTACCAACATTACCTGTGCCAATGATTTGGCCTTTGTTGTTACCTCCAAAAATGACTTGTCCTCCGTCTTTCTCCACTAGGAAACAGAATTTACCTTTGTCGCCCGTCATGTGCCTCGAACAGCCGCTATCCAAGTACCATTTGTTTTGATGTTGGGCTGCTAGGCATTCCTGCAATGTGGATCAGACAAGAGGTTTTGGTACCCAAATTACTTTGGGTCCCAAAATTTCATTCATGCAACAAAGTAGATGCTTAGGAATCCAAACTTGTTTGAATTTTTGTTTCTTTGGATTATTCCAACATTGTTTTTCATCATGACCAATCTTTTTACACACATTGCATGAAGGAATTTTCTTTTCAATTTTCTGTTGCTTGATAGACTGTTTATTCATTGAAACTGTTCTTGTCTGTCGACAGGCACCATTGTATCTGTCGACAGGTGGCTTTTTCTTCTGTTTGTTGGGAGCATTTTGTGAGTGGCATTGGCTTGGTCTGAGACTTTCTTGAATTATGCTTTGTGGGAGCATGCTTGCTTGTGCTGGGCTAGGATCAACAAAGGAGGTATCAATGATTCTCCTATTTTCTTTTGTTTTACAGGTTGATATCCTAACCCATGCTTGGTTACATGTATTTTGGTGCCCAAAACCGCATCTAGATTTTGCTTCCCTTTTACAAATTTCATTAAGTCCTCAGATTTTTCTTTCAACTCCTTTTCAGTTTGTTCCAACTTTTTCTTTGTTTCCAATTGTTCTTCTTGAAGGAATTCAATAGAATGGCTTAAACAGTCTTTTTCTTTTTGTGTTTCTTGCAATTTCATTTTCAAGCAATCCATTTCTTCATTATGAGTCTTTTCATCAACTTTCATCATTTCTAATTCTTTTGTCAGGAATGCAATTCGTTCATCATTGTTCCTATCATGCACAAGGGAGTTGCATTTCTTTTTTAATGCTCTATTCTCAGATTTATATTCACGAAATTTTTCAAATAAAGTAGTGTATGCTTCCTCCCATTCACTTGCAGTGAAATCATCAAATGAGAAATTTACCTCGCTGGAGTCATCACTCCTGGCCATCAAGCATTTCACTTCTTCATCATCGGATGTTTCTTGTGCATCTTCATCTTCATCTTCATCACTCCAGGTGGCCAACATTGCTTTGGCCTTTTTGGAGGTGAATTTGTCTTTCTTCAGCTTCTTCTTGAGTTCCGGGCATTCTCCTCTCATATGCCCCTGTTTCTTGCATTCATAACAAACAATGTCAGATTTTTTGTTTGACTCATATTTCTGTTTTCTGTGAAAAATTTTTCTTAGGAAAGGGTTTGGAATTACCTGTGTCTCTCCTCTTGAACTTCAAAAATTTCTTGAATTGTCTAGTGAGCATTGCCATTTCACCATCATCACTCTCACTAGATGTTTCTTGCTCATCACTATCTTGTTGAATAGATTTCTTGGAGCTTGTTGATGTTTTATTGGATGCTTTTAGAGCAATTGACTTTCTAGGATTTTCTTCTAATTCTTTTCTTTTGATGTTGATTTCATATGTCATTAGAGAGCCAATTAGTTCATCCAATTTCATTTTGGAAAGGTCTTTGGAATCCTCAATGACAGTGGCCTTAGTATTCCAAGATGAAGTAAGAGATCGAAGGATCTTTCTCACTAAGTCACTTTCAGAGTATTCCTTCTTAAGACCTTTTAGCCCGTTAACTATTAGCATGAATCTTGCAAACATGTCTGATATGGTTTCATCAGTTTTCATCTTGAACATTTCATATTCAGACACTAACATGCTAACTTTAGTTTCCCTTACCTCGGACGTACCTTCGTAGATAAGTTCAAGCTTGTCCCACATCTCTTTTGCTGTTGAGCATGTGGAGACTCTTGAGAACTCCTTTGGATGCACCGCACATTGCATCATGTTTAGTGCACTCCAGTTGAGAGTTCCCTTGGCTATTTGGTCTTTCGTCCAGGTGTCTTCGTCCTCGGGCAATACATATGGTCCTTTGCTGACTATCTTCCACAGCTCGTAGTTTTGAGCTCTCAAAAATACCTGCATACGATTTTTCCAATAGGATAGTCAGTGCCATCAAAATAGGGTGGCCTGGTTACTGAATGTCCCTCGGCCATATACCCTTTGCTAGAATCCATAAGATCGAAAATCTCCTGATCGCTAGATCAAATTACGAAAAGCTGTAAATCGGAGAAACCCGCTCTGATACCAATTGAAGAGTTATGCGGAAGTACACAATACGGTAATCTAGAAGGGGGGGGGGTTGAATAGATTACGGCAATTTTAAACTATTGATGGCTTCTTTTCGATGCTACAGCGATCTTAATGAAATTTGATTCAAATTCAATTAAGTGTGAGACCGCTTGAGTTGATTAAGTGAGAACAGAAAATCAAACGTGCGTATGAACACCGTGCCTACCAATCATCTATCGCAAAACGCGAACAAACCACAGAACACGATGATTTAAGGTGGTTCGGAGTACACAACTCGTGTATCCTACATCCACCGTCCACACACACACGCAGAAACGACTGCTTATGAGCGAGTTCAACACTACAACTCAACCACACACACGTTGTCTGATGAACCACGATCAGAACAACCACAAATACGTGAATCAAGCACAAGGGATGCTCGAAACACAACCACACACACACACGATGGAATGGAAATTATGAAATGGAGAAGAATTGGGAATTAGGGAACAAATCCGGTTGGAATTCTTCTCGTGGATCGTCCAAACGCTCTTCAAACTTCGATTGGATGTAGATTGATCGATGTAGAAGGTTGAATTGATGACGATCCGGCTTCAGCTCCGCATAGATGGTGATTCCACGTCGATCTGGGCGGAAAGTTGAAGCAGAGCAGCAATTTGGGGCTTTTCCTCTTGGTCCCTTGGAGGCTCTTGGATGGGAGGCTGCTCTCTGCGAATTTGGCTCCAAAAGGATGCTTATATAGTGTTAGGTAAAGGTGGGCGTGGAGGAAGGAAACACCCAAGTGGGGCCGGATTTGGAAACCCAAAATCTGAAGTTTCCGTCGGCTGTCGACAGGTGCACTTGCATCTGTCGACAGGCAGACTCAGGCTGAGAACTGGGTTTCAGGAAAATGAGTTTCTGAGTGTATCTGTCGACAGGCAGTTTGCATCTGTCGACAGATGCACTCAGGAATTGAAAACCTGAGCTCTGTCCTGGGTTGTCTGTGTGTATCTGTCGACAGGTACATTGCATCTGTCGACAGATACACTCAGAGATGCAAACCTGAGTTCTGTCTTGGAATGACTGTATGAATCTGTCGACAGGTAGAGTTCATCTGTCGACAGATACACCTCTTTGACAGATTTTTGTGCTTTTTGCTCATCTCTTCAATGCCTCTTCAATGCTCCATTTCATGCTTGTGCACCTACATGCAAATACATTGTTAGTGATATACATTGTATGATTTAGCAATGTTTAACTCAATCACTTTCATGGTGTTTTTCATGTTAGTTAGCACATCAATTTTGCATTAAATCAATGTTCAAGGGTGTTAATGTGATCATCAAAAACATGATATATGAAAAACCCACATCAATCTCCTCCCTCCTTGCTTGAATTTGTATCCAAGGAAGTTCGTTCACTCCCCCATCATCTCATTTCCATTCTCCCTACATGACTTTTCAAAGTACTTGCAAAGAGACTCATCAGTAGACCTCAAAATTATGTCCATCTACATAAATCGTACAACTAGTTAGGTGCTTGACTTTTGACTTTATAAATACAGTGCTATCTACTGGTCCCCTCTAGTGAACCATTGTTTTTAATAAAAAAGAGCTAGCCTTTCATACCAGGCTCTTGGGTGCTTGCTTTAAACTATTAATACCTTGAAGTTTAAAATATGATTTGGAAATTTTGTATTATCAAAACCTGGAGGTTGTTTCACCATACACTCCTCCTTAATAAAACCATTTAAAATGTGGGATTTAACATCCATTGAATAGCTTTAAATCTAGAGCAGATGCATATGCATACAATCCTAATAGCTCAATCCTAGCATAGGAGCATAGGATTCATCAAAATCACTGCCTTCCTATTGGGAATAGCCTTGAGCTACCAATCTTGCCTTGTTTCTTAAATCACACCAGTTTTATCCAATTTATTTCTGAACCCCTTTGGTGCCAATACTGGAAGATCTGATGGTCTAGGAACAAGTGACCATACCTGGTTTCTCTTGAACTGATTCAGTTCATCTTGCATGACTAAAATCCAAGATTCATTAGTAAGAGCTTCATTGACTGTCCTAGGCTCTATTTGAGAAAAAAAGCTAATAATCACAAGGGATTACATTACCTCTTGTTCTTACCCCTATAGTTGGATCAGCAATGAGTTCTCAGGTGGGTGATCCTTCTTGTATCTTCATTCCTTTGGAAGATTTTCATGTGCAATATCTTGTTGTTGCATGTCTTCCAGAGGTGGATCATCCTTGTCTTCAATTGAGGTATCCCTAGTTTCTTGGACAATTTGTCTGCTCTTCATTGTCACTATCTTCTTCCTTTCTCAGGAAGGGTTAGTCTCATCAAAAATAAGATGCACAGACTGTTCAATCAATAAGGTCCGTTTATTAAATATTCTAGCCTTTGGGTTTAGAAGTATACCCCATGAAGATGCCTTCATCTGATTTGGCATCCAACTTACCAATGTCCTTTTGGCCATTGTTGTGGATGAAGCATGGACATCCAAAAGTTCTGAAGTGACTGATCTTCGGTTTCTTCCTTTGAACAACTCATAAGCTGTCCTTTCAGAATTGGCCTGATCATTACTCTATTAATGATGTAGCTTGCTGTGTTTTACTGCTTCAGCCCAAAAATACCTTGGAAAGTTATATTCTGACAACATTGTCCTAGCCATATCCAATAAGGTTCCATTCTTTCTTTCAACAACTCCATTCTGCTGTGGTGTCTTGGTGCAGAGAAGTTACTCAATCCCTTGGTCATCACAGAATTTTGCAAATCATTCATTTTCAAATTCTCCTCCATGATCTGACTGGATTCCAAGAATGCAAAACTTCTTGTCTTTCTGAATTTTCCTACTGAAGCTTACAAAGCTCTCAAAAGTATCATCTTTATGTTCCAAGAAGGAGACCCATGTAATCTGGAATAATCATCGACAATAACAAACCCAAAATTCTTTCTTCCTAGACTAGTGGTTCTCATTGGCCCAAATAAATCCATGTGAAGGAGTTCTAAGGTTTTAGAGGGGTTACCACAGTCTTTGACTTGAAGCAACTCTTGGTGTGCTTCCCTTTTGCACAAGGTTTGCAGATGCCATTCATTTTAGTGCTGACCATTGGCAGACCTTCCACAAGACCTCTCTTTATAAGCTTGTTCATGCCATCCAAACTGCAATGACCCAGTCTTCTGTGCCACAGCTCAGTTGACTGCTCTTTGTTGGCTGCTAAGCAAATGTCTTGATCCTTGAGATCTTCAAGATAAAGCACATACATGTTCTTTTCTCTGTTGGCTTAAAATATTACTGCTCCATCCTGCAAGATACTGCAGTTAGACTCTTGGAACCTAATTTGATGACCTTTGTCAAAAGCTGGCTGATTCTTATGAGGTTATACTTCAACCCCTTACACACAGTACATCCTAATAATTGTTTTCCCTTTTTTGCTCACAGAATCACTGCCTATGACTGTTCCTTTTCCATTGTCTCCATAGGTAACTGTTCCTTCTTCAACTTGGAGATGAGTGAATAGCATCCGATTTCCTACATGTGCCTTGAGCACCCACTGTCCAGATACCATTTGGATGCTCGAAGATTGCCCGGAAATGAAAACATTAGTTTTAGGTACCTAAGTTCTTTTGGGTCCTGATTGGTTAGTATCACTGGTTTCCCTTTTTATTATCAATTTCTTATGTTTAGCTGGACATGTAGTTATAATATGTCCTAATTTGGTTACAGTGACTGCAACAAATAGTTTAGTTACTTTTTCTATATATTTAAAGTTTGCTTTGTATGTTATGTCATGTTCAGGTACAAATTTTGGAGTCAGGTATGTTTTAGGATATATTATTATTTCTTCATTATCAGGGGGTGTATATCCTAATCCATTTTTCTTCTTACCTGATCTTCTAGCACCTTTTAATATTAGGAGTTTTTACCATTAGTGAATTTTTCTAATGTGCTAGATAACTGTATATTTTCGTCTGTTAGTGTTTTAATTTTAGTTTTCAGTTTATCTGAGCTTGCTTGTTTTTCTAATTTAATTATTTGTTCATTCTTAGCTTTTAGATCTTCAAATAACAGTCATTTCTCCTTTTAAGTTCATTTATTTGGCTTTCTAATTGTTCATTTTCTGATTTTAGATCTGAGTTTGTGTTTTCTAGACAAGCATTATTTTTCTTACTTACTTTTAATAGTTTGGTTACTTCTCTATATTACTGCATAATTCGTTGAAGGCTTCTTCTAGATTATCGGAATCTAAACCATTACAAGAATCAAAGGATGAGTCAGAGGTTACCTTTTCTTCGATATTTTCCATGAAGGCCAAGTTGGCTTCTTCCTCATCACTGGTTGAGCTTGACTCACTGTATGAGTCGCTACTGTGCTCCATGCTACTGCCATAGCCTTCTTCTTATACTTCCTGAATTTTTTGGAGCTTTCTTTCTTTCTGAATTAGGCTTCTTGAGTCTGGGACATTTTGCGTTGATATCCTGGATTTTGCATTCATAGTATATGGGCTCGCCCTTCTTCTGATCCTTTCCTTATGGTTTCTTGAATTCCTTATTTCTCTTTAAGTGCCTTCTTCCAGACTGGAATTTCTTCTTCTTAGCAAGAATGCGCTGCAATCTTTTTGATAGCATAGCTTCTTTATCTTTGCAATCACTTGAGCTCTCATCTTCAGCTGATGACTCATCTGACCTGTCTTCTTCTGCTTTAAGAGCATTTGAATGCTTCTTTCTACTTGAGGACTCTCCTAATCTTTCCATATTTATTCATGGGCCATAAGGGACCCAATGAGTTTTTCCAATGACATCCTTTTCAGATCATTAGCTTCCTCAATGGCTATGACCTTTGGGGTCCATGAGGATGGTAAGGATCTAAGAATTTTCCTTACCATGTCTCCAATCTCATAGGTTTTCCCCAGTCCAGCCAATCCATTTGTAATATCTGTGAATCGACTGAACATTTGAGTTATTGACTCACCGGATTGCATCTGGAATCTTTCATATTGAGTCACCAGAATGTCAATTCTTATCTCCTTCAGCTTTTTTGTGCCTTCATAAGTAATTCTGAGCTTTTCCCACATCTCCATTGCGGATTTGGAAGCTGAAACTCTGTTGAATTCTTTATTGCTTAGGCACCAATAGGATACTTTTAGCTTTACAATTCAATGAAATCTTTTTCCTGTCATCATCTGTCCACTGAGCCTTTTCATTATTGACTAGTAGATCGCCTTCTTCTACTATTGACCATATCTGATAGTCGTGACCTTGTAGAAAGTACTCCATTCTAGTCTTCGAGTAAGTGTAGTCTTCTCCATCAAACAAAGGTGGTCGGTTAACTGACTGACCCTAGAAATGACCTTGGGCTGCCATGGATCTTTACTCTTCAGATCGTTGGATCTTCTTCTTTGTCGAAGAGACTCGCTCTGATACCACTTGTTGCCAAGTTGATGAGCCCAGAGGGGGGTGAATGGGTCTTTTAAAAAGTTATTTGATTAGTACCTGTACTTAAAACATTCACACAAGGATGGTCTTCGAAGAAGGTTAGTGAAAGTTAGAATAAACAGCAAATGCACACACAGGAATCAATCAAACAACACACAGAGTTTACCCTGGCTCGGACCTCCTATCCTTAGGAGTCCTACGTCCAGTCCCCGAGCAATAACTTAGGATTCCACTATTTAAGGTACAGTCCCCTATGGACACTACAACACCCAGCTCAGCTGGTCTTCCTTCACACGAAGGGAACTACAACACCCTAGATCCCCACCAGGTCTTCCTTCACAACAGAAGGAACACAACACCCTTGATCCCACCAGGTCTTCCTTCACACACGAAGGCAACACACCCTGGATTCCACCAGGTCTTCCTTCACACCAGAAGGGAACACACCCTGGATTCCACCAGGTCTTCCTTCACACCAGAAGGGAACAGGCACAAGACAAGAATAAGCAGGAAACAAGCCCCTAGATCAAGCTTTAGGAGACATGATCTGAAGCTACTAGCACTGAGAGCAAATAATCTAAACAAGGCACTCTCTCAGAACTACACTGGCTCTCTTAGGATATCTATTACAGCACAGAGAGCAAAGAGCTAAAGACACACTAGAATTGAATTCTTGGCTCTCGGATTCTTCAGAAGATCTGCAAATGCTTGTAGTATTCGATGGTAAGTTTCTCTCTTCTATATATTTCTTATGGAGCTGCTATCTTGTACTTATATCTCCAATTTGAAATGTATTGTTTAAGTAACCGTTGTCTCTTTGTTTGATAGACGTTAGACTGTTTGAAACTTGGAAGCTTCTACTCAATAGACTTTTATCCATTTGTGCATGCAAAGAGATAGGATCTTCTGGCGTCTATATGGTCCGACGTTGTATAACAATAATCTTTAGGACCCTGCATATATTAAATGCTAGAACAGTAGACAGCTAGGCTGTCTCTTGTTGTCAGTAATGTTGATGTGAATATTCACCAAATATAATGCCAAATAGCATGTTCTAAAAGATACACACAGAGTAAGCATAATGGTAGACGTGATCGTCTGCATGCATGAAGAGATACGTTCAGTCTACATTTAATGCAAAGCTGTCATAAAGATACGAGACGATTTTGACTTTTCAACGCGTTCAGAATAAGATAAATATCAAGTCGATATAAAACATAAAGTCGATGCCTATATGACTTATGAAATCGTTATGATCAAGTAAACACTGATAAATCGTTATGAGCACTTAACAAGTCGTTATAGAAAGCAAATCGTTTTATTCATTAAAGGAATCGTTATGATTTTGAAGAAATCGTTATAGAAAACAAATCGTTGTATTCATTAAAGGAATCGTTATGAATACTAAAGAAATCGTTATAGAAAGCAAATCGTTGTGAGCTTTAAAGAAATCGTTGCGTAAAGTAAATCGTTATGAGCGCTAAAGAAATCGTTGCGCAAAGCAAATCGTTATGAGCGCTAAAGAAATCGTTGCGCAAACAAATCGTTATGAGCGCTAACACATCGTTATGAGCACTAAAGAAATCGTTGCGCAAAGCAAATCGTTATGAGCGCTAAAGAAATCGTTGCAACAAGCAAATCGTTATGACGTCTTAAGAAATCGTTGTGATGACTTAAGGAATCGTTGTGGTATCGATTTCTTCAAAATCGATGAGATCACTTACAGAATCGATGTGGAAGGCAAATCGATGTGATTTTCACAGAAGTCGATGTGGACTTAGAAATATCATCTGATTTTGTTAATGCTTCAGAAGAGTAATACTTACCAATATTGGCTTATTTGTCCTTGGTGTATTTCCTGTACTTGGACTTCATAGAATATGTGTTAGATAACTTTTGATAGGGTTTTGTTAATCACCAAAATAAATATGTAATTCATTTAAATTATATGGAGACAGACTGATTATCATGAAATAGCACAAGTTTCCAAATATAGCATAGAGCAGGATGGCCATAGCACAATAGCATAAAGTGTAAATAGCACAACGAGTAGTAATAGCACTTTGATTGTCATTTAGATATTCGAGATAGATAGCACTTGAATGTAATGCCAAACACTCTGGTCATTTAACTACCGCAGGCAAATAGCACTTTTGGGTACACCACCCAGGACCTGACCGGGCCCTTTATATATTGCCAGACATTAGTTATATTATTTATCTTTAGACAATCAGTCAAATGGCCAATAGAGAGTACCAATATAGAGGAGAGTACTAGATGAATAGACGAGATAGCAGAGAGAGTGTGATAGATGAGCGAGTAGAGTATAGATGAGAACTATAGATCATTGCACATAAAACGTCGATTAATCAGGTGATAGTAACAATTGCTCACATGCGCAATTGGTGTTGGAAATCAGGTGGAATACACTGCCCTTCCACTGGCCATGTTATGCACAGGTCCAGAGGTCCAGCGTGAGTTAAGATGAGAAAGAACTTCTAAGGCCATTTAGATCATATCGATCCCCAAGGGTGTTATGGGCATTAGGGTACAACCAGCTCGGTCTCCATGAGGGAATCCACAAGGTACGGAGTCTTACGAAGGTCTTAACAAAAGGTCCCTTGTCTACCAGAACAGAATGTCGATAGAGAGGTTCCAACTTGTCAAGAGAGTAGTGTGTAGAGGAAACAAGTTGCTCGACGTTCAATAGGAATTCTAGAACAGTGGAGCAACGATATCAACGTTCCAAAACCACATAATAAAGTGGAAATAATGTCATTATAAAAAAATGGGGAATAATGTGCAATTATTAAAGTGAATTACCAGATAAATTATTCAAGTATTTTCTACATGATTTTTCAGCGGTCGTCTGACAGGTCAACGACACACAGTTTGAGGCGCGGACGCTCCTAAAATGCATCGACTTGGCTTATCACCTTTCAAGTAATTGTGATGGTGGAGGCCGACACGATACAAGCCACTTGAATTGCGTCACCTGAAGCGGTCGCGATTCAAGCTCCAGATCGAAAATGCAAAAAAAACACAGGTACATGTAACGATCGTGATGAAACGCTTATATCTCTCACATTAGGGCACATGGGACAAAGTAATGAACATGGAACTTGTATAGGACATTAAGTAGAAGAGATATATGCCTTTGTACCGAATCAATTTGGCCTCGTAAGGCGTGCAAAAAAGCATGAACAAAAAATAGGACAGATATGCACAACGATGGGAAAACTCTATAACTCGATGATTACAAGATGGAATTTAGGCAAACTAGTTGCAAATAAAAGTAGACAAGTTGCACTACAAGATAGGATGATTTAGATTCATGTTTGGCCCGAGAATACCTACCTTTGTGAAGCTTAAAGTCTGGGTTGTGCACAAGTCATAGCAGAGCACGGTTGGGGAAGAAGCTCCCTTCTCCAACCGTTCTCCTCCATTCCTTAATAGGATCGGATATACGGTGATGGCAAAGCTAGAAGGGGGGGTTGAATAGATTTGCAGCGGAAACTTAAGTAATTTAAAAATTTCTTCGAAATAATGAATCTACTCAATTAAAAACCCCACTGAACTGATGCGATTCAGTGCACAAAGTGTTTGAGACAATTGAAAAATCAGATTATATGAACTAGTGTGTGAATATTAAGAGTTTAATCGAACCCCTATGCATGCATCTAAGAATGAGACAATATCAAACCATTGCACAGAGATTTTTAGGTGGTTCGGAAATCACACCACATGACTCCTACGTCCACCCCTCACACTATGAGGCACACACTACTCAAGAACTCAGTACAACACACACGAGCACTCAAGCTCAGACACACACACACATGCTAGATCAAGTCTACAATAGTTCAGATCCTCTAGCCTTGATCTGATCAACACACCACACACATAAAAAACTACTTATTAAGTGAGTTCAACCATATACTTACACACATGCACGTTGTCTGAGGCAACACACACTCAGAACAACCACACACATGTGGATCAAGCACAAGGGACACGCAAACCACTGCCACACACACAGAGTAGTGAAAAGTAGAAAAAATTACAATTGATGTTTCTCCCCCTTTTGACAACATTCAAAAAGATAAATCATGCACAGATAGATAAAAATAAGCAAATAACTGTGATTTCATTGATTTGAGCGAGAATTACATAGTTCAAAATGATATCCATTACATGACACAAAAGGCAAAAAAGGGAATGACATAAGTGACTTACCCATGACCCAAACAAAAAAGAAATACATGACCCCATATAAGTCCTAGACATGCTAAGCATCGTCAGTCCCAAGAACAGTGGGATGACGGAAATCATGAAAGTCCTTAGTGAGATGATCAGAAATGAATGGGGAATGAGTGTTCAAATGGCATTTTAAGGTTGAGAACTGGTACATACCCATTAGAAAGTGTCATACACACTAGTGTTAAGACATTTAATGTTCTACAATGGTTAAGAGATAATACCCCGGGAACCTAAAGTTGTAGCATTTAGAATACATCGTTCAAAAACATATGAAAATAAGATAACCACTTTGAATAAAACCGTTGTAGAAAAACATATTCCTTCGTGGGTGATGTTGAGTTGGTGAGGAAGGTAATGTTGATATGAGCAATTAACAATAAACAACAAGTTTCCCTTGATGTAAAAACATGGAGGCTTCACTCTGTTTCTAGCATTGAACTATTTTGTCAAGGTGATGTGGGAAAAGTGGTAATTAGGTTCACTTTCACCTTTTAGCGTGAAGGCAGACATTTGTGATGCTCGTACCCCCAGTTACTCAGTGTGAGTGACCATCATACCGTGTGTAGAGATAATACATGGACTTTTTGATGTGAAGACAGACATTATGATGCCCATGTCCCCAGTTACTCAGTGATGTTCATCATTGTTTTGCCTTTCCCCCATTTCATATATATGTTGTTTGAATTTTCATGAATTTAAAAATAGGTAGCTTTTCTCTTTTTTTTCAATTGAAGGATCAAGTGCCAAGGTTATTTAAGGTCAAAAGCCAATGAAAAACATGATGTTCAAGAACCCTCTTACTTATCAATCCATTTTAGAAAAATGATGTCCACAAAGGAGTTATTCAAGTGAGTTATGTTAACGCCATCAGATTTGTTCAATGTGTTCTGGATGACACAACCTAGACTCATACACAGAATATTATTTTAAAATCATTGTGACTATGTCAATGTCGTTGGTACTATGTGGGTATGAAAGGTTGTAATGAAGTATTAAGGCCCAATTCTCCCCTTGCATAAAGATAATGAACATACTCATTGAGAAGTGTTAAGGAATGTTGAAGAATTCAGAGATGAAGTGCATATGTCGACAGCAGGGATGTAGCTTTCGACAGCTACTGTGAAACAGAAATAATGATGTTCTTGAAGAGGTCATCTGTCTACAGCTGAAGTGGGGCTGTCGACAACTACAGAAAAGAACAATATGGAGGCTTGGAATTGAGGGACAAAGGGATCAAATGGTTGAGATATGATTAAAACATGATTATGAAAGTGTGTCCCTCAAGCATCTCACTCAAACTACTTTGACTTACTCCCCCATAATGTGTGCTTGTGGTGAGACAACATTCAAGCATTTCAAGCAGCTTTATACACATTCATGCCAAACTTGTGCACAAAGAGGAAACATCCATGAGCAAGTGAGCACCAAAATTTCATTCTTTTAAAGAGATGAATGTGGCAAGATTGATGTGAAAGAATGTTCCTCAAACAACTCACTAAAAAACTCTTTTTGACTTACTCCCCCATAATGTATGCATGGTATTCAAAAGAACATTCAGGCAATTCACACATGTTCATATCAAACAATTTGCACAAAGAGTGTATAAACATGATCAATTGAAGTTTTGAGAGATTATGATTTTTTCTTGATAATCTTTATATAGTAGAAGACTATTGTAACTTGGCAGAGAATATTTCTCACGCATAATGATAGTTTCCAAGACACGCCTAACTTGTCCTTACACATTTCACTATTGATATACCAAATAGTCACTACATAAAATATCAGTTTCAATGAATTTTAAAGAACTTTTTTGTACTTTTTCAATTTACTCCCCTTAACATGTGTATGAACTGAGAAGAGTTGGCAAGCAATTCATTATTATGCACACAGAATCATGGACATAGTTAAGCAAGCATGATAGTACAAATATGATTCCAAGTGTTAAGCTCCCTTCCCCAGGCATTCTCCTCCATTTCTTGATTGGATCGGATATTCGGTGATGGCAAAGCTAGAAGGGGGGTTGAATAGATTTGCAGTGGAAACTTAAGCAATTTAAAAATTACTTCGAAATAATGAATCTACTCAATTAAAAACCCACTGATCTGATGTGATTCAGTGCACAAAGTGTGTGAGACAATTGAATAATCAGATTATGTGAACTAGTGTGTGAATGATAAGAGTTTAATCGAACCCCTATGCATGCATGTAACAATGAGATAATATCAACCATTGCACAGAGATTTTTAGGTGGTTCGAAAATCACACCACATGACTCCTACGTCCACCCCTCATACTGTGAGGCACACACTACTCAAGAACTGAGTAAAACACACACACGAGCACTCAGGCTCAAACACACACACATGCTAGATCAAGTCCACAATAGATCAGATCCTCTTGCCTTGATCTGATCAACACACACACACATAGAAAACTGCTTATTATGCGAGTTCAACCCTACAATCACACACATGCACATTTTCTGAGGCAAACCGCACTCAGAACACCCACACATATGTGGATCAAGCACAAGGGATGCTCAAACACTGCCACACACACACAAAGTAGTGAAAAGTAGAAAGAAGGAAGAGTTTTGAGTGACGAATCAAATCCTATGGAGAACTCTTTGATGTGGTCATCCAGAAGAACATCAGGCTTCGTGTTGATGATGATCAGATGTCATAGACGAAGCTTGATTCGTGGACAGACCAGCTTCAACTCCTCTTACGGGATGAATCATCCATGTACAATCCAGAGAGTTGAAGCAGAGCAGCAGAGAAAGACCTTTCTTCTTGGCCTTTGCTAGGGTTTTGATATGGAGGCTCCTTGCTGTGAAAATACCTCTATATGATCTATATATAGTGGTGTCCAAGTATGTAGAGTCGTGCCAAATAGGAGGATCCCAATATACATCATACGCTTTTCACGTTTCTGACTTATCCTTGCATCTGTCGACAGGTGATTCATAGCTGTCGATAGGTACTGCTGACGTCTGGTTTCCAGAGCCATGTTGTTGCTGGAAAATTGGATCTGTCGATAGGCGATTTAGTGTTGTCGACAGGCAATGTATATCTGTCGATAGGCACACTCCAGTTGTCGACAATTACCGTTATTTAAGTTACCCCATAAGCTTGTTTGTTCTATCTTGGTCTATCTGTCGACACATGCCACCTTGGCTGTGGACAGGTGAGCACTTGTTGTGTTTTTCCAGTATTTTGTACTTGGATTTGGTTGTTTGTCTTGTGTATTCATTCACACCTACATGAAAACCATTTCAAGTAAGATATAAAGAATACATAGATAGTCATCCAAGCATTTTTTTTCATTTGTTCATTTCTTCTATGTCTTCATCATGTTTACAACATCAATTATGTCATTCATCAGCAAAAACATTAAGCACAATCATCATACACATGTGAACTCAACATTCCTGATCCCATAGCTCCGCCTCCCACAACCCCAGCAAGTGTGTGAACCTTCCCCTTTTGTTTTAGGACGAGTTCTTGTATGTTTATGGTTTTTCATGTCCTAGTGTAACTAGGAAAGGTGGGATGCGATTTCCAGCTCTTCCCTTCCATGTTTTGGTGATCTCCCCACCCAAATTGAGTGGAAAATCCTTAGAAGGTTGCTGCTATGGTGGGTGACGATGTGGCTTGCCATTCATGGCTAATTGCCATACTTTAAAACCCTGATTTACCCTTTCATATTTTCTATGTAATAGGGTGACGAATTTCTTGGGTATTTTCCTCTCACCCATAATCTAGCTCCTAGCTTAGCCCATTAGCCTTTAAAGGAGCTAATATAACAAGCCCATTACTTCTTAATGTTTATTGAGTTTTATTTAATTCATTTCTCCTATTATTTTTTTTATTTAATTATTTAAAATATCGGGTTGCTACATCCTCCCCCTCTTAAAAAGAATTTGGTCCCAAAATTCATATGACCATAAAGGAGAGGATGTCTTACCGAAAAGATCCGGGTTGTTTCGCCTGATGATTCATTCATGTTCCCATGTGTCTTCTTCCGCTCCATGTTATTCCATAGTACTTTAACCACATGGATGGGACGGTTCCTGAGTTGCTACACCTTTCGTTCTAGTATCTTGACTGGTTTCTACTCGTATGTCATGTCCTTGTTCAGCACCAACTTCTCTTGGCGAATGATGTGCGTAGGGTCGTACATATATTTTCTCAGCATGGAAACATGAAACACATTGTGTACACTTCCCAGATTTGGTGGCAATGCCAGCCAGTAAGCAACCTCACCAACCCTTTCGAGTACTTCAAAAGGTTTGATTAATCTTGGACTGAGATTTCCTTTAACACCAAATCTTTGGATGCCACGGGAAGGGGATACCTTTAAGAGTGCATGGTCTCCCACTTGAAATTCTAAATCTCTCCTCGCTCCTTGTTGGCATAACTCTTTTTTCTGGACTGAGTGATCTTGAGCTGATCTCGAATCACCTGTATGTCCCTGGTTGTATTTTGTACCATGTTCGGGCCTAGCCATTGCTGTTATCCAACTTCATTCCAGCATGTAGGAGATCTACAGTTTCTACCATAAAGTGCTTCGAATGGTGCCATTTTAATACTTGCCTGGTAGTTGTTGTTGTAGGCGAACTGAATTAAGGATAGGTGGTCATTCCAGTAGCCTTGGAAATCTATGGTGCAAGCTCTTAACATATCTTCTACAATCTGGTTGTTTCTCTCAGTCTGCCCATCAGTTTGCCGGTGAAATGCTGTACTAAACTTAAGCTTAGTACCAAGTGCAGCTTACAGTCTCTTCTAGAATGAGATGTGAACCTCGGATCTCGATCCGAGACGATGGATGATGGAACTCCATGAAGTCGCACGATCTCTTTGACATAAATGCGGCTAGTACCTCTACAGACCACTTATTCTTTATAGGTGAGAAGTGCGCGGACTTGGTTAATCGGTCGACAATGACCCATATGGCGTCGAGTCCACCACGAGTCTTGGGTAAGCCCATGATGAAGTCCATGCCAATGCTTTCCCATTTTCATTCCGGAATATCTATTGGTCTTAGTACGCCAGCAGGGCGCATGTTGTTCTGCCTTTTCCTGTTGGCAAGTAAGGCAATGAGCGCCATTCTCGGCTACCTCTCTCTTCATATTCAGCCACCAAAATGTTCTTTTCATGTCCTGATACATTTTGGTACCTCCAGGATGAATAGTATACTTCGTTTGGGGAGCTTGTACATTAACTTTCTCTTCAGTTCTTCATTGTCTGGGACACATGTCCTTCCTTGGAATACCAGCCTTCCATCCTCAATCATAGCAAAATCAGGTCTTTCAGCTAAGGTTTCTTTGATATGAACCAAGAAGGGATCACTATCCTGTTGTGCTTTGATCTCTCCTAGCATGTCAGATTGAATCGTGACATTGGCAACCAAGACTCGATCATCCCTATGTTCAATGTTCAAGTCTAACCTTGCGAATGTTCTAGTAATTGCATCTCGCCAAGACTAGACTTGACGATGCCATTGGCTTTCTACTAAGAGCATCAGCCACAACATTTCCCTTGCCTGGATGGTACTGTATGTTGAAATCAAAATCCTTTAGGTATTCTAGGCATCTCCTCTGTCTCATATTAAGTTCTTTCTGAGAGAATAAATATTTCAGACTTTTATGGTCTGAATAGACCGTGAATTTCTCACCATATAATAATGCCTCCAGATTTTTAAGGCGAAGACCACGGCACCAACTCTAGATCATGCACGGGGTAGTTGACTTCATGCGTCTTCAGTTGTCTTGAAGGGTAGGCAATGACTTTCTCCTTCTGCATCAATACACAACCAAGCCCAATTTCTGAGGCATTAGTATAGATAGAGAAACCTTCTCCCACTATTGGAAGAGCGAGAACAGGAGCGGAGGTTAGACTTCCTTGAGAGTTTGAAAACCCTTCTCACACTCTTTACTCCAGGAGTAGGGATTTTCCTTTCATGTAAGATGCGTGAGAGGAACGACGATCTTGGAGAAGTCCTTTATGAATTGCCTGTAGTAACCAGCCAGTCCTAAGAAGCTTCTGATTTCTGTGACTTTGGTTGGTCTCTCCCAATTGAGTACGGCTTCGACTTCGGAGGGATCAATAGATATGTCGTCCTTGAGATAAGATGGCCCAAGAAAGATGTTGCCCAGCTAGCAAGCCCGGAGGGGGGGTGAATGAGATTCTTAAAATTTGAATACCTAAACATGTCCACAAAATGTTCACACAACAAGCACTTCGTTGATTGTTAGCGTTAGTGAAAAGTAACAACAAACACAAAGCAAGCAACACACTACACAGAATTTATCTTTGTTCGGACCTCCTCTCCACAGGAGTCCTACGTCCAGTCCCTGAGCAACAACTCAGGATTCACTACCCAAGGGTACAGACCCCTCAAGGACACTTACACACCCAGCCGCAGTGATCTTCTCTTCACAACCCGAAGAGGAATGCAACACCTTGGAACCCTCTAGTCTTCCTTCAACACGAAGGGAATAACACCCTGGAACCCCCAGGTCTTCCTTCAACACGAATGGAATAACACAAAGATGTGTTCAAGGTATGATACGCCCCTAGACCAAACTAATAGCACAATGCTTGATCCGAAGCGAAGACAGAGAGGAAAAGATCTACAAAGAAGAACACTCTCAGTTCACAAAAGCTCTCTCAAGGTTCTACACTATACATAGAGAAAAGAGCTACAAGAAGACGATGGAGTGAGACCTGAGCTCCTCTATGGTGCTTGCAGATTTTTTAATTCTCAAGATTAAGTTCATGTAGGCACCAGTCTTCTATTTATATCTTCTTTGAAAAATGTAGTCGTGAAGTATCCGTTGTCTCTAAGTTCAGAGAACATTAGACTGCATGGCTTTCCTTTGCAGTCAATGGTTCTTTGCGTTCCATGCACGTGAGAAGAAAATCTTCTTGATATCCTCCAGCTTCTACTTTATCCAACGTTGTATAGAGTCGTGCTGTCAGAGACCTGCACACATTAATGCTAAAACGTAGACAACTAAAGTGTCTCTTGTCGTCAGTCAACGTTAGAGTGCGAATACATCAAAATAGAAATTCCATTATGTCTTTCCAAAAAGATATACATGCAGGAGCATAAGAATAGAAGATATCTGGACATGCATCGTGCAAAAAATGTACAGTTATATTTAATGCATGGATAAAAGAGAAATACGCGGGATATCTTTTACCTGTCAAGATATTTGAATATCAAGTCTTTATAGCTCATGAAATCGATATGAACATGACTTATAGAATCATTGTGTTAATGATTCATTGTTGATGTGAATCATTGCACGTTCATAACCAAATCGATATACACAAATCGTTATATACTGATAATAAAATCGTTATGACAGTATAAGCAAATCGTTATGAGCAAATCGTTATAACACTACAAGCAAATCGTTATGAGCAAATCGTTATGCTCACTTATGAAATCATTGTGAGAATGAAATCGTTATACTCACTTGTTGAATCGTTATGAGAGCAAATCGTTATGCTCACTTACGAATCATTGTGAGATTTAAATCGTTATACTCACTTGTCGAATCGTTATAAGAGCGAAATCGATGTGATAACTTAGCGAATCGTTCTGAGATCGAAATCGATGCGACCACATAGCGAATCGTTCTTAGATTGAAATCGATGCGACCACTTAGCGAATCGTTCTGAGATCGAAATCGATGCGATCACTTAGCGAATCGTTCTGAGATCAAAATCGATGTGATGACTTAGAGAATCATTCTGAGATCGAAATCGATGCGATCACTTTGCGAATCGTTCTGAGATCGAAATCGATGTAAACCCATAAAGATATGAACTTTATGAAAGAGTTATTCTTTGTGATGACTTATGAAATTGTTATGCTTCAAAGTGAGTTGATGTGTACTTAGAGAAATTTCATGCTTTGAAAATTAAAAACAACAATGTAAGGATTTACTTGCAAGTCTTTGCTTGATTTTGCCTGGTATATTTCCTATGACTATGCTTCATGAAAACTTGTTAGATACTAATTGTTAGGATTTTGTTAATCACCAAAATAGATATATAATTCATAAAATTATATGGGGATGATCTGATCATCAATCTCCCCCTTTTTGGTGATGACAAAACATAACAAGAATATAGATGCTTCTGAAAGAAAGCCAATTTTTATGTATTTCAGAAGTGTGATATTCTCCCCCTTTTTTTCATTAAGCAAAAAGATATCATACGAAGACAAAGAAGAAAGGAGAAAAGATAAGCTAGATCAAAGAACTTTTCAATTTATCTTGAGGGGTTACATGGAGGTAGAAAGCAGGAGACAGAAGAGAGGCATGCCGCTGAATAATGGGCAAAACCTTGCATTCCTGTTCCTCAAATTAGGTCTGAAAAACCCCAAAAGTAATAGAATAAGATGACCCCATGATAGGAAGCATTATTTTTATGAGAAGTTCGCGCTGAGCTTCAAGAAAGGTAGCATATTCATCTTTGCCAACGGAGACCTTGAAGGAAATGAAAGAGCCAAAGCTGGCAAACCGAAAAAAACTGGTTGATCATGATAGGGTAGTGGATCTGATGCTATAGGAGATCTTTATTCAAAGCCATAAAAAGTTTGTATCGCTCGACCCACTGATCATAGGGCTCTTGAACCAGATTGATGGAATTCAAGTCTAAAAAGGCTTCAGCTGAGAGAGTAGGCTTGCTTGCCTTAAACAAGGAGTGTTCAAAGCTTCCAACTGAAGGGCCAACTGGTTGTAATGTTTTCCCAATCGGAGGCAGAGAGCCTTTCACTTTCAAAGAGAAGAGGGGCAAGAACCTCAGAAGTGATATGGCCTAGATGAAATTCCCGGAAGAGGAATCTTTGGAAGGAGGGGAGACGACCCTGCTGAGCTGAGATCCTTCCCATTACACGAGCAAATCTCTCAAAAATAACAGGACCAACTGAGGAGTCCATGACCAAAGAATGCAGTTTGGGGAGAAACACATTGTCTGGTATTTGTAGGGTAGCGAAATCCACTTTGAAGGAGCAATTAACTAGATTTTCAATTTTTAACGAAGCAATGGCTCCCTAGAACTAACCCAACTGCACTTCAGGTAGCTTGTGAAGATAACGATAGTCATTGAAGAGCTGGAAGTACCGGATGAGCTTTACTTCCTTTTGAATGAAAGGTGCCCAGGTAGACCTGTGATGAATGACAAACCACTCAGAGAGAGTGAGTGGGTGATCCCGGGGTGGAAACCGATCTAACTTTGCAAGTAGAAACTTCCTGTAGAGAGCCTTTTGCCCCTTGGCCCACTGATCTTCAGACTTGCATTCAGCCATTTGGAAGATTTTAGATTGATCAGTTTTTGAGAAGTGGTAGTAGGGAAGGACAACATTGAGGTGATCATTTAGATTGAGAAAAGGAACACCAAAAATGGTGGCAAGGATACACTTTTGGAGATATTCACAATAGATTGGTTTCCTTCAATTGTCAATAGTGACGGAAAACCAAAGAGGAGGAAACTTGGGAAGAGCAAGAGTGTTGGAGAGTTTCCTCTTTTTAGAAGGACTAGAAGAAGGAGAGTCAGTTTTGTGGACATGAGAACCAACTTCCAGGACTGAGCGGATTGTGGTAATTTACAACTTATCCTCGAATTTCATGAGAAAGGGACCTTCAGTTGTGCACCTTCAGGTATAAAGGTAACAAAG
>CM024756.1:53254170-53325137 GCA_014218235.1 Colocasia esculenta
CAAGGTCGAGCTCCCAGTCGATGAGAACGTCCGGAGATGCACACAATCGCCGGATCAAAGCTCTCTAAGTTGGGTTTCGCTCGGGTTTTTCTAGGGTTCCTCAAGAGATCCAAAAGAACCTAATCCGTCTAAAAGGGGTGCTTTTATAGAACCTAAGGGGGGTCGTGCACGCATTATGGTAGGGGATCTAACTGATGGGCAACTTTCCTAAACCAAAACCCGGCAAAACCGCAACCGTTTCCAAATCTGAAAGTTCCACAGCTGGAGCAATAGGCTTCCACCTTTGGTTCCGCCACAAGGATGTAGGCGTCCATACGATCTGATGCCCAGAAGGAGTCAGCGGCACACGATACTACTGCCGCCAACAGTGCATTTCACCCAAAACAGGCATATACATCAAAACAGTTGCAAATCCACATCATAAACCATTTAATGGGTACTGAAATAAGTAGATATCCTATTACAAAGTTAACACATACATATTTACATGGCACTAACATAATTCATACAACTGCATGGATTTTAAATAGATATACTATGTACTTCAAAATTTGATAATGTACACACCATTTAAATATATTACATGTTCAAAATACCATTGTGTACTTACAAGATATCTATACAATAATTACATACCCTATGTATTACTTGATTTAACATACACTTTTTACAGAATAAATAATATAATATACACACACAAGAATAACTATATTATACTCATGCACATATGTGAGTAATTATTTATAATTTGCACCAAATAATAGTATTAATTACACAAAATTCATGGGCCTCACAAGACGTCTATTCCCAAAACGTGTGCAATCTCAGATCTGGAAATGACTACGTTTCCTCCGGCACCTGTTTTGGAAACCTACTCCAACGGTAGGATCCCCGTCTAAACGCGTACCCCAACTTCCCCAGCTTATAAAATCTCCATTTTGGTCGGATTAGAGTCCTTTTGGCTTTGTGAGAAAAACCCTAAAGAACTTGTGCGAACCTAAAACTTTGGGGGGTTTTATCTCTCTTGTTGGTGCGTTTCTGGTTGATCTCCCTTCGACGGAAGGAACTCTAAGCATAGAGGAAGGCTTCTCCGACGATGGTGTACACACCAGCTTCATCACAAAATCGGTTTTCGGGGGGGGGGGGGGATTGAGGAGCTTCTTGCTTGGTCGGGAGAAGCTCTCTGAAAAATAATTCCCTCTATTGATTTTTATAAGGCAAGTAACCTGTGTATATCATCCCTGCCCATGTCTTAGGTCATAAGAATTTTATAATTTTCCCCTTGTGTCTTGGAACCCCCATTCATCATTTTTCTGTGTTCAGTCTGTGTTTGCACAAACAGGACCTAACGGAGCATCTGATGCCATAAGATCCTTGGTTGGCGGCATGATCCTGTGCCGTTAACCTATATTGGCGGCAGCATCTGTGCCGCCAAGTTCAACAGGTTAACAGAATGCCTGTTATGATCCTTGTGTCATATTTTCTGGATTTATGGACATGAGTGCTTGTTGTAAAATTTGTGTATGACCATGTACGTCCAGTAGAACATGCCATGTGGTTAGGTTGAATTTTTGTAGATTATCCTATTTATTAGAATTTCTATAATGAGGTATTAAGCATGATTTAGCCTTGTGAATTCCTGTTTAATTAGATCCATGTTAAATTAGGGTTTAAGATTTTACTGTGACTATATGATGACTGTGTTTAGTTGTTAACATGCTAGATATAACTATGTTATTGTGAAATCTGTTGAAGTAAAATTAGTGATAAAATGCCGAAATGTTGTTTCAATTACTAAATTAGTTACTGATCCAAAATATGTGAATTAAGCATGTGATGCATTTACTGCTTGGATCCTGTTATAAAATTTTCATATCACCTTGAGAACAGTAGCACTGTTATGGATTTTTAAGAGAGAAATGACCATATTAAATATGCCTTGTTAATTACGTGTAATTCAGCTGCTAGCAGCATGCTTAGGTATATGTTAAGAGTAAATTTTCATTTTGAGCATAATGATATGATCTGAAAACTGATCCATCTATACGTGTTAAATGTGAATGCGTGTGAATCTAATTACATGTGAATACTATGACAATGATAATGTAAAAATGTACAATTGTGCCATGTGTACAGTGTTACCATAGAGGCTGTGTAACTGTATAGTAGTAAGTCCCTACGGAAAGGTTCAATGTGGTGTGAAATCCTATGGCAATTAGGATGAAATCCTGGAGGTGGACAAGTACCACTGGTTAGGGTGGAGAGTGCTTCTCCTATTTCTTGCATAGTTAACCAAGATCTATCACTGTTTTGCCTAGGTGATAGGTATGTGAATGTGTTATGTGTGCCCTTCTAGTGGTGGTTTTGGACTAGGTGTCACAGCAAGTAAGTGTAAAAATGTGAAATTATGTGAATATGAATATGTGAATTGTGCAATGTGTAAATGAGCATGTGAAAGTATAAAGTGAAATGTGTGTTTTGTGAATAATTGCAACTATGTGAATATGTTTAATTCATGTCAAAACAGCAAGCAAATGGTGAGGATAATTATGAAAAATACATAAAAGAATATCTAGATTCCATGCTAGATGTACTCTTTATTTAATACATAGCTTCGTGCTAAAATTGTGTATAGTTGCAAACCAACTTGAATATGTTTTAACTTTCATTCATGTGTGATAAAGGTGACATCATGCATAATTGTGAATTATTTACATTAAACAGAAAGTTAAATGTGTAATGAATATGAAAGTGCATGTGAAATTGATTAGAATTCATGCTAGGTTGCTAATCACCCTATGCTTAATTCCATGTTCTAGATTAGTAGAATTGTACTATAAAATGGATATATTGAATTGTTTAATCATGTACATTTTATACGTAGGGAGCATGTATAGGAATTTGAGTTATATTGTTTACTATTATAAGTATGTAACATGTATTCTATTGCTACAAGTCTTTCCATGTATATTAGTTTAGATTGTATAGAGCATGCAACATGTGTTACTTCTTACATTTAAAAGTCAGCATGTGCGTATGATGTGTTGTATGATGTTGTACATGGATTACTTGCTGAGTCTATTAGACTCATACTTGCTTTGGCATACATGTGTGACAGGTGTCTCCACTTCTGAGGAGGAGATAGTTAGGAGCGACTTCGACGCGAGGAGTAGCTGTTTTGTAGAGACTTCAACATTGTACTTTTTATTTTCATAAGTATGTAATGAATGAGTGATGTATCTCATTTAGACAATGTAAATTTGATTTAAAATTGCAATTATGTGGACTTTAGCTTTTCTTTTCAATGCTATATGGACTGTGGATATTTATGTGATGATGGAATGAAAATAAACTTCTTATTATTCCACTGTATTGTGTGTTGTATTTGTGTACATCTCAGCTTAGTGTTTAGTGTTGGGTCAATGTCCCACTGTGACGATTTTCTTTATACCGACGTGGATTGGTAAAATCGTATCGGTATAAGGAGAGTCGTTACAACTTATAGGAATCATTCATGACATAAGTTGTTTGGGTATGCCCTAACCTTGGACTTAAAATCCTTGTTTATTCTTAGGCTCTGATATCACTGAATTGTCACGTCCGAAAGCATGTAGTGGAAGGATTATTTGATCGTTGAGACTTGAATAGTCGGCAAATATGCCTCTAGCGAGCAATCACATATAACACAACTAATTTGCGCTTATCATAAATATCAAACTCTTTTATTTCATTTCCATAATAAAAAATGGTCCATGCTCCATCTCAACTTGAACTACAGGACTAAGACTCAATAAAAGGAAAATTACAAACTATCCTCACTCCTACTACACCATTCTAGTACTCTCATACTCAACTATAATACTATGACGCTACATAACACAACTCTAATACTAGAGCTTGAGAGCACTCTTCCTCTTGTTCATCCTTAGTATAGTCTTGGTTCTCTACGTCATCCATATTCTATTCTCCTAAAATGTTGGACAGTAGGTAATGAGCGCATTCACCCAGTAGATTTACATCTTCCAGCAATGATAATATTTAACAGTTTAAAAGCTAGAAGGTATGAACATGATATGTACTATGCAAATAAAACAACGATCATAACATGTGAACATTGTATCGTGCAAGATAGTAAGATCAAGAGATGTAATGATCAATCTAGCAAGGTTGTAATCAATATTTCAGGATAGAGTGAACAATGATCTTGCAAGATGGTGATTCCATGGCAAGAGCAATATAGCATGTAACAAGATTGGCCATTTCATGAACAAGCAAGCAAGCATGTAACAAGCATATCTCTTTCACGAGCAAGACAGTCAGTTCACAAGTCATTGACAAGCACTAAGGATCTATGCCATCTTGGAATGGATGTCATGAACATGTGTAATGTGGTGTATGTTTCTAGCGTTTACACATAAGTACTCCCAGTGCAGATGCAATGTGAGTAATCATTATAACCCCATGTTTAACAGTATATTCTCGACTTTCAGTCGCGGGGCTACATTGGAGTCGTTGGACACTCGCCGTGCTCGATCCAGCATCTCAAGTAATTTAAATGTAGATACCTACAATCAAGTATGGTCGTTTAACTAGAGTCCAATAACATCAAGATAATTAAGGTAATAGTTCAAGAGTTCAATCCGGTGGAATGGCGGCGTGTTTTCATTTGGTCCAATCACTTATTAGTAAGCTAGTCTTATGCTCAACAAAGGTGTACACCAGAACAAGATGAGAAGAGAAGATCTCATCAAGAATGTCAAGATGAGAGATACGTGCATACTTAACTTCTGGTACTTCAGGTACAACCTGCTCATGGCCATGTGGGAATCCATGTCAGTGAGACTTACGGAGGTCTTGGTCAAGTGGTCACTAGTCTGGTAGAAGGAATATCTGACAGAGAGTTCACCACAAGCCAAGAAAGGCTTTCCTATCGTGCTAAGTGTATGCGCATGCCGCACGTGAGAATCCCTAAGTGTGTGTAGTAAATCCGATTATGGAAACTCTAGTTATGGAAACTCCATTTATGACGAGTATCATGAGTGCTACATCAAAAGATACTAACCATGCATGACCCATTTTAGCAAGTAGCATGTGTTTTAGCAAGGTCGATAACAAGGCAAGAATGTGAATAATCGGCAGGTAGAGAGCATGATCATAACTAAAATCAATTAAAAATTATGTGAACGTGATTTAACTTTTATATGGGTTGATAAATGCATGTTAACAGTAATTAACTTCACACAAGAGAAGACGAGACACGAAAATGAGGTAAAACAGACAAACATGGCTAAAATGCGCAATGTGTCTGAAGGCGACAGGGAACATGTCGCCATCAAGAAGGCAACCAGAAGGCTGTCGCCTTATGATCCCTGAAGGCGACTGCCTTTCTGTCACCTTTTGATGGCGACAGGTGGACTTGTTGTCTTCTGGTTTCCAGTGTAGGGATGCTTTAAGGGGTGTTTTCCTATTCCGATTCAAACTAGCATTGTTACCTATGGCTCGAAAAATTCAAACTAGTGCTAGAGTGATCCAAATCAGATGAAACCAATTCTGTTAGTTATAGAACTTCCTATACAATGTACAGTAATAAGTAGTTGAGAAACAATAGTCATTTGGTAGGGTAACTAAATGTATTGTGACCGTCTACATGAATCTGACACAGTCCTCATGTACCGGCTGACACTCTCTCTACGGACAAATAAAATTGGAGAAACTAGCTCCAAATGACACTAGACTCATGGGGAACATGTTCTATGTTTATTGTCGGTTTGAAATAACATCAGAAAATGATACAGAACTCGTATGACAAATCATGGTTTATTTGAGACAGCATAACATTCTAATCATAAGAGATTTAATTCGTGAAACCCACATGATAAAATGGGGAAAATAGTAAGAACATGATCTATACACATGTATGCCTACATGAACGAGTTTTTTAGAGTTTGGCATGGAGATAACCTACCTTTGGGTTGAATAGAGATTCGTCCTCGAGAAAACCCTAATTTTGACATGTTGGAGGAGATCGCCTAAAAGTCAAAACTATTGGGTAGAATTGGGAAAAATAGTCCCATAAGCAACTAGACTCATAGATATTTCTAGGGGTATATGTTTTGCTAGGTTTGTCGAGGTTTTACTAACCTTTGGTGATGATCTTGAAGGGGCTTGTTTATAGGTTGGAGGTGGAGATGAGCACAAATTTTCTTCTTGCCTATCCTTCTTCTTGTGTTTCCCAGCCTCCAGAGACTCCAGGGATGACCTCAGAATCCCTATGGGTCATCCCATGGGAGTGAGGGGGTTTATTTAAAGGGGGATGAGTCTTTAGTTGCCTAATAGATTAGGAAACTATTAGGTATGAATTTGGGTGTAACCATCCTTCAATTGTAGATCTTTCTCCCCAATTCATGATGGGAAGATTATGGAAAGCTACCTTAGGTGGTAACCACGAAATTGGGCTTAGTTTGAAGTCCAAGAGATGTCAAATGGGTGAGAATTTACCCTTTTATGGTCCATTGGTGAAAATTTCGAATTTCAGGTTATTTTCTTAATATGAATTTATTCATGGCCCAAGAGTCATCTCTTGGCCCTTTTTCTTGATGGTGGGTGAAAGAATGATGGTGAGAGCCATCATAATTTTTATAACAATTTTGAAATTATTTCTATATTTGTGATAATTAGTTTTTGACTTATTTCTTATTTATGATAATAAGTTGCAAAAATTCTTAAACTTGGTCCAAACGATTTTTCCTAGCCCAATTTCTTCGTGGGTCATTAGAGGATATTATTTGAAGTCCAACTATGATTTTTATTTAATTTTTTGACTCATCTATTATATGTGATAATGATTTTTCTGACTTAATTATCAATTACGTTAATAAGTCACAAATACTTTAAACTTGGCTAATCAGATTTTTCTTTACCTGAATCTCTTCATGAGTCATTTAGAAATTTATTTAGAGTTGAACTATGATTTTTATGGTATTTCCTGAGTCCTTACGTACATATGACATTGGTACACACGTTTTAACTATTTTGGGAATATAATATTTTTGGTGTGCTACATACCCTGACATGTTCACATTGTGGACATGGCCTATCATGTCGTTATGTTCTTAACACGATTGTCTACCCCGTCATGTTCTGCTTCCTGAAATGTTTAGCTTTGTGGATTGTATGTGGGTCCAATGGGGACTAAGTTTTAGTAATTTCTCGCTAGTTAATGTTTTAAGCAATGTGGATGTTATTTAGATGTGGATTTTTTTGATAACGTAAAGTTATTATGTATCATATATGTAATGTGAATGTGAATTAAAATCATAAGATTTAATGGTTGTGAGCATAAGATTTAAGGTTTGTTCAGTAACCAGTAATGATCTGTTGTGAGTTATTGTGGTTAGCCAAGTTCGATGGTCTGGTGCTTAATCCATAATGCATCTGCAGTCGGGTATCCTAGGTTCTCTGTGAGCAAGGCATGATTGTTGGATCGAGATGTAGTGAAATGACAAATATATAAGGGGGGTAGGGGGTTGAATAGATTTGCAGTGGAAACCTTATGCAATTAAAAATGACAAATAAAATCTATATTCAAATAGGTACCCACTGATTTGATTAACTTATAGGAATCTAAAGCACAATAGATCATCTATGTATAAGTCTGTGAGTGCTTAGAAGGTGATCAAAATCCTATGCAACATTCAAGTCGAAAATTAAAACATCAAACCACTGCACAAGATATTTTTAAGGTGTTTGCTCCCAGACAGAGACCTACGTCCACCCCTTACTCAAACCAAGTGAGGCTCCACTAAATCGCTGATTCACAGCTCAAGAACTGCTGACTGACAACTTGAATGCTGACTCATAGCTTGACCACTGACTCACAGCTTGCCAACGCTGATTACACAGCTTATCCGCTAATTTACAGCTTCAAGTCAGACAGACCTTCTCAATCCACCACAGTATGGGATCAACACTCCTATCAGCAGTAGGAGCACTCAATGAGTTTTGAGTAATGTTTAAAAGTGAAAAACAAATTCACATGAGGATCAGAGTTAGGAGAGACAAATCATCAAACACCAGTCCTTTAACTTTGCCTAATTTCCTCTGGACTGATGAATTTGATCTCTAAATCATCAGATCTTGAGGGTTGAAGTTGTGCTTCAAATCATCTTGCACAAATGCATCATCTGGTTGTGCTTCTCAGCCAATTTGATATGAACTCCTTCAAATCAGCCTCAATCCAGAATACTCGGCTTCAGATCTAATTTACAGAGGAATTCAGATATGAGTTGATTCTCTTGAGTTCCTCCAGGGATGTTGAGCTTCATGCTTCTGCTCTTGCACAAGCTTCCTGTTCCACCTTCCTTCAGATTTGCTTGTTCTTTTCAGCTATGCTGCTTCTCCTTTGCACGACTGCTTCTTCTTCCTTTGCTGCTCTTCTTTTGCACGATTGCTTCTTTTTCTCACCTCTGGTGCTCTTCTCCTTGATCTGCTCCTCTTGCAGCACTCTAACACTCTCCTTCTATACTTGGCCTTGATCCCCACGTTCTTTGTGATGGATTCGATGGGATAGCTGCTCTAGATGAGGTAGAGAGCCATTATAGCCTCTGTGCAGTCCCTCGTGCGTGGAGATATGTGCACAGAAACAAAGAATGCACCTAAGGCTGCCACATGTCCAAAAGCTCTTTTCCTCATTGCCACTTGAATGAAAGGGCATTTTGGTAATAATAGAATCTCCCAACACAATTCAAATAAATCATAGCCTTTGGATATCATACTCTGTGCATTTCTGAGTTTTCACACAAGTGAGTCGACTCAAGATTCTATGAGAGTTGACACTACTGACCGAATATCAGTTCCAACATACTAGCAGAACACTAGTGTCGACCTGACAGACAACTATGTCGACCCGACCAACAGCTAGTGTCACGCCCCGACGCGAATATCGGAACGTGCGGCAGTTGCAAGTAAGCGATATAGAGCGTAGGATAGACACAAAACTATTGGACAATTAAATAAAACTAAATCAAATAACTTTTATTGATAATTCAATTGTTGTCTATTACATCACTAACTCAGAGCCATACATAGGGCCCACTTGATTGTAATACATCAAAAGAAATAAAAAACTACTAAGACATCTAGGATAACTTGGTGATGTCATGGCACTCGTGAATCACTCCTGGTCTCCCCATCCTCATGAGTGTATTCATTCTCCTCAGCCTCACCTAGATACAATGACAAATAACGTGGGTGAGCGACAACACCCAGTAGGATTTATATCTCATGGTGCCTGCAAACATTACATGCTTATGTATTAAGAAGCAGAGTTACTATATGATAAGGCGAGATAGTCAAGTAATGTAAGTGATAGCACAATAGCACATGATTGAAATGTTGCCCAGTTGACGAGCCCAGAGGGGGGTGAATGGGTCTTTTAAAAATTATTTGATTAGTACATGTACTTAAAACATTCACACAAGGACGGTCTTCGAAGAAGGTTAGTGAAAGTTAGAATAAACAACAAATGCACATACATGACATCAATCACACAACACACAGAGTTTATCTTGGTTTGGACCTCCTATCCTTAGGAGTCCTACGTCCAGTCCCTGAGCAATAACTCATGATTCCACTATTTAAGGTACAGTCCCCTTATGGACACTGCAACACCCAGCTCAGCTGGTCTTCCTTCACATGAAGGGAACTACAACACCCTGGATCCCCACCAGGTCTTCCTTCACAACAGAAGGGAACACAACACCCTAGATCCCCACCAGGTCTTCCTTCACACATGAAGGGAACACACCCTGGATTCCACCAGGTCTTCCTTCACACCAGAAGGGAACAAACCCTGGATTCCACCAGGTCTTCCTTCACACCAGAAGGAAACAGGCACAAGAGAAGAATAAGCAGGAAAACAAGCCCCTAGATCAAGCTTTAGCAAGACATGATCTGAAGCTACTAGCATTGGGAGCAAATAATCTAAACAAGGCACTCTCTCAGAACTACACTAGCTCTCTTAGGATTTCTATTACAGCACAGAGAGCAAAGAGCTAAAGACACACTAGAATTGAATTCTTGGCTCTCAAATTCTTTCAGAAGATCTGCAAATGCTTGTAGTATTCGATTGTAAGTTTCTCTCTTCTATATATTTCTTCTGGAGCTGCTATCTTGTATTTATATCTTCAATTTGAAATGTAGTCGTTGAAGTAACTGTTGTCTCTTTGTTTGATAGACGTTAGACTATTTGAAACATGGAAGCTTCTAGTCAACAGACTTTTATCCATTTGTGCACGCAAAGAGATAGGATCTTCTGGTGTCTATATGGTCCGACGTTGTATAACAAAATATATTTAGGACCCTACATATATTAAATGGTAGAACAGTAGATAGCTAGGCTGTCTCTTGTTGTCAGTAAACGTTGATGTGAATATTCACCAAAATAGTAATGCCAAATAGCTTGTTCTAAAAGATACACACAGAGTAAGCATAATGGTTGACGTGATCGTCTGCATGCATGAAGAGATACGTTCAGTCTACATTTAATGAAAAGCTGTCATAAACATATGAGAAGATTTTGACTTTTCAACACGTTCAGAAATAAGATAAATATCAAGTCAATATAAAACATAAAGTCGAGGCCTATATGACTTATGAAATCGTTATGATCAAGTGTTTACTGAAGAAATCGTTATGAGCACTTAACAAGTCATTATAGAAAGCAAATCGTTGTATTCATTAAAAGAATCATTATGAATACTGAAGAAATCATTAAAGAAAACAAATCGTTGTATTCATTAAAGGAATCGTTATGAATACTGAAGAAATCGTTATAGAAAGCAAATCATTGTAAGTTTTAAAGAAATCGTTGCGCAAAGCAATCGTTATGAGCGCTAAAAAAATCGTTGCGACGAGCAAATCGTTACGACGTCTTAAGAAATCATTGTGATGACTTAAGGAATCGTTGTGGTATCGATTTCCTAACAAATCGATGAGATCACTTACAGAATCGATGTGGAAGGCAAATCGATGTGATTTTCAACATAAGTCGATGTGGACTTAGAAATATCATCTGATTTTGTTAATGCTTCAGAAGAGTAATACTTACCAATATTGGCTTGTTTGTCCTTGGTGTATTTCTTGTACTTGGACATCATAGAATATGTGTTAGATAACTTTTGATAGGGTTTTGTTAATCACCAAAATAAATATGTAATTAATTAAAATTATATGGAGACAGACTGATCATCAATCTCAGCATTTTTTGTGATGACAAAATGTAACGACCCTCTTCATACCGGTACGATTATACCAATCTCCATCAGTATAAAGGGCGTCGTCATAGTGGGACATGTACCCAACACTAGTCGATAGGTTGATATGTACCTGGATAGCAATAGAGTACAACGGAATAAATAAATAACTCAACTCTTACCCATCACCAACACACATTCCACAATCTAAATAGCGAAATAGAAAGACAATGTCCACATTAATACAAGATAAAAGAACTACATTGTCCAAATATTGTCCATACAATAACCCTTTTCGTGCTAGGAAAAAAAAAGAAGTACAACTAGTAACAGCTCCACAAAATAGTCTTCTAATGACAATCCTCACCAAGCTTCCTTCTAGAACCCGATACCTGTCAACCTGTACGCTGAAGCAAGAGTGAGTCCAAGACTCAGTAAGCAAACCAAAGTCTTAAACTTAAACATGTCACACTCACAATATGGCATTAACGTTAAAGAGATGCACACTATCATCAAATCACGAAGGTACTCATGGTCCTTACTCTCGACTAGCAAGACATATCATCTTCACAGGAGCATGCTTTAGTCTACCATAATTCTATTCTGAATCATGAGCATTACATCATACACATGCACTTATTTATACACTTAACATGTAGCATGATTCGTCCACACATTCTTTTAACCCATAGATATTTCTACTACTAGAGCATACAATTGAGCGTAAAGAAAAGAACAAGCTAGCACGATGACTACTTGCTTTTCACATGACATTTTTGTATTTATTTATACAATTTGCTTGCTGTTTTAACATAATAAAATCACATGCACGTGGTTCACATTTGTAGCATGACTTGAAGGTTAAAACATGGTGAAACCATTTAGCAATCCATGAGCACTTAAGTATAAAACTTTTATACTAATTGAGCCTTCCAACTAGCATGGAATCCAAATTTTTCATGCATTTACCATATTCATAATCAACCTTTTACAAACGTGAAATCCTATTACATGCTCACTACCATTCATTCACGTGAGAGCTATATATACACAATTCAATCACAACATGATAGCAATTAACGTGAGATTCTCATATGTTTGAAAGGGAAGTTCCTAATATGGATTCTACTCATTCTTACACATGTGAAACATCGTTTGACATACATTTAGGTTGCTGTTTGGATATGCATTTAACACTTTCATGACATATATCATAAGTTCACAATCTAACACATTTATCCCACATGATTGCACACTTACTCATTCACATTGTTCACTTTTACACATTTGACATGTACACATGTTCACACTTAAATAATCTACGCGTTTCCACATCATTTACTCTTCCACTTTCACTTATCACATATCACATCGATTGCACTTACCACGTGCGTCATGGGCACTTACCACGTGCCATATTCATATATTTCACACTTTATTCATTCTTCATTGCTTAATCGATTTGCCATGACACATAGTCCTAACCACCAGTAGAGGACACTAACAAATAACACAACTCATTCTCATAACTCTTTTCACAACACATAACACATAACATGACTCATAATCATATACCCACCACCTAGGCAATACAGTGGTGAATCTTGGTAACTGCGCAGACCGGGAGAAGCCCTCTCCACCCTATCCAGTGGTACTTGTCCACCTCCGGGGTTTTCCCAATGCCTTTGGGACAAACTTATATCACATGGAGCCTTCTATAGGGACTTTTCTATATACGGCTCCCGATGCCTCTAGGGTAGCAGTGTCACATAGGCACAACTTTTACACTTTTCTCATGCCGAGTTTTAACACGTATTTTACACATAACACTCACATCTCCCTCATTTTCTCATGCACAATGTGACTGTTTTTCTCCTAACCATGCTACTACAGATTTCAGGAGTTTAACACAGTAAATGCACTAATCAGGTTGGGTTTAAGCAATAACTAACACATTACGATAACATACGTAGATTATTACATTTCACATGAAAAACACATAACTTTTTATATACTGGTCCAAATGTCCTGAAATTTCAACCACATCCTATTTTCGGGTTCAAGATCATACCCTCAATTTTCAAATTTTTATGAGCTAAATATAATTTACAGAAAATCAAACATCTATTTTACATGCTATTTGAAATCCCTATTAGCATGGAAACCTAGCATAAGCATTTGATTTAACATGCCTCAGCCCTGACCTGACATGGCTGTATTTACATGACATTCTACCCGTATTTATTGCACAAGGCATGATTTACTAGAGAATTTAATAGTCCTACACATATTCTCTATTTTCCAAAACATAAACTCTAACAAATCATATAAACATGGGAAAAATCATAGAATTGCAGGGGATGACTGATGCATGCATACATGGCTCACAACATTTAGCACATTCTGACCCTCTCTAAATCATCCAAACAGTGAATCAAGAAGGTTATTATCTTAACATACATGCATTTTCACAAAACAATTAAATTGCATTACTCATACCATGCTCAATAACCCATCCACACACCACAATAGATATCTTACATAACATATTGGGTTTACAGTATATCCTCATCGCGAGAAACCCATCGAAAATAGTCATTTAGAGGAGAGAAAACAGTTAACGGTTCTGTCCTGACGAACTCAGCGTCAATGTCTAGCCGTTTACAGGGGTTGACAGCATTATCGCATGCCGTTAACAGATGCACTTGACGGCAAGGTCTCTTGCCATCAAGTTCCTATCTGTGTAGGAACGCAGACCGAGCTTGAAAAAAGATTCAGAATAGGGGCTCCAGGACACGAATTAAAATCCACAAAATTCCTGAGACTTAGGGGACATATCTAGGCTCAAGACCTAGGGTTTACTTGCCTGAAGAAAAACTTCTAAACGGATCAAAATAGCCGATGAAGCTGTCCTTGGCTCTTGCCAAGAAGCCTCCAGAAATCCTTTGCTCCGGGTTCCAGGGGGTTGCAAGCCGCAGTCCAACGCCGGGGAAGCCTTCTCTTATGCTTGGACTTCCTCCTTGTCGAAGAAGATCGCCGGATCCAAGCCTCAGAACGCCAGATCTGAGCTCTCAAGGTCAGTCCTTCATCTCTTCTCTCAGCTAGGGTTTCTTTTTAGAAAATGAGCCAAGAGCTCTCTAGGATAGCAAAGAAGGCTTTTTAAGAATAAGGGGGCAAGAGGGGCTCGTGCAGGGCTGAAGGGACAAGAGAGATTTGGGAAGACATCTCCCAATCAGAGGCTTGGCCCATAAGTGCTCTCTGTGCTCTACAGAGCACAGAAAATTAGGGATATTGACGTCCACATCCCTGGACGGCTACATAGGGTTGGCGTCTCGATCGACGCTGACATAACATGGGCGTCCATGTATGTTGACGCCAATACACTCTTCTGCCAGAACTCAGAATCGTGTAGAACCATGCTTAATCTACTCATACATGCACATGAAATCTATGTAGTATAGTGTATACACCACTACACCATGTAAATATCCAATAATTACTACTCATCCTACACATACATACATAGGTACATTTAAGATAACAACACGCCCATGAATATCTTCATACGCATACAAAGTATAAGGTATAACATGTATATTACTACACCGGGCAATCAATAGCATTTATACCTAGGCATACACAAGCATACATGAATACACTAAGATGAGATGTACTAGATATCTACCTATGCATACACACTTGATTTGGCATATATATAGTATACACACATGGGTGTAGCACACTTGTGTACATTATGCTTGAAATAGATGGATACAACATGCAAACCGATAATTATATTAACTTGCACAACTTTACCTAACATTGCTTAGTACTATATGCATATTTAGCCAATTGACTATCCTCACTTAATTATCATAAAACTACATGCATGTTATTCATGAGGAGTATAGAATCCCTATAAACTACTAATACACCTACCATGCTTGAACTCTTTATGTACATGCAATGTATGAAGTACAATGTACGCATTAACTAACCATGCAATGAACCATGTTTACAATTAAACATACACATGCTATATAAGTACACCAAGGTGTTGCATGTAGAATTAGGTATACAATTGTCACACGCATAAGATAACATACATACGTACATACACATATGTACTTCATATACTCTCATACAAAATTCCATGAAATAGGTAGTATAGGATATTCTTCAATATTTAGAAATACATACATAATTTACTTAATCATCTATGTCTAAGATTCTTGGAAAGAAAAGAGAACATTCATATTACTTCTTAATTTAGCTAATTGCTCCTTCTACGTCAATAGACGTATACGTATATTATATATATATATGTATATGCTCATGCTCAAGAGAATATAAACTTATAGTAGGCACAATGAACTACGCATGCATGCACACAACAAGCGAACTCCCAACACACCATTCATATACACATATATATAAAAGAGAATAAAATTCGGGGTCTAACACAAAACTTATCAGGAAGCATGAATAAGAATCTAAATTTTGCGGAATGTATTTCAAACATGCTCAGTATATTTCTCCCCCTTTTTGTCATTAAGCAAAAAGCCAAACTGAGACCAAGAAGAAAGAGATACACATTCACTTCAGGATATTGTATTAGGTTGAGAAGTACAGGGAGATAGAAGAGGGAAAGAAGAGAGGCATGCTGAGAAATAATTTCCCATGCCTTAATCTCTTGGTCTTCAAAAAGTTGAGTGAAAACACCAGGTGCTATAGTGAAAGAGTCACCAATGGAAGGAGCATGCGTTGAATGTACAGCTGCCGCTGGTCTTCCAGGATAGTGCATACTGATGCTTGTCCATGGTGAATCTGAGAAAGTACTCTGTCCAAAACTAGCACGCTGAAGGAATCTATCAAGAGTAATGGGATAGAAAAGCTGGTGATCAAGTAGGTCCTTCTTCAACGAAAAGTAAGCTGTGTATCTTGAAGCCCACTGAACATATAGTTCCTAAACTGATTGATAGAGTTTAGATCCAAGAAGGCTTCAGCAGATAAGCTCGGCTTCCCGCCTTGAACAAGGAACTATTGACTGATTCAAGCTGGAGAGCAGATTGTCTGTAGTGCATTTCCCAGTCTGTGGGAGAAAGCCTTTCACCTCAGAGATTAAGGAGCGAGAACTTCAGAGGAGATATGTCCAAGGTGATATTCTCTGAAGATGAATCTCTGAAAAGAAGGGAGTCTACCTTGCTTGGTTGACAGTCTGCCCATTATTCTAGCAAACCGCTCAAAAGCATGAGAACCAGCAAAAGAATCAAATACCAATGAGTGTAGCTTGGGAGGAACACATTGGTAGGCATTTTGAGAGAGGTAAAATTCACTTGAAAGAGCAATTCACAGGGTGCTCTGTCCGAAGGAGAGCAAGAGCCCCATGGAACTGACCAAACTGCACCTCAGGAATCTTATACAGATAGCAGTAATCATTGTAGATCTGAAGTGCCTTGCTATCCTGATTTCTTTAAGGATGAACTGACCCCAAACAGTTTGATGATGAATACAACCACTCAGAGAGAGTGAGTGGGTGATCTCGACTGGAAATGCTCTCATCCCTGGCCTGAGGTATTTGGTGTAGAGAGTCTTGTGCCCTTTGGCCCACTAGTCTTCAGACTTACATTCAGCCAACTGAAAGATTTTGGATTGGTTGGCTTTGGACAAGTGGCAATAAGGAAGAACAATGGTGAGGTGATCAGTGAGGTTTAAAAAGGAACGCCAAAAATGGTAGAGAGAATGCATTTCTGAAGATATTCTCGATAGATTTGGTCTCTGATCAATTTCAGCAGTGAGGGAGAACCAAAGAGGAGGAATTTTGGGTGTAGAAGGTACAGAGATAGAGGTGGAGAGTTTCCTCTTCTTCTAAACAGGACTGGGATAATTAGTCCTGTGAACATGATTGGCTACAGCTAGGATTGAGATGAGTGTAGAGCATTCAAACTCATCCTCAAGTGAGTGAGAATGCGCTGCCAAGCCGTGGGTTCTCAGGGATGAGGTTATGGAAGAGGTGGAGTAGAAGGATAAGAAGTGATTTGGAATTGAAAGTGGAGGAAAGTCTTGTAGTAGAATGACTCGATGAAGAGGGGTTCCAGCTGATGAGTAGGCTGGAGGATTTTCAATAACAGGAGGAGGAGGATTGATTTGGGAAGAAGAAGGAGAGAAGCAAGGTTGAGATGGAAAGGTGCTGGTGAGGAAATTGTGCGGGGCATGGGTTGTTTGAAGGTAGGTGGAGCTAGAGGTGCTGTGGATGAGGATGGTGGTGTGAGGGGGTTGGTGTTGCAAGGGTTGAAGACTCAGGGGCTTCAGGCGGAACAGTGGCCTCTTCTGCACCCTGCAGTACTTCCATGGAGATCACTGACCCTGTAGGTTCTTCCACATTCTGCCTAGATGGCACTGCCCCTTCTGCTAGCTGCCTGCCTTGAGATGGTACTGGATCACTGCTCTCTGTTGCTACTTCAAGCCTTGATGGCCCAGATACTTGAACTGAGGGCCCTGATGGCCTGGGAATAGCTCCTAAACTACTCTGAGGGCAGAGGGTTGAGAGGAGTTTTGGATACAACTACCTTCAGAATCTCAGAGAGTGATGCCTACATGCTCCTCATCTCCTTATTGAACCACTTCATTGCATTTCTTATATTAGATATATCATTGAAATTGATTCCTGGCGAACCATGATGGAACTCACATTGACTGTACTGAGGACAGGATCTCATCTTGTGCTTCCAACTTTTCCAAAATAGGCTTCAAATTAATCTTCTTTGTCTTCCTAAGCCTTCTGAGTGCAATTCGCTTGCTTCTCTTTTCACCTGGTTCATGATCTTCATCATGAACTGAATTAGATCTTTCATTTGCAGGGGCATCTGTAGTATGCGCCCCCTAAGATGCTGATACTTCTGGCTCAATTGCTTGCTCCCCCTGAATGGGAGCATCTACAGAATCGACTTGAGCTAAACCTTGCTCCTGCTGACCTAGAGCTTCTTCCATGACCCTTTCATGAGGATTACTTGCAACTGGCTCCCCTTGAGAAATGGAGTCCAGTACCTCCCTAAGTAGAGAGCCTACTTGGAAGAAGGAGGAGGGTCCTCTGAAGATTGCCCAAAGGGCTCAATGTACTCAGGAGAAATGTCCTCGATTCTTCTGCTTGCTTCTTCCTCTGCTGCTGATGGTACTGCTGCTGGAACTGCTGGATCAACTGCTGCTTCTGATACAATTGTTGTTGATGCTCTTCTATTACTGCTGCTGATGCTGCTGGTGACCCTACTACTGCTGGTGCTGGTTCTAGATCCTCTTGGGCTTCACCAACGATGTCTTCACCCTCAACTGTGCCAAGCTTTGACTAGATACCATTAACTAGTGAAAAGCCACTCTTCTTCAATTTCTGGACCTAATGGCTTGCCCATTTTCTCAGATACATCACCAACTGTGTTGATCCCAAAGTGCTGGAAAATGCTTGTCAGGAGATGGGCATACATTAGTGAGATGTTCAACTTGCTCTTGGTGTCCCACAACTGAGAGTTGGCAAACTTCATCCTTTCAATTATCAACTCAGTTGTATTAATTTCTTGATTCTCGATAGCCCAGTACATCAGGTCTGAGTCTGCCCTGGCACAGGTTGAAAACGATGCACTTCTAGGCACAATAATCTGACAAATAATGAAGTGCAGCAATCTATTGAAAGCACTAAGCGGTTAATATCCAGCTTCCCATCCTTCAACCTAAACTCCAGACCAATAATCCCTAAACCCTTGATATTAGTGTCCTCTGAGTGACGCCATTGTGACCGGTGGTAGAAACGTCAAACAGAGTTGCCAAAAGGTCTCTAGAGATTCTGATATAGGTACCCTTGACCAGGGAAGTCAGGGTCCCATCCGCCTCAGTCTTCAAGCACACATAAAAAGCTTAACCAAATCTGGATAACTTACTTCAGATAGGGTTGCGATCTTTTTCCATTTCAGCCTTTGTAGAGCTTCAACCAAACTGCTCCAGCCATTTTTCTCCAAGTTTGCCAAATCCACTGCCTTGTTACCACAGACCTTTGCCTTAATGGACGCGAACCTACTTTCCTGCTCTGCTGTGAGAAACGCAACTCCGTAGCCCCCAACGGTGCCGGAAACAGTTTTAGAGGCCATGAAATCTAACAGGGAAAGGTTCTGGAGGACAGGAAGGCTGATTGAAGAAGAACCCCTCAAGAAATTTCTGGCGGGAGAGGTTGAAGGCTTCGAATCTGAGAAAGTCGATGTCGGGGTCGATGGGTTATCGCCTCAGGCAGGAGGACTAGGGGATAGAAAGAAGAGGAATCATTTCCACACAGATTGCGGAATATGAAATAAAGGATAAAATCCTTTTTCGAAAAAGGGTTGAGCTTTTTATGGCGGAAAACTACAAACTCTAGTTCAAAAGAATAAACATTTACAAAATGGCGAGCCGATAGGAATTTTTGCTTAGATAGATGGGATATTTACTTAAATTTAAGGAGAATAAATAATTGAGCTCTGAATTTGCTATCTCAGTTTAACAGATAATTCTTTGATAATTTACACATACCTAATTCCCTTCTGAGAGATGTAATCTTTCTTCGGCAAGACTTTTGTGAAGAATCTGCTAATGATTATTGTGTCTATGATGAAATTTCCTATATACTATAGCTACATGATCACGAATCAATATATCTACCTCACTGTGTTTCGTTCTTGAGTGTTGTACGGGTTCTTGGTTAGGTTTATGGCACTAGTGTTGTCACACAATAGTGGGATAGACTTGATGTCATTCCAAGTCCTCAAGCTTTGCTTTATCCACTATGAGTTTGTGTACAGCAAACTTCCATCAGCCACGTACTCAGCTTCAGCTGTTGAGATTGCTACTGATTTTTCTCTTGGAGGACTATGATATCAACACGCTGCAAGGAATTGACACACCACTGGTGCTTTTTTCTGTCTAATTTGCATCCACAAAGTCAGCATCAGAGTACTGTACTAAGTTTTTTTTCACATGTTTTGGATACCAAATACCTTGTAGATCTGAGTTCTAGACAAGTAATTTGGAAATTGTTTTAACACTAATTAAATGGATTCTCTAGATTTGCTTGAATCTACATACCATGCATACACTAAATATTATATCAGTCTGCTGGCATTTAAGTACAGTAAGAACCTCTCATCACCTCTTTAATCTTCTGATCTACTCTTACATCTTTTATCACTGTCCATGATCTTGTTGATGTACTCATGGGTGTTGACAGTGGTTTGGAATTTCGAATCCAAAGGTCTTTTCTTCAGGACTCCTTGAATGTATTTATCTTGACAATGTGGGTGCATCTCTGAAGAGTTATGCGGAAGTACACAATACGGTAATCTAGAAGGGGGGGGGGGGGGTTGAATAGATTACGGCAATTTTAAACTATTGATGGCTTCTTTTCGATGCTACAGCGATCTTAATGAAATTTGATTCAAATTCAATTAAGTGTGAGACCGCTTGAGTTGATTTAAGTGAGAACAGGAAATCAAACGTGCGTATGAACACCGTGCCTACCAATCATCTATCGCAAAACGCGAACAAACCACAGAACACGATGATTTAAGGTGGTTCGGAGTACACAACTCGTGTATCCTACATCCACCGTCCACACACACACGCAGAAACGACTGCTTATGAGCGAGTTCAACACTACAACTCAACCACACACACGTTGTCTGATGAACCACGATCAGAACAACCACAAATACGTGAATCAAGCACAAGGGATGCTCGAAACACAACCACACACACACACGATGGAATGGAAATTATGAAATGGAGAAGAATTGGGAATTAGGGAACAAATCCGGTTGGAATTCTTCTCGTGGATCGTCCAAACGCTCTTCAAACTTCGATTGGATGTAGATTGATCGATGTAGAAGGTTGAATTGATGACGATCCGGCTTCAGCTCCGCATAGATGGTGATTCCACGTCGATCTGGCGGAAAGTTGAAGCAGAGCAGCAATTTGGGGCTTTTCCTCTTGGTCCCTTGGAGGCTCTTGGATGGGAGGCTGCTCTCTGCGAATTTGGCTCCAAAAGGATGCTTATATAGTGTTAGGTAAAGGTGGGGGTCGTGGAGGAAGGAAACACCCAAGTGGGGCCGGATTTGGAAACCCAAAATCTGAAGTTTCCGTCGGCTGTCGACAGGTGCACTTGCATCTGTCGACAGGCAGACTCAGGCTGAGAACTGGGTTTCAGGAAAATGAGTTTCTGAGTGTATCTGTCGACAGGCAGTTTGCATCTGTCGACAGATGCACTCAGGAATTGAAAACCTGAGCTCTGTCCTGGGTTGTCTGTGTGTATCTGTCGACAGGTACATTGCATCTGTCGACAGATACACTCAGAGATGCAAACCTGAGTTCTGTCTTGGAATGACTGTATGAATCTGTCGACAGGTAGAGTTCATCTGTCGACAGATACACCTCTTTGACAGATTTTTGTGCTTTTTGCTCATCTCTTCAATGCCTCTTCATGCTCCATGTTTCTGCTTGTGCACCTACATGCAAATACATTGTTAGTGATATACATTGTATGATTTAGCAATGTTTAACTCAATCACTTTCATGGTGTTTTTCATGTTAGTTAGCACATCAATTTTGCATTAAATCAATGTTCAAGGATGTTAATGTGATCATCAAAAACATGATATATGAAAAACCCAACAATCTCCCCCTTTTTGATGATGACAAAAACATTCAATTGATGCATATATTGATGTTCTCCCCCTTTTTGACAACATGCAAAAGGTCAAGTCATGCACATTTAGAGACATAAACATGAACTGAGTTTTCATTGATTGATCATTGAAATTTCACAGTACATTTGATAATCATTACATGACTCAATAAAAAGAAAGGGAAATAACATGAACAAGCAAAAGATGATAAGACAAGTGAGACTAATTCCCATCTAAGACTCTTAGTGACCTCTAATGACCCTGAGACCCTCTATTCATCGTCATGTCCAGCAGGAGGAGGGTGACGGGATCCATCTCTCTCGGAGTAGAGGTGGTCAAGACGGTCATCTAAAGTGTTGAGGCGAGCGTCCACTTGATCAAATCTTGACGTCATCCGAGCAAATCCTGAATCATTTCTTGATGGATTTGTGCCAAGTAATCATGAACGGATTGTTGTGGAGGCACAGGTACATCATCAAACTCTTGAGCTTGGTCAGGCATTTGCTCATCTGAGGTCTTCATCACTGCCCTCATTTGCTTCATCATCTTCATTGTCTTCTTCACCGTTGACACTTCAGCTCCTTGTGGTTCCTTTCCCTTGAGAGTCCTTGTGACGACGCCGTCTACAATTTGTAGCCCATGCGGTTGGCGGCGGTGAGGTCAAAGGCACTTCGGGATTTTAGTGAGATGAGCTCACTTGGAGGGATAGGAATGCCAAGGAAAATAAGAAGAGAAGTGATGGGGCAAGCATATGGCATTGATCTTTTGGTGTTAGAGAAACACCGACGGATGAGGCTTATCATGAGTTCAGGAAGATTGATTCTTGACACTTGAGGAAAAAATGAATAGGGATTTATGGACCTCGGTGACTAACTCTCGACTTCCATCCTTCGGGACGATCAAGGTAGTGAAGATGTGATGGATCATCCGGATCAAGGGGAAAGGAGTTGGCGTTGAGACGAGCAATCTCCTTGGTAGTGTCATAAGGTTCCAACGTGAGAAGCTCATAGTACTCAGAAGCAGAGGTTGTAGTTGAAGATTTCAACTCCTGAGTTTGGAATTTCAAGGGCTGTGGAGAGAAGATTTGCGGTGAGGCGAAAACGAGTGCCTTTCACCGAAGAGTAGATATCTCCCTGATCGGAAAGCCCTAAGTTATTGTAGAACTCGGATACGGCAGTTGGAGAGTATTGCAAGTGGGAGTATAAGAAGGATGTCCACCCTTGAGTGTCAAAATAAGGTAGGAGTGAGGGGAACATCGGTGCTAAGGACTCGAAGTCCACATACCGGGATTGGACAATCTTCTTGAAGGTGCCGTTGGGTCGGATAAGACGGAGACCTTGAGGAACGATGAGTTCCGGCAACCGATCCTCACGATGCTTGCTGCGGCGTTCAGAAGGAGCCCTGGAGCTTTCTCCGGCGTCCGTCGGAGCGCGACGACGGCGAGCGAGAAGCTTCGATTTGGGTGCCATCGCAGGAGGAAGGATGAGAATGGTGTGAAGGCAGAGTGGAGGGATCCCAGACGAGGAGCAGGATCGTCGGAGACGGAGCCCTGAAGGGGGAAAGAGAGGGGGTTTGGAGAGGAGGAGGAGGGAACAAGAGAGGAGGGGTGAAAAAGGGTCGTGGGTGGCCTTAGAATGGACTTGGAGGGTTTTAAAAGGAAGGCCCCACAAAAAGGAGGTGAACCGGCGCGAGGGTTTTCTGAAAAAGGATCTGGGCCGTCGTCTGTCGACAGATGCAGTCTATCTGTCGACAGATAACTCCTTTTTGGTGAAAACTTGATTTTTGACAAAATTTTCAAAGGGACAAGTGTTCATTTGTTGTTTTAAGGCAAAGTGGGTGTATGTGCAAGACAAAAATTCATATCCATTAAGATGAAGACATGACACAAATCTAAAATGATTTTGAATTAAAAATGATAAGTTCTTTAATTAGATCATGAGGAACACATTTCACAAAAGCCAGTGAAAATTAAATAACTCTTTTGATTAAGCCGTTGAAGAGAAACATGCATTTAAATAGAGATGATAGTCAGATGACAATTGAATTAATGGCCACAAGAACGTCTTACCGAAGAAACACATTGGACTTGACACAAATTTTCGGAGGCTTCACTCTATTTCTGGTATGATTTTAGAATCTTTAAACAACGAAGATGGAAAAGAGTGGCAATGAGGAGCACTTTCACTTTTTCATGTGAAGGTAGACATTTGTGATGCCAATACCCCCAGTTACTCAATGTGAGTGTCCATCAAGCCATTGTATAGAGATAATGAAACAACCTTTTGACGCGAAGACCGACATTTGTGATGCCCATGTCCCCGGTTACTTAGTCATTTTCATCATTGCTCTACCTCCATCCCATAAAGAAATATAACTTTGATTGAACCGAAGAAATAGGTAGCTTTTCTCCCCTTTTTTTTATTATTATTATTTTTGCTTTTTGTCAAGTACATGAGATTTCTTTAGGCAAGTTGTAATGTAGAACATTAAATTCAAGAGCTTTCTGATTTTTCAAATCATTTTAGATTCATGTTTAACGACAAGGGAGTTATTCAAAGAGATGTTTAAAAATCATTTGGTTTGCTCATTGTGTTCAAAATGATCTAAAAAGACCTTAATCAGGTTATGCATCAAAAAACATTTAGACTTGGTTCATGACTTTGACATGAAGTGGATATGAAGGTTTATATTGCACACAAACAAACCAAGGTTTACCTTTAAATCAAGTAAGGAACACTTTTCTTGAAAAGTATGAAGAAGGATTTGAAAAATAAGGAAGAATGTGTGTATCTGTCGACAGAAGAAGTCTGTCTGTCGACAGATGCACACAGACTGAGGATTGAGGTTTCTGTCAGAACAAGACTGATTGTATCTGTCGACAGATGGAATGTGTCTGTCGACAGATATGAACAGAGTGGATTTTTCTGGTTTCAGATTGATTGCACATTGAGTTCAAGGAAGTGAGAATTCAACAAGTAGATGTGGAAGAGTTTCCTCAGAAAATACTCAACAATCCTTAACTTACTCCCCCATAGTGTGTGCACGTGTTGACACAACATCTAAGCAAGGATTCACACAAGCATTTGATACAAACAACATGATCATTTAAAGAAAGTAATACACAAGCACATGGTCACAGAAAAAACATTGTTCATGGAGTTAACATGATAAAATGTAAGGAAACAAAAATCCTATGTGAAGTACAGGACCTTTATATGTAATGGGACTATGGATACTTGGCGGAGAATATTTCCTCACGCATGATGATAGTTTCCAAACAAGCCGAACTTGTTCTTCCACAGTTCACCATTTGATATACCACATAGTCATTCACACATAAAGAGCATGTACTCCAATATGGAGAGTTAGTTTCATTGCATTTTACACAAACCCAATTCTCTTCTTAAGGATGTGAATCTATCTTCAGACAAGGGTTTGGTGAAAATATCAGCCAATTGTTTTTCTGTGGGAATGAAAATGAGTTCCAAGGTTTTATTGGCAACTTCATCTCTCAAGAAATGATGACGGATTTCTATGTGTTTAGTCCGTGAGTGTTGGACAGGGTTTTTTGAAAGATTGATAGCACTTGTGTTGTCACATAGGATAGGTGTGCATCCAATTTGAACATTATAGTCAGCTAACTGACTTTTGATCCACAACACTTGAGCTGCACAACTTCCTGCAGCGACATATTCTGCCTCTGCAGTGGAGAGTGCAACCGAGTGTTGTTTCTTGGATGCCCACGAAACCATGCAACCGCCAAGGAATTGGCAATATCCACTAGTGCTTTTTCTATCGATTTTACATCCAGCAGTCAGCATCAGAATATGAAATCAAATCAAAGCTACTGCCTGCTGGGTACCAAAAACCCAAATTGCATGTTCCGGAGAGATATCGGAAAATTCTCTTGACTGCAATTAAATGGCTTTCCTTTGGACTAGATTGATATCTAGCACAAAGGCAAACACTAAATTGAATATCCGGTCTACTTGCAGTAAGATAAAGGAGTGAGCCAATCATACCTCGGAAGTGCTTTGCATCTACCGGTTTACCTTTCTCATCATTTTCCAATTTGATGCTTGTGCTCATTGGGGTGGAGGCCGGTTTAGCTTGCTCAAATTGAAATCGTTTGAGAAGCTCTTTGACATACTTTTCTTGATTTATGAAGAATCCGTCTTTATGTTGTTTCACCTGCAAACCAAGAAAGAATTGAAGCTCCCCCATTAGACTCATCTCAAATTCACTGTGCATGTGTTTAGAAAATTCTTCACACAGTGAAGGGTTAGTAGAACCAATATGATATCGTCCACATAAACTTGAACAACAATTATGTGATTGCGAACTTTCTTAGTGAAGAGTGTTTGGTCTACTTTACCTCTTGAGTAGTTCTTGCTTACCAGAAAATTGCTTAGTCTATCATACCAAGCTCGAGGTGCCTGTTTCAAACCATAAAGAGCTTTGTGCAATTTATACACATGGTTAGGCATTTCAGAATTTTCAAAACCTGGTGGTTGAGAGACATAGACTTCTTCTTTGATATAGCCATTTAAGAAAGCAGTTTTAACATCCATTTGATAGAGTTTAACTTATGGGAGCATGCATATGCCAATAAAATTCTGACTGCTTCTAACCTGGCTACAGGAGCAAAGGACTCTTCAAAGTCTACACCAAATTCTTGACTATATCCTTTTGCTACGAGTCTTGCTTTATTTCTTATCACTTTTCCTTCTTCATTAAGTTTATTCCTAAACACCCATCTAGTTCCTATGATAGAGATTTCAGGGTTTTAGGAACTAAACTCCATACATTATTTCTTTGAAATTGACCAAGTTCCTCATGCATAGCATCAATCCATGAGTTGTCTTTTAAGGCTTCTTCAACATTTTTGGGTTCCACTTGAGAGACAAAGGCAAAAAGATCATGTTCAATTATTTTTCTTACTTGAGACCTCGTTTGAACAGAATCATTTAAACTACCTATCACATCATCAAGTGGGTGATCTTTGGAATACCTCACATTTGTGATTGTTGAAGGGCCGGGAGTATCTTGTCCTTGAGGAATTTGATCTTGTGAATGTTGTTCTTCAGGAGGATCACTTTCTGGTGGATTCTCTTCAAGTGTTTCATCTTGTTTTCTGAATGCTATTTCATCATCTTCATCGTAGTCCCGGTGAAGATATCCACCTTTGGTCTTGGAGTCTACTTCAGATTTGTCTTTTGCTTTGACTTGTAGATCCTTAGCGATGTTCCTTCCTTCATCCTCTTCTTCAATCCTGTTAACATTCAATCTGTTAGATTTGGCATAAGTCTCATCAAAAATGACATGTGGAGTTTCTTCCACAGTTCGTGTTTTATTGTTAAACACCCTATATGCCCTAGAGTGTTCTGAGTAGCCTAGAAAAACACCTTGATCACTTTTGGCTTCAAATTTATCTAAATCAGATTTATCATTGTTGTGAATAAATACCTTTGAGCCAAAAACTCGGAAGTACCCAAGGTTGGGTTCTTACCTTTCAATAACTGGTAGGGGTTTTCTTTATCACAGGTCTTACCATGGCTCTGTTTAGAATGTAGCACGAAGTGTTCACTGCTTCTGCCCAAAACCTTTTGGAGAGTTGGCCTTCAACCAGAAGAGTGCGAGCCATTTCCACCAATGTTCTGTTTTTCCTCTCCACTACTCCATTTTGTTCTGGAGTCCTTGGGGAAGAGAACAGATGTTCAATCCTTGGTGCCTGCAAAAATCAGAAAATGCATTGTTATCAAATTCTCCCCCGTGATCGGTGCGGATTGAACATATTTTATTCACATTGCCATGCTCAATCTTGTTAAAGAATTCTTGGAAGATTGTGAGTGTTTCACTTTTGTGTGCCAAGAATTTGACCCATGTGAACCTAGAGAAATCATCTACAATGACAAAACCAAAACGTTTGCCATTGAGACTTAAAGTTCTAGTTGGTCCAAACAGGTCCATGTGCAACAGTTCAAATGGTTTAGATGTGCTTACCGGTGCTTTAGATTTGAAAGACTTCCGGGTTTGTTTTCCCTGTGCACATGCATCACAAAAACTTTCGTTGTTGCTAAAAGAGATGTCAGGAAGTCCACTTACCAATTTGAGCTTCATGATCTTGTGCAACACGTTGTAGCTCGCATGGCCAAGCCTACGATGCCACAAGGTCAATTCATCCTGTCTATTTGCAACAAGACACAAGTTGTCATTTTCTGGATCATCTAAATCAACTAAGTAAATGTTATTCACTCTTTTTCCAGAAAATTTTACACTTCCTGTTTCTTTATCAACAATTTGACATGAATTTGATTCAAAAATGACGTTGTGACCTCTATCACATAATTGACTTATGCTAAGCAAATTGTGATTAAGGCCATCAACCAACAGTACATTTTCAATTGAATTGGAGGAACACTTACCAACATTACCTGTGCCAATGATTTGGCCTTTGTTGTTACCTCCAAAAATGACTTGTCCTCCGTCTTTCTCCACTAGGAAACAGAATTTACCTTTGTCGCCCGTCATGTGCCTCGAACAGCCGCTATCCAAGTACCATTTGTTTTGATGTTGGGCTGCTAGGCATTCCTGCAATGTGGATCAGACAAGAGGTTTTGGTACCCAAATTACTTTGGGTCCCAAAATTTCATTCATGCAACAAAGTAGATGCTTAGGAATCCAAACTTGTTTGAATTTTTGTTTCTTTGGATTATTCCAACATTGTTTTTCATCATGACCAATCTTTTTACACACATTGCATGAAGGAATTTTCTTTTCAATTTTCTGTTGCTTGATAGACTGTTTATTCATTGAAACTGTTCTTGTCTGTCGACAGGCACCATTGTATCTGTCGACAGGTGGCTTTTTCTTCTGTTTGTTGGGAGCATTTTGTGAGTGGCATTGGCTTGGTCTGAGACTTTCTTGAATTATGCTTTGTGGGAGCATGCTTGCTTGTGCTGGGCTAGGATCAACAAAGGAGGTATCAATGATTCTCCTATTTTCTTTTGTTTTACAGGTTGATATCCTAACCCATGCTTGGTTACATGTATTTTGGTGCCCAAAACCGCATCTAGATTTTGCTTCCCTTTTACAAATTTCATTAAGTCCTCAGATTTTTCTTTCAACTCCTTTTCAGTTTGTTCCAACTTTTTCTTTGTTTCCAATTGTTCTTCTTGAAGGAATTCAATAGAATGGCTTAAACAGTCTTTTTCTTTTTGTGTTTCTTGCAATTTCATTTTCAAGCAATCCATTTCTTCATTATGAGTCTTTTCATCAACTTTCATCATTTCTAATTCTTTTGTCAGGAATGCAATTCGTTCATCATTGTTCCTATCATGCACAAGGGAGTTGCATTTCTTTTTTAATGCTCTATTCTCAGATTTATATTCACGAAATTTTTCAAATAAAGTAGTGTATGCTTCCTCCCATTCACTTGCAGTGAAATCATCAAATGAGAAATTTACCTCGCTGGAGTCATCACTCCTGGCCATCAAGCATTTCACTTCTTCATCATCGGATGTTTCTTGTGCATCTTCATCTTCATCTTCATCACTCCAGGTGGCCAACATTGCTTTGGCCTTTTTGGAGGTGAATTTGTCTTTCTTCAGCTTCTTCTTGAGTTCCGGGCATTCTCCTCTCATATGCCCCTGTTTCTTGCATTCATAACAAACAATGTCAGATTTTTTGTTTGACTCATATTTCTGTTTTCTGTGAAAAATTTTTCTTAGGAAAGGGTTTGGAATTACCTGTGTCTCTCCTCTTGAACTTCAAAAATTTCTTGAATTGTCTAGTGAGCATTGCCATTTCACCATCATCACTCTCACTAGATGTTTCTTGCTCATCACTATCTTGTTGAATAGATTTCTTGGAGCTTGTTGATGTTTTATTGGATGCTTTTAGAGCAATTGACTTTCTAGGATTTTCTTCTAATTCTTTTCTTTTGATGTTGATTTCATATGTCATTAGAGAGCCAATTAGTTCATCCAATTTCATTTTGGAAAGGTCTTTGGAATCCTCAATGACAGTGGCCTTAGTATTCCAAGATGAAGTAAGAGATCGAAGGATCTTTCTCACTAAGTCACTTTCAGAGTATTCCTTCTTAAGACCTTTTAGCCCGTTAACTATTAGCATGAATCTTGCAAACATGTCTGATATGGTTTCATCAGTTTTCATCTTGAACATTTCATATTCAGACACTAACATGCTAACTTTAGTTTCCCTTACCTCGGACGTACCTTCGTAGATAAGTTCAAGCTTGTCCCACATCTCTTTTGCTGTTGAGCATGTGGAGACTCTTGAGAACTCCTTTGGATGCACCGCACATTGCATCATGTTTAGTGCACTCCAGTTGAGAGTTCCCTTGGCTATTTGGTCTTTCGTCCAGGTGTCTTCGTCCTCGGGCAATACATATGGTCCTTTGCTGACTATCTTCCACAGCTCGTAGTTTTGAGCTCTCAAAAATACCTGCATACGATTTTTCCAATAGGATAGTCAGTGCCATCAAAATAGGGTGGCCTGGTTACTGAATGTCCCTCGGCCATATACCCTTTGCTAGAATCCATAAGATCGAAAATCTCCTGATCGCTAGATCAAATTACGAAAAGCTGTAAATCGGAGAAACCCGCTCTGATACCAATTGAAGAGTTATGCGGAAGTACACAATACGGTAATCTAGAAGGGGGGGGGGTTGAATAGATTACGGCAATTTTAAACTATTGATGGCTTCTTTTCGATGCTACAGCGATCTTAATGAAATTTGATTCAAATTCAATTAAGTGTGAGACCGCTTGAGTTGATTAAGTGAGAACAGAAAATCAAACGTGCGTATGAACACCGTGCCTACCAATCATCTATCGCAAAACGCGAACAAACCACAGAACACGATGATTTAAGGTGGTTCGGAGTACACAACTCGTGTATCCTACATCCACCGTCCACACACACACGCAGAAACGACTGCTTATGAGCGAGTTCAACACTACAACTCAACCACACACACGTTGTCTGATGAACCACGATCAGAACAACCACAAATACGTGAATCAAGCACAAGGGATGCTCGAAACACAACCACACACACACACGATGGAATGGAAATTATGAAATGGAGAAGAATTGGGAATTAGGGAACAAATCCGGTTGGAATTCTTCTCGTGGATCGTCCAAACGCTCTTCAAACTTCGATTGGATGTAGATTGATCGATGTAGAAGGTTGAATTGATGACGATCCGGCTTCAGCTCCGCATAGATGGTGATTCCACGTCGATCTGGGCGGAAAGTTGAAGCAGAGCAGCAATTTGGGGCTTTTCCTCTTGGTCCCTTGGAGGCTCTTGGATGGGAGGCTGCTCTCTGCGAATTTGGCTCCAAAAGGATGCTTATATAGTGTTAGGTAAAGGTGGGCGTGGAGGAAGGAAACACCCAAGTGGGGCCGGATTTGGAAACCCAAAATCTGAAGTTTCCGTCGGCTGTCGACAGGTGCACTTGCATCTGTCGACAGGCAGACTCAGGCTGAGAACTGGGTTTCAGGAAAATGAGTTTCTGAGTGTATCTGTCGACAGGCAGTTTGCATCTGTCGACAGATGCACTCAGGAATTGAAAACCTGAGCTCTGTCCTGGGTTGTCTGTGTGTATCTGTCGACAGGTACATTGCATCTGTCGACAGATACACTCAGAGATGCAAACCTGAGTTCTGTCTTGGAATGACTGTATGAATCTGTCGACAGGTAGAGTTCATCTGTCGACAGATACACCTCTTTGACAGATTTTTGTGCTTTTTGCTCATCTCTTCAATGCCTCTTCAATGCTCCATTTCATGCTTGTGCACCTACATGCAAATACATTGTTAGTGATATACATTGTATGATTTAGCAATGTTTAACTCAATCACTTTCATGGTGTTTTTCATGTTAGTTAGCACATCAATTTTGCATTAAATCAATGTTCAAGGGTGTTAATGTGATCATCAAAAACATGATATATGAAAAACCCACATCAATCTCCTCCCTCCTTGCTTGAATTTGTATCCAAGGAAGTTCGTTCACTCCCCCATCATCTCATTTCCATTCTCCCTACATGACTTTTCAAAGTACTTGCAAAGAGACTCATCAGTAGACCTCAAAATTATGTCCATCTACATAAATCGTACAACTAGTTAGGTGCTTGACTTTTGACTTTATAAATACAGTGCTATCTACTGGTCCCCTCTAGTGAACCATTGTTTTTAATAAAAAAGAGCTAGCCTTTCATACCAGGCTCTTGGGTGCTTGCTTTAAACTATTAATACCTTGAAGTTTAAAATATGATTTGGAAATTTTGTATTATCAAAACCTGGAGGTTGTTTCACCATACACTCCTCCTTAATAAAACCATTTAAAATGTGGGATTTAACATCCATTGAATAGCTTTAAATCTAGAGCAGATGCATATGCATACAATCCTAATAGCTCAATCCTAGCATAGGAGCATAGGATTCATCAAAATCACTGCCTTCCTATTGGGAATAGCCTTGAGCTACCAATCTTGCCTTGTTTCTTAAATCACACCAGTTTTATCCAATTTATTTCTGAACCCCTTTGGTGCCAATACTGGAAGATCTGATGGTCTAGGAACAAGTGACCATACCTGGTTTCTCTTGAACTGATTCAGTTCATCTTGCATGACTAAAATCCAAGATTCATTAGTAAGAGCTTCATTGACTGTCCTAGGCTCTATTTGAGAAAAAAAGCTAATAATCACAAGGGATTACATTACCTCTTGTTCTTACCCCTATAGTTGGATCAGCAATGAGTTCTCAGGTGGGTGATCCTTCTTGTATCTTCATTCCTTTGGAAGATTTTCATGTGCAATATCTTGTTGTTGCATGTCTTCCAGAGGTGGATCATCCTTGTCTTCAATTGAGGTATCCCTAGTTTCTTGGACAATTTGTCTGCTCTTCATTGTCACTATCTTCTTCCTTTCTCAGGAAGGGTTAGTCTCATCAAAAATAAGATGCACAGACTGTTCAATCAATAAGGTCCGTTTATTAAATATTCTAGCCTTTGGGTTTAGAAGTATACCCCATGAAGATGCCTTCATCTGATTTGGCATCCAACTTACCAATGTCCTTTTGGCCATTGTTGTGGATGAAGCATGGACATCCAAAAGTTCTGAAGTGACTGATCTTCGGTTTCTTCCTTTGAACAACTCATAAGCTGTCCTTTCAGAATTGGCCTGATCATTACTCTATTAATGATGTAGCTTGCTGTGTTTTACTGCTTCAGCCCAAAAATACCTTGGAAAGTTATATTCTGACAACATTGTCCTAGCCATATCCAATAAGGTTCCATTCTTTCTTTCAACAACTCCATTCTGCTGTGGTGTCTTGGTGCAGAGAAGTTACTCAATCCCTTGGTCATCACAGAATTTTGCAAATCATTCATTTTCAAATTCTCCTCCATGATCTGACTGGATTCCAAGAATGCAAAACTTCTTGTCTTTCTGAATTTTCCTACTGAAGCTTACAAAGCTCTCAAAAGTATCATCTTTATGTTCCAAGAAGGAGACCCATGTAATCTGGAATAATCATCGACAATAACAAACCCAAAATTCTTTCTTCCTAGACTAGTGGTTCTCATTGGCCCAAATAAATCCATGTGAAGGAGTTCTAAGGTTTTAGAGGGGTTACCACAGTCTTTGACTTGAAGCAACTCTTGGTGTGCTTCCCTTTTGCACAAGGTTTGCAGATGCCATTCATTTTAGTGCTGACCATTGGCAGACCTTCCACAAGACCTCTCTTTATAAGCTTGTTCATGCCATCCAAACTGCAATGACCCAGTCTTCTGTGCCACAGCTCAGTTGACTGCTCTTTGTTGGCTGCTAAGCAAATGTCTTGATCCTTGAGATCTTCAAGATAAAGCACATACATGTTCTTTTCTCTGTTGGCTTAAAATATTACTGCTCCATCCTGCAAGATACTGCAGTTAGACTCTTGGAACCTAATTTGATGACCTTTGTCAAAAGCTGGCTGATTCTTATGAGGTTATACTTCAACCCCTTACACACAGTACATCCTAATAATTGTTTTCCCTTTTTTGCTCACAGAATCACTGCCTATGACTGTTCCTTTTCCATTGTCTCCATAGGTAACTGTTCCTTCTTCAACTTGGAGATGAGTGAATAGCATCCGATTTCCTACATGTGCCTTGAGCACCCACTGTCCAGATACCATTTGGATGCTCGAAGATTGCCCGGAAATGAAAACATTAGTTTTAGGTACCTAAGTTCTTTTGGGTCCTGATTGGTTAGTATCACTGGTTTCCCTTTTTATTATCAATTTCTTATGTTTAGCTGGACATGTAGTTATAATATGTCCTAATTTGGTTACAGTGACTGCAACAAATAGTTTAGTTACTTTTTCTATATATTTAAAGTTTGCTTTGTATGTTATGTCATGTTCAGGTACAAATTTTGGAGTCAGGTATGTTTTAGGATATATTATTATTTCTTCATTATCAGGGGGTGTATATCCTAATCCATTTTTCTTCTTACCTGATCTTCTAGCACCTTTTAATATTAGGAGTTTTTACCATTAGTGAATTTTTCTAATGTGCTAGATAACTGTATATTTTCGTCTGTTAGTGTTTTAATTTTAGTTTTCAGTTTATCTGAGCTTGCTTGTTTTTCTAATTTAATTATTTGTTCATTCTTAGCTTTTAGATCTTCAAATAACAGTCATTTCTCCTTTTAAGTTCATTTATTTGGCTTTCTAATTGTTCATTTTCTGATTTTAGATCTGAGTTTGTGTTTTCTAGACAAGCATTATTTTTCTTACTTACTTTTAATAGTTTGGTTACTTCTCTATATTACTGCATAATTCGTTGAAGGCTTCTTCTAGATTATCGGAATCTAAACCATTACAAGAATCAAAGGATGAGTCAGAGGTTACCTTTTCTTCGATATTTTCCATGAAGGCCAAGTTGGCTTCTTCCTCATCACTGGTTGAGCTTGACTCACTGTATGAGTCGCTACTGTGCTCCATGCTACTGCCATAGCCTTCTTCTTATACTTCCTGAATTTTTTGGAGCTTTCTTTCTTTCTGAATTAGGCTTCTTGAGTCTGGGACATTTTGCGTTGATATCCTGGATTTTGCATTCATAGTATATGGGCTCGCCCTTCTTCTGATCCTTTCCTTATGGTTTCTTGAATTCCTTATTTCTCTTTAAGTGCCTTCTTCCAGACTGGAATTTCTTCTTCTTAGCAAGAATGCGCTGCAATCTTTTTGATAGCATAGCTTCTTTATCTTTGCAATCACTTGAGCTCTCATCTTCAGCTGATGACTCATCTGACCTGTCTTCTTCTGCTTTAAGAGCATTTGAATGCTTCTTTCTACTTGAGGACTCTCCTAATCTTTCCATATTTATTCATGGGCCATAAGGGACCCAATGAGTTTTTCCAATGACATCCTTTTCAGATCATTAGCTTCCTCAATGGCTATGACCTTTGGGGTCCATGAGGATGGTAAGGATCTAAGAATTTTCCTTACCATGTCTCCAATCTCATAGGTTTTCCCCAGTCCAGCCAATCCATTTGTAATATCTGTGAATCGACTGAACATTTGAGTTATTGACTCACCGGATTGCATCTGGAATCTTTCATATTGAGTCACCAGAATGTCAATTCTTATCTCCTTCAGCTTTTTTGTGCCTTCATAAGTAATTCTGAGCTTTTCCCACATCTCCATTGCGGATTTGGAAGCTGAAACTCTGTTGAATTCTTTATTGCTTAGGCACCAATAGGATACTTTTAGCTTTACAATTCAATGAAATCTTTTTCCTGTCATCATCTGTCCACTGAGCCTTTTCATTATTGACTAGTAGATCGCCTTCTTCTACTATTGACCATATCTGATAGTCGTGACCTTGTAGAAAGTACTCCATTCTAGTCTTCGAGTAAGTGTAGTCTTCTCCATCAAACAAAGGTGGTCGGTTAACTGACTGACCCTAGAAATGACCTTGGGCTGCCATGGATCTTTACTCTTCAGATCGTTGGATCTTCTTCTTTGTCGAAGAGACTCGCTCTGATACCACTTGTTGCCAAGTTGATGAGCCCAGAGGGGGGTGAATGGGTCTTTTAAAAAGTTATTTGATTAGTACCTGTACTTAAAACATTCACACAAGGATGGTCTTCGAAGAAGGTTAGTGAAAGTTAGAATAAACAGCAAATGCACACACAGGAATCAATCAAACAACACACAGAGTTTACCCTGGCTCGGACCTCCTATCCTTAGGAGTCCTACGTCCAGTCCCCGAGCAATAACTTAGGATTCCACTATTTAAGGTACAGTCCCCTATGGACACTACAACACCCAGCTCAGCTGGTCTTCCTTCACACGAAGGGAACTACAACACCCTAGATCCCCACCAGGTCTTCCTTCACAACAGAAGGAACACAACACCCTTGATCCCACCAGGTCTTCCTTCACACACGAAGGCAACACACCCTGGATTCCACCAGGTCTTCCTTCACACCAGAAGGGAACACACCCTGGATTCCACCAGGTCTTCCTTCACACCAGAAGGGAACAGGCACAAGACAAGAATAAGCAGGAAACAAGCCCCTAGATCAAGCTTTAGGAGACATGATCTGAAGCTACTAGCACTGAGAGCAAATAATCTAAACAAGGCACTCTCTCAGAACTACACTGGCTCTCTTAGGATATCTATTACAGCACAGAGAGCAAAGAGCTAAAGACACACTAGAATTGAATTCTTGGCTCTCGGATTCTTCAGAAGATCTGCAAATGCTTGTAGTATTCGATGGTAAGTTTCTCTCTTCTATATATTTCTTATGGAGCTGCTATCTTGTACTTATATCTCCAATTTGAAATGTATTGTTTAAGTAACCGTTGTCTCTTTGTTTGATAGACGTTAGACTGTTTGAAACTTGGAAGCTTCTACTCAATAGACTTTTATCCATTTGTGCATGCAAAGAGATAGGATCTTCTGGCGTCTATATGGTCCGACGTTGTATAACAATAATCTTTAGGACCCTGCATATATTAAATGCTAGAACAGTAGACAGCTAGGCTGTCTCTTGTTGTCAGTAATGTTGATGTGAATATTCACCAAATATAATGCCAAATAGCATGTTCTAAAAGATACACACAGAGTAAGCATAATGGTAGACGTGATCGTCTGCATGCATGAAGAGATACGTTCAGTCTACATTTAATGCAAAGCTGTCATAAAGATACGAGACGATTTTGACTTTTCAACGCGTTCAGAATAAGATAAATATCAAGTCGATATAAAACATAAAGTCGATGCCTATATGACTTATGAAATCGTTATGATCAAGTAAACACTGATAAATCGTTATGAGCACTTAACAAGTCGTTATAGAAAGCAAATCGTTTTATTCATTAAAGGAATCGTTATGATTTTGAAGAAATCGTTATAGAAAACAAATCGTTGTATTCATTAAAGGAATCGTTATGAATACTAAAGAAATCGTTATAGAAAGCAAATCGTTGTGAGCTTTAAAGAAATCGTTGCGTAAAGTAAATCGTTATGAGCGCTAAAGAAATCGTTGCGCAAAGCAAATCGTTATGAGCGCTAAAGAAATCGTTGCGCAAACAAATCGTTATGAGCGCTAACACATCGTTATGAGCACTAAAGAAATCGTTGCGCAAAGCAAATCGTTATGAGCGCTAAAGAAATCGTTGCAACAAGCAAATCGTTATGACGTCTTAAGAAATCGTTGTGATGACTTAAGGAATCGTTGTGGTATCGATTTCTTCAAAATCGATGAGATCACTTACAGAATCGATGTGGAAGGCAAATCGATGTGATTTTCACAGAAGTCGATGTGGACTTAGAAATATCATCTGATTTTGTTAATGCTTCAGAAGAGTAATACTTACCAATATTGGCTTATTTGTCCTTGGTGTATTTCCTGTACTTGGACTTCATAGAATATGTGTTAGATAACTTTTGATAGGGTTTTGTTAATCACCAAAATAAATATGTAATTCATTTAAATTATATGGAGACAGACTGATTATCATGAAATAGCACAAGTTTCCAAATATAGCATAGAGCAGGATGGCCATAGCACAATAGCATAAAGTGTAAATAGCACAACGAGTAGTAATAGCACTTTGATTGTCATTTAGATATTCGAGATAGATAGCACTTGAATGTAATGCCAAACACTCTGGTCATTTAACTACCGCAGGCAAATAGCACTTTTGGGTACACCACCCAGGACCTGACCGGGCCCTTTATATATTGCCAGACATTAGTTATATTATTTATCTTTAGACAATCAGTCAAATGGCCAATAGAGAGTACCAATATAGAGGAGAGTACTAGATGAATAGACGAGATAGCAGAGAGAGTGTGATAGATGAGCGAGTAGAGTATAGATGAGAACTATAGATCATTGCACATAAAACGTCGATTAATCAGGTGATAGTAACAATTGCTCACATGCGCAATTGGTGTTGGAAATCAGGTGGAATACACTGCCCTTCCACTGGCCATGTTATGCACAGGTCCAGAGGTCCAGCGTGAGTTAAGATGAGAAAGAACTTCTAAGGCCATTTAGATCATATCGATCCCCAAGGGTGTTATGGGCATTAGGGTACAACCAGCTCGGTCTCCATGAGGGAATCCACAAGGTACGGAGTCTTACGAAGGTCTTAACAAAAGGTCCCTTGTCTACCAGAACAGAATGTCGATAGAGAGGTTCCAACTTGTCAAGAGAGTAGTGTGTAGAGGAAACAAGTTGCTCGACGTTCAATAGGAATTCTAGAACAGTGGAGCAACGATATCAACGTTCCAAAACCACATAATAAAGTGGAAATAATGTCATTATAAAAAAATGGGGAATAATGTGCAATTATTAAAGTGAATTACCAGATAAATTATTCAAGTATTTTCTACATGATTTTTCAGCGGTCGTCTGACAGGTCAACGACACACAGTTTGAGGCGCGGACGCTCCTAAAATGCATCGACTTGGCTTATCACCTTTCAAGTAATTGTGATGGTGGAGGCCGACACGATACAAGCCACTTGAATTGCGTCACCTGAAGCGGTCGCGATTCAAGCTCCAGATCGAAAATGCAAAAAAAACACAGGTACATGTAACGATCGTGATGAAACGCTTATATCTCTCACATTAGGGCACATGGGACAAAGTAATGAACATGGAACTTGTATAGGACATTAAGTAGAAGAGATATATGCCTTTGTACCGAATCAATTTGGCCTCGTAAGGCGTGCAAAAAAGCATGAACAAAAAATAGGACAGATATGCACAACGATGGGAAAACTCTATAACTCGATGATTACAAGATGGAATTTAGGCAAACTAGTTGCAAATAAAAGTAGACAAGTTGCACTACAAGATAGGATGATTTAGATTCATGTTTGGCCCGAGAATACCTACCTTTGTGAAGCTTAAAGTCTGGGTTGTGCACAAGTCATAGCAGAGCACGGTTGGGGAAGAAGCTCCCTTCTCCAACCGTTCTCCTCCATTCCTTAATAGGATCGGATATACGGTGATGGCAAAGCTAGAAGGGGGGGTTGAATAGATTTGCAGTGGAAACTTAAGTAATTTAAAAATTACTTCGAAATAATGAATCTACTCAATTAAAAACCCCACTGAACTGATGCGATTCAGTGCACAAAGTGTCTCAGACAATTGAATAATCAGATTATGTGAACTAGTGTGTGAATGTTAAGAGTTTAATCGAACCCCTATGCATGCATCTAAGAATGAGACAATATCAAACCATTGCACAGAGATTTTTAGGTGGTTCGGAAATCACACCACATGACTCCTACGTCCACCCCTCACACTATGAGGCACACACTACTCAAGAACTCAGTACAACACACACGAGCACTCAAGCTCAGACACACACACACATGCTAGATCAAGTCTACAATAGTTCAGATCCTCTAGCCTTGATCTGATCAACACACCACACACATAAAAAACTACTTATTAAGTGAGTTCAACCATATACTTACACACATGCACGTTGTCTGAGGCAACACACACTCAGAACAACCACACACATGTGGATCAAGCACAAGGGACACGCAAACCACTGCCACACACACAGAGTAGTGAAAAGTAGAAAAAATTACAATTGATGTTTCTCCCCCTTTTGACAACATTCAAAAAGATAAATCATGCACAGATAGATAAAAATAAGCAAATAACTGTGATTTCATTGATTTGAGCGAGAATTACATAGTTCAAAATGATATCCATTACATGACACAAAAGGCAAAAAAGGGAATGACATAAGTGACTTACCCATGACCCAAACAAAAAAGAAATACATGACCCCATATAAGTCCTAGACATGCTAAGCATCGTCAGTCCCAAGAACAGTGGGATGACGGAAATCATGAAAGTCCTTAGTGAGATGATCAGAAATGAATGGGGAATGAGTGTTCAAATGGCATTTTAAGGTTGAGAACTGGTACATACCCATTAGAAAGTGTCATACACACTAGTGTTAAGACATTTAAATGTTCTACAATGGTTAAGAGATAATACCCCGGGAACCTAAAGTTGTAGCATTTAGAATACATCGTTCAAAAACATATGAAAATAAGATAACCACTTTGAATAAAACCGTTGTAGAAAAACATATTCCTTCGTGGGTGATGTTGAGTTGGTGAGTGAAGGTAATGTTGATATGAGCAATTAACAATAAACAACAAGTTTCCCTTGATGTAAAAACATGGAGGCTTCACTCTGTTTCTAGCATTGAACTATTTTGTCAAGGTGATGTGGGAAAAGTGGTAATTAGGTTCACTTTCACCTTTTAGCGTGAAGGCAGACATTTGTGATGCTCGTACCCCCAGTTACTCAGTGTGAGTGACCATCATACCGTGTGTAGAGATAATACATGGACTTTTTGATGTGAAGACAGACATTATGATGCCCATGTCCCCAGTTACTCAGTGATGTTCATCATTGTTTTGCCTTTCCCCCATTTCATATATATGTTGTTTGAATTTTCATGAATTTAAAAATAGGTAGCTTTTCTCTTTTTTTTCAATTGAAGGATCAAGTGCCAAGGTTATTTAAGGTCAAAAGCCAATGAAAAACATGATGTTCAAGAACCCTCTTACTTATCAATCCATTTTAGAAAAATGATGTCCACAAAGGAGTTATTCAAGTGAGTTATGTTAACGCCATCAGATTTGTTCAATGTGTTCTGGATGACACAACCTAGACTCATACACAGAATATTATTTTAAAATCATTGTGACTATGTCAATGTCGTTGGTACTATGTGGGTATGAAAGGTTGTAATGAAGTATTAAGGCCCAATTCTCCCCTTGCATAAAGATAATGAACATACTCATTGAGAAGTGTTAAGGAATGTTGAAGAATTCAGAGATGAAGTGCATATGTCGACAGCAGGGATGTAGCTTTCGACAGCTACTGTGAAACAAAATAATGATGTTCTTGAAGAGGTCATCTGTCTACAGCTGAAGTGGGGCTGTCGACAACTACAGAAAAGAACAATATGGAGGCTTGGAATTGAGGGACAAAGGGATCAAATGGTTGAGATATGATTAAAACATGATTATGAAAGTGTGTCCCTCAAGCATCTCACTCAAACTACTTTGACTTACTCCCCCATAATGTGTGCTTGTGGTGAGACAACATTCAAGCATTTCAAGCAGCTTTATACACATTCATGCCAAACTTGTGCACAAAGAGGAAACATCCATGAGCAAGTGAGCACCAAAATTTCATTCTTTTAAAGAGATGAATGTGGCAAGATTGATGTGAAAGAATGTTCCTCAAACAACTCACTAAAAAACTCTTTTTGACTTACTCCCCCATAATGTATGCATGGTATTCAAAAGAACATTCAGGCAATTCACACATGTTCATATCAAACAATTTGCACAAAGAGTGTATAAACATGATCAATTGAAGTTTTGAGAGATTATGATTTTTTCTTGATAATCTTTATATAGTAGAAGACTATTGTAACTTGGCAGAGAATATTTCTCACGCATAATGATAGTTTCCAAGACACGCCTAACTTGTCCTTACACATTTCACTATTGATATACCAAATAGTCACTACATAAAATATCAGTTTCAATGAATTTTAAAGAACTTTTTTGTACTTTTTCAATTTACTCCCCTTAACATGTGTATGAACTGAGAAGAGTTGGCAAGCAATTCATTATTATGCACACAGAATCATGGACATAGTTAAGCAAGCATGATAGTACAAATATGATTCCAAGTGTTAAGCTCCCTTCCCCAGGCATTCTCCTCCATTTCTTGATTGGATCGGATATTCGGTGATGGCAAAGCTAGAAGGGGGGTTGAATAGATTTGCAGTGGAAACTTAAGCAATTTAAAAATTACTTCGAAATAATGAATCTACTCAATTAAAAACCCACTGATCTGATGTGATTCAGTGCACAAAGTGTGTGAGACAATTGAATAATCAGATTATGTGAACTAGTGTGTGAATGATAAGAGTTTAATCGAACCCCTATGCATGCATGTAACAATGAGATAATATCAACCATTGCACAGAGATTTTTAGGTGGTTCGAAAATCACACCACATGACTCCTACGTCCACCCCTCATACTGTGAGGCACACACTACTCAAGAACTGAGTAAAACACACACACGAGCACTCAGGCTCAAACACACACACATGCTAGATCAAGTCCACAATAGATCAGATCCTCTTGCCTTGATCTGATCAACACACACACACATAGAAAACTGCTTATTATGCGAGTTCAACCCTACAATCACACACATGCACATTTTCTGAGGCAAACCGCACTCAGAACACCCACACATATGTGGATCAAGCACAAGGGATGCTCAAACACTGCCACACACACACAAAGTAGTGAAAAGTAGAAAGAAGGAAGAGTTTTGAGTGACGAATCAAATCCTATGGAGAACTCTTTGATGTGGTCATCCAGAAGAACATCAGGCTTCGTGTTGATGATGATCAGATGTCATAGACGAAGCTTGATTCGTGGACAGACCAGCTTCAACTCCTCTTACGGGATGAATCATCCATGTACAATCCAGAGAGTTGAAGCAGAGCAGCAGAGAAAGACCTTTCTTCTTGGCCTTTGCTAGGGTTTTGATATGGAGGCTCCTTGCTGTGAAAATACCTCTATATGATCTATATATAGTGGTGTCCAAGTATGTAGAGTCGTGCCAAATAGGAGGATCCCAATATACATCATACGCTTTTCACGTTTCTGACTTATCCTTGCATCTGTCGACAGGTGATTCATAGCTGTCGATAGGTACTGCTGACGTCTGGTTTCCAGAGCCATGTTGTTGCTGGAAAATTGGATCTGTCGATAGGCGATTTAGTGTTGTCGACAGGCAATGTATATCTGTCGATAGGCACACTCCAGTTGTCGACAATTACCGTTATTTAAGTTACCCCATAAGCTTGTTTGTTCTATCTTGGTCTATCTGTCGACACATGCCACCTTGGCTGTGGACAGGTGAGCACTTGTTGTGTTTTTCCAGTATTTTGTACTTGGATTTGGTTGTTTGTCTTGTGTATTCATTCACACCTACATGAAAACCATTTCAAGTAAGATATAAAGAATACATAGATAGTCATCCAAGCATTTTTTTTCATTTGTTCATTTCTTCTATGTCTTCATCATGTTTACAACATCAATTATGTCATTCATCAGCAAAAACATTAAGCACAATCATCATACACATGTGAACTCAACATTCCTGATCCCATAGCTCCGCCTCCCACAACCCCAGCAAGTGTGTGAACCTTCCCCTTTTGTTTTAGGACGAGTTCTTGTATGTTTATGGTTTTTCATGTCCTAGTGTAACTAGGAAAGGTGGGATGCGATTTCCAGCTCTTCCCTTCCATGTTTTGGTGATCTCCCCACCCAAATTGAGTGGAAAATCCTTAGAAGGTTGCTGCTATGGTGGGTGACGATGTGGCTTGCCATTCATGGCTAATTGCCATACTTTAAAACCCTGATTTACCCTTTCATATTTTCTATGTAATAGGGTGACGAATTTCTTGGGTATTTTCCTCTCACCCATAATCTAGCTCCTAGCTTAGCCCATTAGCCTTTAAAGGAGCTAATATAACAAGCCCATTACTTCTTAATGTTTATTGAGTTTTATTTAATTCATTTCTCCTATTATTTTTTTTATTTAATTATTTAAAATATCGGGTTGCTACATCCTCCCCCTCTTAAAAAGAATTTGGTCCCAAAATTCATATGACCATAAAGGAGAGGATGTCTTACCGAAAAGATCCGGGTTGTTTCGCCTGATGATTCATTCATGTTCCCATGTGTCTTCTTCCGCTCCATGTTATTCCATAGTACTTTAACCACATGGATGGGACGGTTCCTGAGTTGCTACACCTTTCGTTCTAGTATCTTGACTGGTTTCTACTCGTATGTCATGTCCTTGTTCAGCACCAACTTCTCTTGGCGAATGATGTGCGTAGGGTCGTACATATATTTTCTCAGCATGGAAACATGAAACACATTGTGTACACTTCCCAGATTTGGTGGCAATGCCAGCCAGTAAGCAACCTCACCAACCCTTTCGAGTACTTCAAAAGGTTTGATTAATCTTGGACTGAGATTTCCTTTAACACCAAATCTTTGGATGCCACGGGAAGGGGATACCTTTAAGAGTGCATGGTCTCCCACTTGAAATTCTAAATCTCTCCTCGCTCCTTGTTGGCATAACTCTTTTTTCTGGACTGAGTGATCTTGAGCTGATCTCGAATCACCTGTATGTCCCTGGTTGTATTTTGTACCATGTTCGGGCCTAGCCATTGCTGTTATCCAACTTCATTCCAGCATGTAGGAGATCTACAGTTTCTACCATAAAGTGCTTCGAATGGTGCCATTTTAATACTTGCCTGGTAGTTGTTGTTGTAGGCGAACTGAATTAAGGATAGGTGGTCATTCCAAGCCTTGGAAATCTATGGTGCAAGCTCTTAACATATCTTCTACAATCTGGTTGTTTCTCTCAGTCTGCCCATCAGTTTGCCGGTGAAATGCTGTACTAAACTTAAGCTTAGTACCAAGTGCAGCTTACAGTCTCTTCTAGAATGAGATGTGAACCTCGGATCTCGATCCGAGACGATGGATGATGGAACTCCATGAAGTCGCACGATCTCTTTGACATAAATGCGGCTAGTACCTCTACAGACCACTTATTCTTTATAGGTGAGAAGTGCGCGGACTTGGTTAATCGGTCGACAATGACCCATATGGCGTCGAGTCCACCACGAGTCTTGGGTAAGCCCATGATGAAGTCCATGCCAATGCTTTCCCATTTTCATTCCGGAATATCTATTGGTCTTAGTACGCCAGCAGGGCGCATGTTGTTCTGCCTTTTCCTGTTGGCAAGTAAGGCAATGAGCGCCATTCTCGGCTACCTCTCTCTTCATATTCAGCCACCAAAATGTTCTTTTCATGTCCTGATACATTTTGGTACCTCCAGGATGAATAGTATACTTCGTTTGGGGAGCTTGTACATTAACTTTCTCTTCAGTTCTTCATTGTCTGGGACACATGTCCTTCCTTGGAATACCAGCCTTCCATCCTCAATCATAGCAAAATCAGGTCTTTCAGCTAAGGTTTCTTTGATATGAACCAAGAAGGGATCACTATCCTGTTGTGCTTTGATCTCTCCTAGCATGTCAGATTGAATCGTGACATTGGCAACCAAGACTCGATCATCCCTATGTTCAATGTTCAAGTCTAACCTTGCGAATGTTCTAGTAATTGCATCTCGCCAAGACTAGACTTGACGATGCCATTGGCTTTCTACTAAGAGCATCAGCCACAACATTTCCCTTGCCTGGATGGTACTGTATGTTGAAATCAAAATCCTTTAGGTATTCTAGGCATCTCCTCTGTCTCATATTAAGTTCTTTCTGAGAGAATAAATATTTCAGACTTTTATGGTCTGAATAGACCGTGAATTTCTCACCATATAATAATGCCTCCAGATTTTTAAGGCGAAGACCACGGCACCAACTCTAGATCATGCACGGGGTAGTTGACTTCATGCGTCTTCAGTTGTCTTGAAGGGTAGGCAATGACTTTCTCCTTCTGCATCAATACACAACCAAGCCCAATTTCTGAGGCATTAGTATAGATAGAGAAACCTTCTCCCACTATTGGAAGAGCGAGAACAGGAGCGGAGGTTAGACTTCCTTGAGAGTTTGAAAACCCTTCTCACACTCTTTACTCCAGGAGTAGGGATTTTCCTTTCATGTAAGATGCGTGAGAGGAACGACGATCTTGGAGAAGTCCTTTATGAATTGCCTGTAGTAACCAGCCAGTCCTAAGAAGCTTCTGATTTCTGTGACTTTGGTTGGTCTCTCCCAATTGAGTACGGCTTCGACTTCGGAGGGATCAATAGATATGTCGTCCTTGAGATAAGATGGCCCAAGAAAGATGTTGCCCAGCTAGCAAGCCCGGAGGGGGGGTGAATGAGATTCTTAAAATTTGAATACCTAAACATGTCCACAAAATGTTCACACAACAAGCACTTCGTTGATTGTTAGCGTTAGTGAAAAGTAACAACAAACACAAAGCAAGCAACACACTACACAGAATTTATCTTTGTTCGGACCTCCTCTCCACAGGAGTCCTACGTCCAGTCCCTGAGCAACAACTCAGGATTCACTACCCAAGGGTACAGACCCCTCAAGGACACTTACACACCCAGCCGCAGTGATCTTCTCTTCACAACCCGAAGAGGAATGCAACACCTTGGAACCCTCTAGTCTTCCTTCAACACGAAGGGAATAACACCCTGGAACCCCCAGGTCTTCCTTCAACACGAATGGAATAACACAAAGATGTGTTCAAGGTATGATACGCCCCTAGACCAAACTAATAGCACAATGCTTGATCCGAAGCGAAGACAGAGAGGAAAAGATCTACAAAGAAGAACACTCTCAGTTCACAAAAGCTCTCTCAAGGTTCTACACTATACATAGAGAAAAGAGCTACAAGAAGACGATGGAGTGAGACCTGAGCTCCTCTATGGTGCTTGCAGATTTTTTAATTCTCAAGATTAAGTTCATGTAGGCACCAGTCTTCTATTTATATCTTCTTTGAAAAATGTAGTCGTTGAAGTATCCGTTGTCTCTAAGTTCAGAGAACATTAGACTGCATGGCTTTCCTTTGCAGTCAATGGTTCTTTGCGTTCCATGCACGTGAGAAGAAAATCTTTCTTGATATCCTCCAGCTTCTACTTTATCCAACGTTGTATAGAGTCGTGCTGTCAGAGACCTGCACACATTAAATGCTAAAACGTAGACAACTAAAGTGTCTCTTGTCGTCAGTCAACGTTAGAGTGCGAATACATCAAAATAGAAATTCCATTATGTCTTTCCAAAAAGATATTACATGCAGGAGCATAAGAATAGAAGATATCTGGACATGCATCGTGCAAAGAAATGTACAGTTATATTTAATGCATGGATAAAAGAGAAATACGCGGGATATCTTTTACCTGTCAAGATATTTGAATATCAAGTCTTTATAGCTCATGAAATCGATATGAACATGACTTATAGAATCATTGTGTTAATGATTCATTGTTGATGTGAATCATTGCACGTTCATAACCAAATCGATATACACAAATCGTTATATACTGATAATAAAATCGTTATGACAGTATAAGCAAATCGTTATGAGCAAATCGTTATAACACTACAAGCAAATCGTTATGAGCAAATCGTTATGCTCACTTATGAAATCATTGTGAGAATGAAATCGTTATACTCACTTGTTGAATCGTTATGAGAGCAAATCGTTATGCTCACTTACGAATCATTGTGAGATTTAAATCGTTATACTCACTTGTCGAATCGTTATAAGAGCGAAATCGATGTGATAACTTAGCGAATCGTTCTGAGATCGAAATCGATGCGACCACATAGCGAATCGTTCTTAGATTGAAATCGATGCGACCACTTAGCGAATCGTTCTGAGATCGAAATCGATGCGATCACTTAGCGAATCGTTCTGAGATCAAAATCGATGTGATGACTTAGAGAATCATTCTGAGATCGAAATCGATGCGATCACTTTGCGAATCGTTCTGAGATCGAAATCGATGTAAACCCATAAAGATATGAACTTTATGAAAGAGTTATTCTTTGTGATGACTTATGAAATTGTTATGCTTCAAAGTGAGTTGATGTGTACTTAGAGAAATTTCATGCTTTGAAAATTAAAAACAACAATGTAAGGATTTACTTGCAAGTCTTTGCTTGATTTTGCCTGGTATATTTCCTATGACTATGCTTCATGAAAACTTGTTAGATACTAATTGTTAGGATTTTGTTAATCACCAAAATAGATATATAATTCATAAAATTATATGGGGATGATCTGATCATCAATCTCCCCCTTTTTGGTGATGACAAAACATAACAAGAATATAGATGCTTCTGAAAGAAAGCCAATTTTTATGTATTTCAGAAGTGTGATATTCTCCCCCTTTTTTTCATTAAGCAAAAAGATATCATACGAAGACAAAGAAGAAAGGAGAAAAGATAAGCTAGATCAAAGAACTTTTCAATTTATCTTGAGGGGTTACATGGAGGTAGAAAGCAGGAGACAGAAGAGAGGCATGCCGCTGAATAATGGGCAAAACCTTGCATTCCTGTTCCTCAAATTAGGTCTGAAAAACCCCAAAAGTAATAGAATAAGATGACCCCATGATAGGAAGCATTATTTTTATGAGAAGTTCGCGCTGAGCTTCAAGAAAGGTAGCATATTCATCTTTGCCAACGGAGACCTTGAAGGAAATGAAAGAGCCAAAGCTGGCAAACCGAAAAAAACTGGTTGATCATGATAGGGTAGTGGATCTGATGCTATAGGAGATCTTTATTCAAAGCCATAAAAAGTTTGTATCGCTCGACCCACTGATCATAGGGCTCTTGAACCAGATTGATGGAATTCAAGTCTAAAAAGGCTTCAGCTGAGAGAGTAGGCTTGCTTGCCTTAAACAAGGAGTGTTCAAAGCTTCCAACTGAAGGGCCAACTGGTTGTAATGTTTTCCCAATCGGAGGCAGAGAGCCTTTCACTTTCAAAGAGAAGAGGGGCAAGAACCTCAGAAGTGATATGGCCTAGATGAAATTCCCGGAAGAGGAATCTTTGGAAGGAGGGGAGACGACCCTGCTGAGCTGAGATCCTTCCCATTACACGAGCAAATCTCTCAAAAATAACAGGACCAACTGAGGAGTCCATGACCAAAGAATGCAGTTTGGGGAGAAACACATTGTCTGGTATTTGTAGGGTAGCGAAATCCACTTTGAAGGAGCAATTAACTAGATTTTCAATTTTTAACGAAGCAATGGCTCCCTAGAACTAACCCAACTGCACTTCAGGTAGCTTGTGAAGATAACGATAGTCATTGAAGAGCTGGAAGTACCGGATGAGCTTTACTTCCTTTTGAATGAAAGGTGCCCAGGTAGACCTGTGATGAATGACAAACCACTCAGAGAGAGTGAGTGGGTGATCCCGGGGTGGAAACCGATCTAACTTTGCAAGTAGAAACTTCCTGTAGAGAGCCTTTTGCCCCTTGGCCCACTGATCTTCAGACTTGCATTCAGCCATTTGGAAGATTTTAGATTGATCAGTTTTGAGAAGTGGTAGTAGGGAAGGACAACATTGAGGTGATCATTTAGATTGAGAAAAGGAACACCAAAAATGGTGGCAAGGATACACTTTTGGAGATATTCACAATAGATTGGTTTCCTTCAATTGTCAATAGTGACGGAAAACCAAAGAGGAGGAAACTGGGAAGAGCAAGAGTGTTGGAGAGTTTCCTCTTTTTAGAAGGACTAGAAGAAGGAGAGTCAGTTTTGTGGACATGAGAACCAACTTCCAGGACTGAGCGGATTGTGGTAATTTACAACTTATCCTCGAATTTCATGAGAAAGGGACCTTCAAGTTGTGCACCTTCAGGTATAAGGTAACAAAGGAGGAGGAGAGTAGGAGAGGATGAGAAAATGACTGATGGGTAGGAGAGGTATGATGGATGGTCCAGCGCAGAAGGACTAGAGGAAGACGAGGCTCCAGCTGATGATGAGGCTGGAGGGTTTTCAATGACAGGAGGAGGTGCAGGAATGGATGTAGAGGTGGCAGGAGATGAAGTGGATTGGGAAGGAAATGGTGTTGGAGAAGAAATGGAGCGAGGCATGGGTTGTTTGAAAGGGATAGGTGTTGGTGGTGCTGTGGAGGAAGATGGTGGTGAAGGAGGGGTGTAGTTACAAGAGATGAAGATCAGGGGCTTCTAGAGCTACAGTGGCTCTTATACTCTTGGAATCACACCCTCAGAAACCACTGGCCCTGTTGGCCCAACAGCATCCTCTGATGGCCCTGGTGGCCCAGCCTTCACAGCCTCAGCATGATTCTGCACTGCAGTTGCAACCTCTTCAACAACCTGTGGCCCGGATGGCCCTGTTGGTTCTTCTGAAATTGGCCCTGATGACCCAGCATCTTGTTGCCTGGCCTATGAAGGCCCAGAACTGCAGATTGGTTCTGCAGGATAAGGAGCAGGAGGGGCATTTGAGGACTGTGCCCTGACCAAATCTCCAAATGCGGCTATAGACTCCTTGACGCTAATGAGCTCACGTTGCACCCATCTCACTGCATTTCTGACCATTCCCATCTCCTTAGCTAAGGTACTCTCGCCTATGAAAATTAACAAAATATCTGATTGCACAGAGCACATAATCTTTCCTTGTTCATCCATCCTTTCAATAAGAGGCTTCCAATTGACCTTTAGATGCTTCTTCTTTGCCCTCCGATGGGCCTTCCATGTGAGGAGGGGAATCTCTGGAGCTACTTGTTCCCTTTTTGCTTGCCCTTGCAACGGGCTCCACAAAATCATCATTGTCATCATCTGAGGCACTCTCCACAATGCCTTCTAAAATTCATCTACAGGGGCATTGGTAGTGTGCTCCCCCTAGATTTGTCTGTCCTTTTCAACAGATTGCTCCCTTTGAATAGGAGCATCTTCCATATGGGTATCAATTGGAATATTTCTTCTTTGCTCCCTCTGAATAGGGGCATCCTCCATGCAAACATCTGTACTGTGGCTAGATGCTACAACCTCTGCAGTTGAAACTACCAAGATCTCTGGCTCCACCTGAGTACTGGTTAAAGAGTCCAGTACACTCCGAAGAATTGAGCTACTTGTGAGGAGGGAGGTGTAACTTCTGAATTCTGTCCAACATGATCAATAAATTCTTGTGAAATGTCCTCAATCTGGCTTCAAATGAGCACCGATTCTTCTGCTCAGACCTCTGCTGCTGCTGCTACTTGTTCCACTACAATTTCTGAACGGATAACTTCTTGTTGTTGCTCTTGAACTTCTGGTCCTATTGGTAATTCTGCTGCTACTGCTGCTTCTCCTACTTCTTGTTGGACTTCTTAGGCTTCGCCAATAATGGCTTCACCCTCAGCCACTAAGGTCTTGGTTCATATAGCTCCAACCAATGAGAATCCACTTTTCTTTATGTTTCTGCTTCGAATTGCCTGACCCATTTTCTCTGACACTGCTCCAAATAAATTTATGCCAAAATGTTAAAATACCTTAGTGAGCAGATGTGCATATGGTAGGGACACATTTAGCTTGCTCTTCTTATTCCAAATCTGAGCGGATGAAAACTTCATCCTTTCTATTATAACCTCTGCCATATTTATGTCCTGGTTCTAAATAGCCTAGAACATCAGGTCTGAGTCCGCCTTTGTACAAGTCGAGTAGGTGGCACTCCTAGGGACCAAATCTGGCATACTATGAAATGTAGAATCTAGTTGAATGCATTCAGCTGGTTGATGTCTATCTTTCCATCCTTTAGTTTTACTCGGGATCAACAATCCCTAATCCCTTCGCCAAGATATCCACAGTGTGAACCCCACTGTGACCGGTGGTGCAAAGTCCAAATAAAGTTCCAAAAGCTCATAGGCAATCTTAATCTGGGTTCCTTTGACAGTGGATGTCAAGGACCCGTCCTCCTTAGTCTTCAAACAAACATAAAATGCCTTTACTCGGTCTGGATAACTCACCTCTGACAGAGTTGCGAACTTCGTCCATTTCATCCTCTCTATTGCTGCAATGATGCTGCCCATTCATTCTTCTGCAAGTCTGCAACGTCCACTGCCTTGTTGCCACAGACCTTGATCTTCACAGTGGTATACCTCTTGTCACGCCCCAATATTTAGCAGCGGAATAAATACTGGGGGACTTGAACGATACAAACAGGTGTATCACAGTTGAATAGCGCAGAGTCACAATTGAATATAATAACACATTAAAGACTATAATATGGTCACAAAAGTATACTTTATTCCATTCCATTCAACTAGATACAACCTCTAATAAGAAGAATCGACTGAAAAGATTTATTAATCAAATAACAACGTTTCTCTAATACATCAACTACTCAAATTTCTATTCTAAGCTGACAACTACTCATATGATTGGTGCTCATCACTCTTGCCCTGACCCATCTGATTCCACTGGTTCCTCATCACTACTTGAAAAGGGTAGGATATAGGGGTGAGCGAACTAGCTCAGTAGGATTTACATCTCAATATTGTGCGGGCACTAGTATACATGATTAACATTTTAAATAGGCAGATATGCATATGAACATGATGACAGTGCATACTTTTCTAACAAGTGAATAGCAGAATAGAACGGATATCATATCAGATCAAATGTCGAGTTTCATATACAATGGACAGATATTTCAAGAATAGAATCATATCCAAGAGATTGCCATATTCAGACAGATATCATGCATTCTGATGATCAGACGTAAAATATCAAACATATATATCAGATCAAATCAGACTTATCATATCAAACAAGGCACATTCACACTAATCTTGCTTATTTGTTTGTGCTATGCAAGCACCAGAAGTCCATACTCCCATGGTTAATAAGTACGTTGGGGCGCTCCTCCCCAGGACCGGACCAGGCCCCTATTGCACAGGCATTAGATCAAATTTTGGACTGGAGTCCCACGTTGTGCCGAACAAATAGATGCATATATGGCACAAGAGTTTCAATAACAAGCTCGTAGTAAAGAACATGATCATTCATAGAGTCAAGGTATGACAAATAGCTCAAGAGAACAAGGCAGGATAACGCAAATATCTTATGTTTCATAATCATTAATGTCTTCACATGAGGATGTTTCTAAAGACAGGTCGTATGTAGAACATGTGCTTTCCTAACATGTATGCATATGGACAGATAATTAATTTAACACCGGAAAGCATGTAACTATTGAAACTCATATACGAACCATGATATTAACTTCACTAACATGTTTATACTAACATGTATTTTCCCACATTCATATCATACTCTTATCATATCAATTGACATAAGGAAGATCACAAGATAATCCATTGAAACATAAGGACAATCACAATTACACATTAGAATCATATTCGTATCATTACCATTTTCTTCAATGGGTTGATTTATTTTAGGTCCATGCATACTATATAACATCATGCACATGCTTGTAGACATCATGAAATGATCAGACCCAAAATATGCAAATTATTTGTAAGGGTAGTGTCGACACACCCTGACTGGTGTCGACACAGTGCTTCAAACACATGGCAAAATAATGCAAAACTGGTCAAGTAGTGTCGACACTAGATCAAGTAGTGTCGACACTATGTTTCAAATACAAGGCAAAATGGATAGGTAGTGTCGACACTAGATCAAGTAGTGTCGACACTAGAGACAGCTTCCAGAAACCTTCTGGCCAATATGGGACAGTGTGCGACACTAGATCAGGTAGTGTCGACACTAGATCAGCTCCCAGAAACTTTCTGGGTCAAACTGGGACAGTGTGTCGACACTAGATCAGGTAGTGTCGACACTAGAGACCTTCCCAGAACACCTTGGGCTGTTTTGGGACAGTGTGTCGACACTAGCTCAACTAGTGTCGACACTAGAGGCCCTTCCAGAACAAAACATATGTCAAGTGTAACCAGAAAACATGTGTCTGCAGCGATTCACTTTCCTCTTATACCTCTCTAAGAAATGACATTTAGATAAAACATTCAACATGAAAGATGATGAAGACAACTAGTAGAAGGACTTTGATGTTGGGGTTTGATCTAATTCAGTCTGAATCTTGAGAAAACATATGAAGAACAAAAAGTCAAGTGTAGACCGAAATCACAGTATCATGCAATGACTCTCTTGCCACGCTTATAACTCTCTAATGAAAGACATTTGGATAAAACATCCAACATAAAATATGATCGTGACTTCAATTAGAAGAACTTTCATGAAGTAAGTTTAGTCTAATTCTGTCTCAAATCGTGTGCATACTATGAAGGACAGGAAAAGCCCTAACTGGGCACGACTTAGGGAAAACGACCAATACTCCATGCATACTCTATGAAAATTGGGCAAATCAAGTACAAATGAACATAGACTCGATGCTCTACATGATGGTATAGGTTCTCTTAATCTTGGCCGAAGAACACCTACCTTTATGAAGATCTAAGACCAGTCAACATTCTGGACGCAACAGAGGATGAAGGGGGATGATGCTCCGGGTTCCCAGCCTTTCTCCTTCTCCTCTGAAGCCCTAGCCTGCCTCCAAATGACCCCAACTCATTGTCAAACCTTCCCCAAGAGTTTAAGGATGAGTTCTTATAGATTTAGGGTGTAGTTATGAGTCCTAACGACACTAGGAGAGGGGCCACGAGTCTGTTTCCTAGTTTCCAAGAAGTCTAGAACTCTTTCCTCCAAAGGAGGTAGCAACAGTTTAGGAAACCACCAATTGGGGTTGGATTCGGTTTGGCTTACCTTGCATGACTAATTACCTTAATTTTAACCCTAACTTGCCCTCTCTAATTATGGCATAATTACATACACGAATTCTGGGTATTTTCTTGTCCCAATGTATTTATATCCTTGGGCCAAGTGTGCTCCATTGGCCCAAACTTGTTAAGGGTCATTAACACCTGGTGTTGGAAGTCTCTCAACATGTTTATTTAATTTATTCTCCTTATTTCCAAAGTTTTTAAATCACTAAATTTTCCGGGGTGTTACACCTCTCTTGCTGCTCAGCGGTAAGAAATGCAGCTCCGTAGCCCCCGACGTTGCCGGATACACCAGACGCGGCCATGGATTTGAATGGGGAAAGTTTCGTGATGATTGGAATGAGGAAAGGAGAAAAATCCCTCAAGAGATTTCTCGCGGGAAGGAGTTGGAAGCTTCAAAATTCCAGAGAGTTGATGCCGGAGTCGATAGGGTATCGCCTCAGGCAAGTTGAAGGAGAAGAGAGCGGGAGGTGAATCATTGTAACACAGATTTTGGGTTTTTATCAAAAAGAGTAAAGTGACTTTTTTGAAACAAAAGGCGCCATAATGGCAGAAAATGACAAAGTGACCCATTCGAGAGGAATAAATACCTTAAAATTAATTGAATCGACACAGATAAGTAAGAAACAAGTAATATTTTAATTGGATTTTGCTTAACTACAGGGAAGAGAAAATTTGGTTATTTTGAAATAATTCATATTTTAGTTTTATACAGATAAATCTTTCACAATTTACACATGCCTAGTTCCCTTCTAAGAGAAGTAAATCTCTCTTCAGGTAAGGCCTTTGTGAAGATATCTACTAACTGATTTTGTGTATCTACAAAAGAAATGCTTATATTACCATTAGCTACTTGATCACGAATAAAATGGTACCTAACCTCAATGTGCTTTGTCCTTGAATGCTGGACTGGATTCTTGGTAAGATTTATTGCACTTGTGTTGTCGCACAGTAATGGAATTGTCTTGATCTGAAGTCCAAAATCCTCAAGTTGTTGTTTAATCCACAATATTGTGTACAACAGCTTCCAACAGCCACGTACTCAGCTTCAGCTGTAGACAGTGCTACTGAATTTTGCTTCTTTGAGGACCACAAAATAGACATCCTGCAAGAAATTGACAACATCCACTGGTGCTTTTCTATCTACCTTGCATCCAGCATAGTTAGCATCAGAATATCCTACTAAATTAATTTCACATGAATTTGGGTACCATAATCCTAGATCATGAGTTTTGGCTAAGTATCTAAAGATCCTTTTAACACAAATTAAATGAGACTCTTAGGATATCTGTACCTAGCACATACACATACGCTAAACAATATATCAGGTCTACTTGCTGTTAAATAGAGTAATGAACCTATCATACCTCTGTAAAGTTTTGATCTACTTTCTTAACATTTTTGTCACTGTCTATCCTTGTTGATGTGCTCATGGGTGTTGACAGTGGCTTGGCATTTTCAAATCCAAACTTCTTTAGTAATTCTTTGGTGTACTTGGCTTGATAGATGTGAGATCCTTCCTTTCCTTGTTTGATTTGTAATCCGAGGAAGTAGTTGAGCTCCCTCATCATGCTCATTTCAAATTCTCCCTGCATAAGCTTTTCAAAATACTTACAAAGAGATTCATCAGTAGAGCCAAATATTATATCATCAACATATATTTGAACAAGTAACACATTTTTAAGTTTAGACTTAATGAATAATGTGCTATCTACTTTTCCTCTAATGAAACCATGATTTAACAAAAATGAACTAAGCCTTTCATACCAAGCTCTAGGTGCTTGCTTTAATCCATATGAAGCTTTATGCAACTTAAAACATGATTTGGAAAATCCATGTCATCAAAACCAGGTGGTTGTTCTACATACCTCTTCCTTATAAAACCATTCAAAAAAGTAGATTTTACATCCATTTGAAAGAGTTTTAAATTTAATGCAGAAGCATATGCAAGTAAAATCCTAATTGCCTCAAGTCTAGCCACTGGTGCATAGGTTTCATCGAAATCTATGCCTTCCTCTTGGGAATAGTCTTGAGCTACCAATCTAGCCTTGTTTCTTATGATCACACCAGCTTCATCCAATTTGTTCCTGAACACCCATTTGGTGCAAATCACAGGATGATCTGATGGTCTCGGAACAAGGGACCATACTTGGTTTCTCTTGAACTGATTTAGTTCATCTTGCATGGCTAATATCCAAGATTCCTCAGTCAGTGCTTCATTGATCGTCTTAGGCTCTATTTGAGATACAAAAGCTAAATAATCATATGGAATTACATTACCTCTTGTTCTTACCCCAACAGATGGATCTCCAATTATGTGTCCAATGGGTGATCGTTCTTATACCTCCATTCCTTTGGAAGATTGTCGTGTGATGTATCCTTTTGTTACAGATCTTCCAAGGGTGGATCTTCCTTGACCTCAATGATGGTTCTTTAGCTTCTTGGACAATTCATCTGTATCATCAATATCACTATCTACTTCCTTTCTCAAGGAAGGGTTAGCTTTCATAAAAAATAATATGCACTGATTGCTCAATAATAAAGTTGTTTGTTAAATACTCTATATCCTTTGGGTTTGGAAGCATACCCCATGAATATACCTTCATCGATTTGGAGTCTAGCTTACCAATATCTTTTTTACCGTTGTTGTGGATAAAGCATAGACATCCGAATGTCTTGAAATGGCTGATTTTCGGATTCTTCTGCTTGTATAGCTCATATGAAGTTTTTTTCAAGATTGGCCTGATCATTACTCTCTTGATGATATAGCATGCTGTGTTGATGGCTTCGGCCCAAAATATCTTGGCAAATCACATTCTGATAGTATTGTCCTTGCCATATCCAATAGGGTTCTATTCTTTCTTTCAGCAACTCCATTTTGTTGTGGTGTCCTTGGTGCTGAGAACTTGTGTTCTATTCCTTGGCTATCACAGAATTTTGCAAAGCTCTCATTCTAAAATTCTCATCCATGATCTGATCGGATACTAATGATGCTATACTTCTTATCCTTTTGAACTTTCTTGCTGAAACTAACAAAACTCTCAAAAGTATCATCCTTGTGTTCTAGGAAAGAAACCCATGTAAACTGGAGTAGTCATCTACTATAACAAATCCAAAGTTCTTTCCCCCAAGACTTGTGGTCCTTATTGGCCCAAATAGATTCATATGTAGAAGTTCTAAGGGTTTTAGGCTGTTACCATGGTCTTTGATTGAACGATGACTTGGTGTGCTTCCCTTTTGCACACGGCCTACAGACACCATTCATTTTTGCACTAACCTTGGGTAGACCTTCACCAAGCTTCTCTTGATCAACATTCTCATGCCATCCAAGCTACAGTGGCCCATTCTTCGGTGCTAGAGATCTGTTGACTACTCTTTATTGCTGCCAGACATATGTCTGATCCTTAGTTCTTCCAAATAAAGTACATACAGGTTTTTTCCCTGCTGCCTTCAAACACGACTGCAACATCCTTCATAATACTGCACTTTGACTTTTGAAATCTGATCTGATGTCCTCTATCGCATAGCTGGCTGATGTTAATAAGGTTGTGCTTTAGTCCTTTCACACAAAGTACATCTTCAATGATAACGTTCCTTTGCTACCAACGGTCTGCAACCTATTACAGTTCCTTTGCCATTGTCACCATATGTAATTGTGCCTTCTTCAGCTTCAAGGTGAAAGAACAGCTTCTTGTTACCTGTCATATGCCTTGAGCATCCGCTGTCTAAGTACCATTTGGATGCTCGAAAGTTTCCCTGCATTAGAAACATTATGCTTTAGGTTCCCAAGTTCTTTTGGGTCCTGGTTGGATAGTATTATAAATTTTTCTTTTAATTATCCATATTTTATGTTTAGTTGGACATGATATTTTAATGTGTCCTAACTTATTGCAATGGCTACAACAAGACATTTTAATTATCTTTTCAGTTGGAATGTATTTAAGATTTGATTTAATGTTGTGTCTTATTCAGGTACAAATTTAGGAGTTGGATATGTTTTAGGATATACCACTGTTTTCTCGTTATCGGGAGGAGTATAACCTAATCCATGTTTCCTTTTACCTGACCGTCTAGCACCTTTTAATATTAATATTGTTTTGCCATTAGTAAATTTTTCTAGTGTGCTTGACAATTTTTCATTTTATGTTGTTAAAGTGTTAACTTCTTGTTTTAATTTATCTACATTTTCTTGGTTTTCCAAACTCACTAATTGTTCATTTTTATTTTTCAAGTCTTCACATAACAATTCATTTCTCCTTTTTAGTTCAGTAATTTGTTTTTCCATTTGCTCATTTTCAGATTTTAAGTCTGAATTAGTATTTTCTAAGCATGCGAGATTTTTCTTATTGGCTTTTAGTGATTACACACTTCTTTGTATATACATACAGTTCATTAAAAGCTTCTTCTAAGTTGTCAGAATCAGATTCATTGCACGAAGAGAAAGATGAGTCTGATGTTACCTTGTCTTCAATGTTGGCCATGAATGCCAGGTGGCTTCTTCTTCTTCTTCTTTGCTTGAACTTGACTTGCTGTCCGAGTCACTACTGTTGTCCCATGCTGCTGCCATGGCTTTCTCTTAAATCTTGGGTCTTCTGGTGCTATCTTTCTTTCTGAACTCAGTTTTCTTGAACTTCGGACATTCTGCCTTGATATGTCCGGGCTTTTGCATTCATAGAAAATCGGTCAATCTTCTTTGCATCTTGACTTTTGACCTTTTGAAGTCTTTTCCCTTCTTGAAGTATCTTCTTCCGGACTAATACTTTTTTTTCTTAGCCAAGATGCATTGTAACCATGTGGTTAGCATTGCTTCTTCATCTTCACTGATGTTCATGCTTTCTTGGCTATATGAGCCATCTTCTGATGTGTCTTCTTCTGCCTTGAGTGCGTTGGAATGCTTCTTTCTGCTAGATGATTCTCCCAACCATTCCATTATCTCATGAGCCATAAGGGACCCAATGAGTTCTCTAACGAAATATCTTCAAGTCGTTAACCTCTTCTATTGCTGTTACTTTTGGAGTCCACGAGGCAGGTAAGGATCTAAGAATTTCCTAACCATGTCTCCCATCTGATAGGTCTTACCAAGACCAGCCAATCCATTAGTGATGTCGGTGAACCTACTGTACATCAGTGTAATTGTTTCACCGAGTTGCATTTGAAATCTTTCATATTGAGTTACCAGAATATCTATTCCGGTTTCTTTTACTTTGTTGTGCCTTCGTAGGTGATCCTCAGCTTCTCCCACATCTCCATTGTGGATTTGCAGGCAGAGAGTCTGTTGAATTCCTTCTTGCTGAGAGCACAACACAATATGCTCTTGGCCTTGCAGTTGAGAGAATTTTTCTTCTTGTCATCTTCTGTCCATTTGTCTTTGTGTTGGTGACTAGAAGATCTCCTTCTTCTACAATCGACCAGATCTGATAGTCAAGTCCTTGTAGAAAGAACTCCATCCTGTTTTCCATATGTGTAGTCTACACCATCGAACAACAGTGGCGGTTTACTGACTGACTTCGAAGTGACCTTGGGCTGCCATTTGATCTTTTCTCTTCAGATCGTTGGATCTTCTTCTTTGTCAAAGAGACTAGCTCTGATACCACTTGTTGCCCAGCTAGCAAGCCTAGAGGGGGGGTGAATGGGATTCTTAAATTTTGAATACCTAAACCTGTCCACAAAAACTTCACACAACAAGCACTTCGTTGATTGTTAGGGTTAGTGAAAAGTAAACAACAAACCAAAGTACAATCACACTACACAAGATTTTTATCCTGTTCGGACCTCCTCTCCACAGGAGTCCTACGTCCAGTCCCTGAGCAACAACTCAGGATTCACTACCCAGGGTACAGTCCCCCTCAAGGACACTTACACACCCAGCCGCAACTGGTCTTCACTTCACAACCCAACGTCCAGGTCTTCCTTCAACACAAAGGGAATAACACCCTGGAACCCCCAGGTCTTCCTTCACACGAAGGGAATAACACAAAGATGTGTTCAAGGTATGATATGCCCCTAGACCAACTAATAGCACAGTGCTTGATCCGAAGCGAAGACTGAGAGGAAAAGATCTACAAAGAAGAACACTCTCAGTTCACAAAAGCTCTCTCAAGGTTCTACACTAGACACAGAGAGCAAAGAGCTACAACAAGATGATGGAGTGGGACTTAAGCTCTTCTATGGTGCTTGAAGATTTTGAATTCTCAAGATTAAGTTCACGTAGGCACCAGTCTTCTATTTATATCTTCTTTGAAAATTAGTCGTTGAAGTATTCGTTGTCTCTATGTTCAGAGAACGTTAGACTGCATGGCTTTCCTTTGCAATCAATGTTCTTTCTTTTCCATGCACGTGATGCAAGAAAATCCTTCTTGATGTCCTCCAGCTTCTACTTTATCCAACGTGGTATAGAGTCGTGCTGTCAGAAACCTGCACACATTAAATGCTACAACGTAGACACCTATGTTATCTCTTGTTGCCAGTCAACGTTAGAGTGAGAATACATCAAAATAGAAATTCCATTATGTCCTTCCAAAAAGATATTACATGTAGGAGCATAAGAATAGAAGATCTGGACATGCATCGTGCAGAGAAATGTACGGTTATATTTAATGCATGGATAAAAGAGAAATACGCAGGATATCTTTGACTTGTCAAGATATTTGAATATCAAGTCGTTATAGCTCTTGAAATCGATATGAACATAACTTATAGAATCGTTGTGTTGAATGAGTCATTGTTTATGTGAATCGTTGCACGTTCATAACCAAATCGATATACACACAAATCGTTATATACTCATATAAAATCGTTATGACAGTATAAGCAAATCGTTATGAGGAAATCGTTATAACACTAAAGCAATCATTATGAGCAAATTGTTATAACCAAATCATTATAAAACTATAAGCAAATCATTATGAGCAAATCGTTATGCTCACTTATGAAATCGTTGTGAGATTGAAATCGTTATACTCACTTGTCGAATCATTGTGAGATTGAAATCGTTGTACTCACTTGTCGAATAGTTCTAAGATCGAAATCGATGCGATCACTTAGCGAATCGTTCTGAGATCGAAATCGATGCGACCACTTAGCGAATCATTCTGAGATCGAAATCTATGCGACCACTTAGCGAATAGTTTTGAGATCAAATCGATGCGATCACTTAGCGAATTGTTCTGAGATCGAAATCGATACGATCACTTAGCGAATCGTTCTGAGATCGAAATCGATGCGATCACTTAGCGAATCATTTAGATCGGAATCGATGTAAACCCAAAAATGATATGAACTTTATGAAGAGTTATTCTTTGCGATGACTTATGAACTCGTTATGATTCAATCGAGTTGATGTGTACTTAGAGAAATTTCATGCTCTGAAAATTAAAAACAACAATGTAAGGATTTACTTACAAGTCTTTGCTTGATTTTGCTTGTTTATTTCCTGTGACTAAGCTTCATGAAAACTTGGTAGATACTAATTGTTAGGATTTTGTTAATCACCAAAATAGATATATAATTCATGAAATTATATGGGGATGATCTAATCATCAAAAGACACTTCTTTGAGCAAGAATTCACACTTGCTCAGCTTTGCATATAATTTGTTGTCTCGCAAGACTTGCAGTGCTATCCTCAGGTGTTCTTCATGTTCTTCTTTGGTATTGGAGTATATGAGGATGTCATCAATCAAGAAGACCATGAACCTGTCAAGATATGGTCGGTAGATGTTGTTCATGAGTTGCATAAAGGTTGTAGGAGCATTGGTCAGACCAAAAGGCATAACGATGAATTCATAGTGTCCATACCTGCTCCTGAAAGCCGTTTTAAAAAATGTCGTCATCCTTGATCCTCATTTGATGATAGCAAGTCGGAGGTCAATCTTAGAGAAATATTGAGCTACAGATATGTGGTCGAAAAGTTCATCGATCCTTGGTAATGGGTACTTGTTCTTGATAGTTAGCTGATTGAGTTGTCGATAGTCGATACATAGCCTCATCGACCCATCTTTCTTTTTAACGAATAGCACGGGTGCTCCCCATGGGGAAGTACTTGGTCTGATGAACCCCTTCTCTAACAGCTCCATCAGTTGTGCCTTTAATTCCTTTAACTCGGCAGGTGACATCCGGTACGGTTGACGCGACACCGTCACAGCTCCAGAAATTAACTCAATAGCAAAGTTGACATCACGTTCAGGGGGAATCCCTGGCAGATCTTCGGAGAACACATCGGGGTAGTCCTGGACTATGTGTATGTCTTCTATCTTAGAACCCTTCTTTTTGACTATTACGGCCGCAAGGAAAGCAAAGCAACCTTTCCTTATCATATTGTGGGCCTTTATGGTAGAGACTAGAGACATCCATCTCTTATGTCTAATTCCAGTGAATGACAACTTAGGGATATCACTAAATGTATCCTTCCATTTCTTACAGTCGACACTTGCCCCTAAGTGGACAACTAATCGGCTCCCAGAATCACGTCATAGCCTTTCATAGGCATACATACCAGATTGGCCTTTAGGTTATGCCCTCATCATTACATCGGAAGATGGAAAATATTTGTTCAATTTCTCTTTCTCTCCCAGTGGGTACTGACAGAGAATTCACACCCCATAGATATTGGTTTAACATTTAGAGTATCAGAAAAGTTCTGAGATATGAATGAATGAGTTGCTCCAGTATCAAATAAAACAAATGTTGATAAGGAGAAAACATGCTGTGTACCTTCTACCATGCCACCTTCCTCAACGGCTCTTCATCATGCAGGGTTTGCAGTCTTCCCTAATTCTTTGGCACATTAGTGCGCCTCTCATTCTCCTTCAGTAGTGGGCACTCGGAAATACGGTGCTCGTGGCTTCCACAGTGCAGACATGCACTGACTTTCCTCCAGCATTCATCAGCTGTGTGACTTGGCTTGTTATAATGCTTGCAATTGCTTTTCGCTAGAGTGTTGGGAACGAAGACCTTGGGTTTCCTTTCATGGCTGGGTCTTTCCGTGATGCTGAAAGAACGCTTTATTCCATTAGTTGGCTTGGAAGATGTCAAACTAGGTGTCAGTTCTTTCTTTACGAATTTCGCTTGGTACGGTCGGTGAAATCCGTAGCATCTTCTAACAGTTGGGCTTTCTTCACCGTCTCGGCATATGTCTGGATGTCGAGTGGGGGCCATTGAGGAAGCGCTTAGCCTTCATCCTTTCGGTATTCACCAGGTGTTCGGTGTATCTTTCCAGTCTAGAAAATTGGGCTTCATAGTCAGCTACAGTCAGGCTCCTCTGTTTAGGAGCAGCAAACTCCGCAGCCTTCTTCTCTTGCTCACACTCAGAGAAGTACTAAGATTAAAAGCTTCTTTGAATTATGTCCAGGTGAATTGACCATTTGCTCTGGTATACTCCCACCATTTGCAGTTGAAATGTCACTAATAGCAGCTTGTCCCCAGCTGCACATTGCATGACACGGAAGACTCTTTTCGTCTTCTTTATCTAGTGCTCAGCCTCATCCGGATTGGTAGTACCGCTGAACTTTGGTGGAATTAACCTTCTAAAGTTACGATGCAGCTCGCCTACACCGCGGTTTCCTCCTCCTCCTTGTGCCACTTGCAGAAGCGCACAAGTGAGTTCTTGGATTGTTTGTTGCATGCCCCTCATTTGAGCACGTTCAACAATCATCTTAGCTTTCTAAGTTTCGTACAAAATAGCTTATCATTAGGACATTGATGTGGAGTTTAATTCGGCGTGTGTGTGTGATTATCTTTTAGATCTTAACCCTAGGTTCTACCCAATCTCACATAGGTATGATAATTGACTTAGACACGTGTCACGGTAGTCCATCCTAGAACATCCTAGACTTAAGTATCCTTGTAAGGCCCTCGAATTTTGTTACATTCTTTTAATTTCGTTTAAATAATTTATGTTGTGTATGCATAGATGTACATATCTACGTATGTATTAACTATTTACTTATGTATGCATGTGTATAAGTTAGTTGTAAATAATGTATGAATGGTATGATGGTAGTATGTACATGATAGTATACATAATGCATGTATATATGTATAGGTTATGCATGGTTTCCTGCATGTTTTGAGTTCTGGCCGAAGGCCAGCTTGGCGTCAATATCAATGGACATTTCTGTTGTGTATGCGTCAACCATATGGACGCCAACACTAATCCCAACGTGCAGTGATGTTGACGCTAATTTCTCTGGCCTGCATTCGTTGCGGAGCCGGAAATCCCGGGAACAAGCTACCCCAACCATTGGGGAGCTGTCCCCAACGGTCTGAAAGGCTCTTGTCAAGCCTGCGTGAAAGAGAGCCCCCTCTCCTATTTACAAAGCCCTTTTGCAACCCTCAACCCTCTCTTGGCTCTCTTTGCAAGAGGAGAAGAAGGAGAAGATACCCTAGAGAAAACTGTGAGAAAACCCCACCCTTTGCAAGCTTGGATCCGACCTTCTGAAGCTGTTTCTGGCCATCTACCACGACAAGGAGCTAGCTGAAGTGAAGGAGGAGCTTCCCCGACCTCATCTTGGAGGCATCTTCGTCCTAGAACCCAGAGGAGAGCAATTGTGGAGCTTCTTGGGACTGCCCAAGGAGAGCTTCTCCGACCATTTAGATCTGTCTGGAGTATTTTCTAGAGGCAAGTAACCTACCCCTATCGTCCATGTAGATGTCAAGTAGGGTTTTATCATTTTTATGTATTTTTCCTCGTGTCCTAGATCCCCCATTCTTCTTTATTTGGAGTTTGGTCTGTGTTTCTGCACAGACAGGAACTTGGCATCAATGCCCTTGACGCCGAGATCCCTAATGTGCGTCCGGCGATCTTGCCGTCCACTCCTGGAACGGCCAGAGACCCGTTAAGTTCTCCAGGACAGAACAGTGAGTTGTTTCTTCCTGGTATATGATTATTTTCGTTGAGGATATATTGTAAACCTATGATGATATGTACTATAGATGTCTGAATGTGTGGTGAGATCTTTGTAATTTCTGTGATTTGGCATAAATGGTTTTATTATGGAGAATGAATGCATGATGAGACCTAGACCATGTTCGTTACCCTTTGTGCAATTCATGTGAAGTTGGATGCCCTAAATTTTCTAAACCGTGAGTGGGTAAATCAGTCCATGCTCTGAATTCATGGAATTTTCTCCATGCTCCTCTGATTTATTGAATTTTCTGAAATGGAATTAGAAAAAACATGTGTAGGATTGTTAAAATTCCAGTAAATCGTGTGTTGTGTAATAAATCCAGAAAATTTCCTGTGGTATTGTGTATATTGGGTTCAAGGTTATGATCTGTTAACTGAACTTTTATGTTATATACCATGATAATCAAATTTTGAATAATGGGAATTTATGTTAAATTTTCTGAATTGCATTTTGGATCAAAAAAATGTGAAAATTTTCATGTGGGGTCCTAAACCCGAAATCAGCATGTGGTTAAATTCTCAGGTCATTTGGACAACTATACCATGCAATATGAATTTTCCATGCAAAAATGGGTAATTAATGCATGCCATTGTGAAATGATTTAATTCTATGTAACCCAACCTGATTGGTGAAATTTCCTGAATGATGAATTCTGTCATCTGTAGTGGCATGATTAGGAAAACAAAGTCATGTTGTGAATAGAGAATGAATGAGAGGTAAGTGACATGTGTAAGAAAGCGTTAAAATCGGTAATGTGTAAATCGTGCCAAGTGTGACACTGCTTCCATAGAGGGGTGGAACCGTATAGGGAAAAGTCCCCTAAAGGTTCAATGTGTTGTGATCCTAAGGGCATTAGGATGAAATCCTGGAGGTGGACAAGTACCACTGGTTAGGTGGAGACTTGTTCTCTCGGTCTGCGCATTCCAAGAGTCGTCACTGTATTGCCTAGGTGACGTCTATGTGTATGTGATGTGATGTGTCCTTCTGATGGTGGTTTGGACTATGTGTCACGGCACTAAAGTGTAAAATGTGAATGTGATTGTGATCATGTGCAAATTGTGTAGTGTGAACAATGTGTAAATGTGAATGTGTAAATGTGCAATGTGTAAAGAGTGAAGTATGTGATTAGAAATGTGTAAAAATGTAAAACCAAAATGTGAGGATGTGAGATTGAAATCCATGATATGATGATCTAAAATCATGTTAGAACAGCAACATAAATGTGGTTATGATCATGTGTTATATGTGTACAATGCGTAGAATCCATGCTAGGGACATCCTTACTTATGTGTAAGCCATTCCATGTGTGTTTACTCTCACGTTTGGTTTGAATGAGAACATAGCTTCATGTGTTAGATTGTAAAGTGTTTAATCATGTCAAAACAGCAAGCTTAAAGCATGTAAAATGGTTATGTGCATGCGTAAGAATGAGAAGTAACCTTGTTAGCAATGTTTTCTTTCATGTATGTAAACTAGTCATGCTAAACTTGCTTTCATGTCTTAGTTTAATTGAAAGTAAACCTTTCATGTGTTGGGATGATTAGAGAGCATGTGATAGGAGATTTTGATTTAGAAATTTGAAAGCATGAATCATGTGTTCATTAATAGAATTACCATGATAGGTTGTTAATTTCAATGACAAGCATGCTACATGATTGTGTCTTGTAAATGTTTATGTAAAACCTACTATGATATGTACATGTATGGTATGTGTAGAGTTATTTGCTGAGTCTTTTAGACTCATTACTTGCTTCGGCGTACATGCATAGTTGGTGACGACACACTTGCGGAGGAGGCAGTGGAGACCACTCTGAGCGTGGAGATTAGATCGTTGGTGTACTTTGCGATATTTTGATTTCATAAGTATGTAATGCAACATTGTACTAGCATTATCATGGAATGAAATGTTAAGTGTGGACAATTATGTATTTGATTTTCAGCAATGTAATTATGTGGACTTTTAGTTCTTAAATGTCATTGCAATCATGTATGTTAAATGTGGATGATGAATGAAATGAAGATAGTGGTTCTTTTACTTCCGCTACTATGTTCTTATATTCATGTGTATCTCAGCTGAATGTTACTGTTGGGTAAATGTCCCACTTTGGCAACGTTCACTATACCGACGTAGGTTGGTATAACCGTACCGTAAGAGGGTCGCTACAGAGATTGGTATCAAAGCAACCGGTTGAGATTGCACATGAATATACATAAGTCATCATCCCGATTACATGCTAGTCTACATAGGAATGTCCACATTGTAGAATTGATTAATAATGAATGAAAAGTAGATAAGAAAATGGTTAGAACTTAGTAACCTAGCTAATGGTGGCTGAAATTTATTACGGCCATGGCTTCGAGAGGTTGGCGTGGCAGCGCGCGGCCCGTGAGGACGAGCCGACGTGACGAGCGGGTGGAGCAGCAGGCCCAGGCACCGCAAGGTCCTGCACTTCCCCCACCGTCGCCTGTGGATTATGGAGTATTCATGCAAGTCTGGTGCAAGCCATGCAGAACGCAGGCTCATACCCAGGCAGCACTCCAGGCACAGTTGGAGGCTCAGGTTAGACTAATAAAATGGTTTATAGTCTATTTTATTTAATTATGCGATATTATGTGATTGTGAATTGCTTGTATTGTACTGTAGCAGGCTCAGGTACCAGCTCAGGACCATGGTGGACCTTCTACCGTGGAAAGATTCAAGAGGATGCTGCCACCCTCTTTAGGGGGAGAGCGATCCTTGTTGGCTGAAAGCTGGATGAGGGAGATAGAAAGATCTTCTGAGCCATCAGGTGTGCAGATGAGGATAAGGTCACATTAGCCACCTACATGCTACAGGTATGCTTTAGTTTATATGCTTGTATGTTTTGTTAAGTAGATTTTTTTAGATGGTGCTTATGAGCGTGTACTGCAGGAAAGAGCTCATGTATGGTGGGCTTCATTGCTGCGTACCCGATTTGAGGATGGAGCTATTGATGTTGCTTGGGACGAGTTCGTAGACTCTTTCGGGCCAAGTTCGTCCCCGAGCATGTTCAAGATCGGATGGAGCAGGAGTTCCTCTCTTTGTCTCAAGGCTCCATGACCGTGCTAGAATATGAGGCAAGATTTTCTGAACTCTCTAAATATGCTCCTCATATCGTGGCAAACGAGCGTAGAAGACAAAGAAGTTCGTGATGGGCCTGAAACCATCACTGAGGATGAGGCTCGTGGCGTTCGACCACCGCACTTTGGACGAGGCCCTCAACCGCTGCTTGTAGGCATGAGGGTGAGATGGAGCAATACCTTGAAGAGAAGAAGGCTTCGCAGAAGAGACCTGCAGCTACGTTCCAGCGACAGGACAAGAAGAAAGCGGTGTACTCGACACAGCAGCGATCAGTGGCAGTCGGCAGTTCTCAGGTACCTTCTGTACGTTCCCCTGGTGTGAAGAAAGAGTGTCCCTACTGTGGAAGACACATGGTGGTATCGAATGTTGGATGATTACGGGAAAGTGCTTGAAGTTCGGAGCAGCGTCCACAGATCAAGGATTGTCTGAGACTTCAGTAGGGAGTCCAGCGCGGAGCGCCAGCACCAGCAGCGGTAGCGGCAGCAACGCCAGCTACAGGAAGACCAGGAAGGCTTTGAGCCCCAGCTCGAGTGTTGCTTTAGCTCACGAGGACGCCGAGCAGGCGGAGCATGTCACTGAAGGTACGGTTTTAGTTTTAGGTGTGCACGCTCGGGTTTTGTTTGATACGGTGCTACTACTCATTCTCTTCCGAGGGTTCGCTAGGCAGTTAGCCCTGAGTTAGCCGTAGAGTCTGAGGATTTAGAGGTCCCTTTGTCTGTGCACACCACTGCGGGTACGGTATCGACTAGGAAGTGCATTCCGTCGTTACCTGTGTGCATTGAGGATAGAGTCCTAGATGGGTGTTTCTCTTGCTAAAGATGAAGGACTATGATGCTATTCTTGGTCTGGATTGGCTAGAGGAGCACTATGCGTTAGTGGATTGTCGTCGGAAGAGGATTGTTTTCCGCATTCCTGGTGAGGACGAGTTCTCTCATCCCTTGCCAAGGAACTTTGGCGGAAAGTTAGTCATCTCTGCCATGAAGGCGATGCGCATGGTAAACAAGGGTTGTGACGCTTTTCTTGTCAGCGTGGTATTAGTGCCAGAGGCTGATGAGTCACCTACTCTCGCGGAGATTAGGTAGTGCAGGATTTTCCAGATTGTCTTTCCTGATAACTTGTCTGGATTGACACCGGATAGAGAGATAGAGTTTACCATAGAGTTGCTTCCGCGCACCTCTCCTATCTCGAAGGCTCCATATCGGATGGCACCTACGGAGTTAGCCGAGTTGAGGAGGCAGTTGCAAGAGTTGCTTGATAAGGGATTTATTCGCCCTAGTGTTTCCCCTTGGGCGTACCTGTATTATCGTCAAGAAGAAGAGGGTCACTTAGGTTATGCATTGACTACAGGAAGCTGAACCAAGTGACTGTGAAGAACAGTATCCCTTACCTCATATTTATGATTTGTTTGACCAGTTGCGAGATGCATCAGTCTTTTCTAAGATTGATTTGCGATCTGGTTATCATCAGTTGAGGATTCGGAGTGAGGATGTGTCCAAGACGGGTTTAGAACTCGTTATGGACATTATGAGTTTTTGGTCCTTCCTTTCGGATTGACCAATGCCCCTACAGCGTTCATGGATCTCATGAACGGGGTGTTTAGCCTTATTAGATAGCTTTGTCGTAGTGTTTATGATGATGTGTGTTCTACTCCCGGACGAGGCCACACACCGTCAGCATTTGAGGGTAGTGTTAGAGGTTCTTCGTGAGCACAAGTTTGTACCCTAAGTTCAGCAAGTGCGATTTCTTGTTGCGCGAGGTTCATTTCCTCAGGCATGTTATCTCCGTGCTGGTGTAGCAGTTGATCCAGCAAAGGTCCAAGCAGTTATGGATTGGGAGATTCCCATGACCCCTTCGGAGATTCGTAGTTTTATTGGTTTAGCGGTTACTATCGGCGATTTATTGAGGGATTTTTATCCATCGCCGCCCCTTTGACTCAGCTCACCAGAAGGGAGTGAAGTTTGTTTGGTCCGAGAAGTGTGAGAGTAGTTATCAATTGTTGAAGACTAAGCTCACAACAGCCCCGGTGTTAGTCTTGCCGAGCGTGTAGAGGGTTGGGCTATCTACACGGATGCATCTCGGATTGGTTTAGGCTG